>CM029017.1:45835595-46088095 GCA_016801055.1 Panax notoginseng
ATAAGTTGAGTATATGTTCACAAATTTTGAACCGTTAAAAATGAACGAATGATTTGTTATGAATTTTAAGAGGTGATTGATTCGGAAATTAGGTTTGTAAATAATTTTGGTGAAAAATTCTAAAAATGGGTGGACCCCACTTTTGGTTGTTGGGGAAAATGGCTGATTTTTGGTGGGTGGAATAGTAGCAGGTAAAGCCATCAGATAGCAGGTCAAGTCTGCTTCGGCGTGCTAACATTTTCCTATAAATAGAGAGCTAAGTTAGAATTGAAAATCACACGAGAATTCAAAAGTTTTCTCTCTTTTTCTCTCTAGATTATCGAGTGTATTTTGTGAGTATTTAGATACTTGGTGAGTTGTTATTCATCAGTGCAAGTTTCCTTCAGCGTCATATCCGATATCCAGTCAGAAGTGCTGCTCTTTTGAGGTAAAGGATAGTAAGGAATTTTAAGGGTTGTTATATTTTTCAGTTTCGTAATTTTTCTGACTTTCAAAAATTCTGAAAAAATTTGAAATGATAATTTGATGAGTTTTCTTGATTATTTCCAAAAATGGCGATTTTTGGATGTATAGATTTAGAGTTGTGAATTTTATGAGAAAAGACTATTTTAAAAGTAACCGCTTATAACTCCTTATGGTTAACTCTAAAATTAGTAAAATTTTTATTGAGATTACATGTATATGATAGAAGTATACTCTGTAAATTTTAGAATTTTTGGACTAAAGTACAATTTATGATAAATGTTTAAATATTTGGCAGTTTTGGCCATATGAAAAATAGTAGATGAATTTTTAAAAATTGTAAGAAAAATATATGTTCAATATGGAACTATATTCTGCTAAATCCCAGAAAAGAAAATTTGTTTGTACTGATTTGGTATTTTTCATGAAAATGGACTAGTTATGAGTAAATGAATTAAATATGTTATGTGAAGTAAGAAAATTGGAAAATAGGATTTTATGGCTTGAGAATCCTATATGAGGTATATGCAGATTTTTGATGAGGGTTTTGGCTATTGGTGATGAAATTTTATGAGTTTGATATTTTAGGATGATTAAATGCATTATTTAGTAAAGTGTAAACAATTAAAATAAATTATTTATAAGTTTAAGAAATGTTATTCTTTCAATATCATTATACCGAAATATTGGTAAGAATTTTATTATAAAATTTCTACCTTTTTCATGTCGGGGTTTACTATTCATGAGTTACTATTTACGATAAAATTGGTTTCTTTTTCTGACCAAAGTATCGTTGATTTATGAATCTTACTCTTGAGATTAAATCTATAGGTTAATTATATTATTTTTATTATCATATATAACATATTTTATAACCCTAATGATGATATTTCTATTTAACTTGAGTGTAAAGATGAATTGTTATCTGGTATGATCATGACCATTGAATTTATAATTGAATATCTTTAGCTTAAGTGCAAAGGTGAATTGATCAACATTGTTATAATTATTGTTTATATAAATTTCTGAAATGATTATATTTTTTTTGAGATATTAATATCTTTGGCCCGTAGTGCAAAGATGATCTGTTGTTGAATATCTTTGACCCGTAGTGCAAAGATGAACTGTTATTGAATATCTTTGGCCTGTAGTGCAAAGATGAGCTGTTGTTGAATATCTTTGGCCTGTAGTGCAAAGATGAACTGTTGATGAATATCTTTGGCCCGTAGTGCAAAGATGATATGTGGTTGAATATCTTTGGCCTGTAGTGCAAAGATGATCTGTTGTTGAATATCTTTGGCCTGTAGTGCAAAGATGATCTGTGGTTGAATATCTTTGGCCAGTAGTGCAAAGATGAACTGTTGACGAATATCGTTGGCCCGTAGTATAAAGATGAATTTATTAGTATGATTATGAACAGGAACTGTGATTTGGTATAACCATGATCTTTGATGTTTCAGGTAAAGACATGTGATGAAAATTATCTTCGTCCTGGATACGAAAAGGAATTTAGAATCACAATTATGATTATGAGTTATTCATATGATTGTGGACCAGAACTGTTGATTGATGTTACAGGGATAAAACATTATTGGTGGATTTTTAACATGGAGAAGATAATAGACTTTATGGTCTATTTGACTCTTCTAATGGATTGCTCGTTCCGCTGCAACTATGGTTGAAAAATTTTATCATCTACCATATGTTCTAAATCTCTGATTTATTACTGTTGAAGGCTATTGATAATTTATTTATCTTCAGTCATGATATTCTTTACTATGCTAGTTGTGCTCATCCTTTTGCTTCACAATTCCTTTCAGGTAATAAGAGTGTAGCTGGGTCGAGCGGGGGTAACAAGGGATAGAACGGTGGTCTCTAGCTGTGGAGTTCTCCCTAACCAGTAAAGAAAAGTGTGTTGTATACATCATTTAGTAGTTATATTTGGTGAATCATATAGGGTGAGGTGAACCCAACGTTGGAAGGGTGTTTTGTCATTATCATACAAGATGTCTAATGACATACAACCTCGTGTCATCATAAGATACGGTTGTACACATCCCCTTGCTGAGTATATCTACGAGCACTACCTATATAATCTTGGTGTTTGTTTGAAGTATAATTCTCAATTAGAGACAATGGAGATAATGATATGTCAAGAGAAGACTCACCATTGGAAAGAATATGATAGTAATCTTCTCATTTTTTTTTGGGGTCTATTGGGTCTGTGAGGACCCCAAACTCGGGTACTTGAAACCCGAACTCAGTTCTTCACGATACCATTTCTATGAGCGGAATAATACTAATAATAATAACAATAATATAAAAGTCAAACTTAATTTACATAATTATCAGAGTCTAGCTCCCAAGTACGTAACCTTTAAACATTCATTACAAACCATGATAGATAATATATATCATACTTGTCTTAATAATACCAAACTATTACATAACATAGTAATTCGTTCATTCAGCAACCTTCCCTTTCCTTTTGTTCTTAGCAGAGCTCTCTGATCGTTCGCACTTAGCTGAAAACATTTAAATTTAAGCAAGGATGAGCATTTTAGTGCCCAGCAAGCAATATCAATTATATATATATAAGCTGAAAGGATTTAAATGTTTTCTTTGTACTATTCTTCTACAACAAGTCAATAGTTGTGAAGTATTCTGAACCGATAATAATAACATAAGAACTCTCTTTCAAAGTTTTGAAATTTCATAATGACTATAACTGGGGTTATAGTGACATGCCATGAATATTATTTTCATTTTCGAAAGGGTAAGACAGAAATTCATCTGCAAACCGTCATAACTTACGGGCACGGGGGTGATCAGCCCGTTATGCCCTGCATTGATCAATACTACATTACTAGAACGATGTTATCGTTCATCCTTTGTCCGCCGGAGCGCATAAAAATTTTCCCGTATAGGGATGTTCATACCTGTCTGGGTTCTAAAGCAAAGGTTTTATCTTGTCAACAATAATCTATAATTCAACATATATGTATACGGGTAATTGACAAAGGTATATAACCATTTGATTAAATACAATGATTATCCAAGTGGGGACACTTGTTTAACCATTTCTAGAAATTAACGAACAGAATATATATATCTGAATTATCATATACTAACATGTTGATATTCAATGAGCTTATATAATATAAGGTTCATAATCTGTACAGTAATAATATAGTTTAGAAACATTCTTACTCACATCCATTGCATAAAGAAAATGCAAAGGTTAGAAACTTGTCTGAAGCGCTGCTTACAATTTGTAATATAGATCTATCGCTTATCTCACGACCTATCATTAATAAGATTGTTCGTTCGATTAGAACAACATACTATAACACATAACACTGCTTATTGCAGTCAGCACATAACCTAATCACATTGTTACACATGTTTAACAACCACTGAATCACAAATAAACACATATACAGACAAAATATACAAGTCCAGATCAATTTCTGAAACATATCGGTCTACCGACAACTTTATCAGGTAATTATCGAGTCTAAGACTCTATTCTGTAACTCAATATCGGTCATATTATTTTTAAATGACTCAATATAATTTTAAAACATTTATTATAATTTATCATAAACTTTCAAACATCGGAATCATATTTAAATGATTTAAATACTAATCAATTCTATTATCATTAATATTTAATTAATATTAAACTATTAATGAAATCATTTCCAAAACATTAAAGTTATTTATAATAACTCAAAATACTTTTAAAGTATTAATATTACCCTTAAATGATTTTTAAAACATTTAAAATCATTTTTAAGTAATTATCATTAATATTAAAGTATTAATGTTTCATTATCAAAATATTATAAGTCATTAAGTATAACTTAAAATATTTTATTATATCATAATATAATTTTAAATGATTTTTCAAGTATTAAAATTATTTTTAAATAATTTATTTAATATTATAATTAAATAAATTAAATACTTTTAATATTCCAAAAATATTAAATATTTATGAAATATATTAAAAATAATTAAAAACTAATTTTCGGAATTTAAAATAATTTTTAATAATTTATTTTGTATTTTTAATAATTAAAAACTAATTTTTTTCTATTTTTTTTAATTAATTTCCGAAAAATCTGAAATTAATTTAATTAGAAACCGTCGCTAAATGCCTTTAGCGATAGATAAGCGTCGCTGTTGGTATTTTTGAGCTCAAGAACACTGACAGCTTCGTTGTCTAGGGTGCTCGTTTGACCAGCTATAACTCATAATCTGTTAACGTTATAGACATGATCTTGGTCACATATTGTAGTACTCGTGTAACACTATAACTATAAACTGATTTCATGGTCAAAACATTAAACATCAAAGAGATATGAGCCTCCAAAGATCATGTCAGACTCTATTCTTCAAGTTCTTGAATTTTCAGAACCGGGGTACCTACTTTGGTGCTCTTTAATTAACATGTTCCCAACTTGTTTTGTGTGGTATTAAAGTTCTAAAATGTAGTAGAGATGTCCGGGGTACAACTACATACTATCATAACAACATAACATCATCCCATACTCAAGATCTTGGTCGGTCAAAGTAGACTGGAAAGGCTGTTCTTGAACATTTCTGGAAAACCCAAAAATGTTCTTGAGTAGTTTGGTCAATGGTGGTTTGACCACTTATATCTTGGATTCTGTTATGGATCTTGTTGATCTAAAGTCTCTAGAATGTATTACTCATGTCAAGATACAAGGGAAAAACAAAAACATGGTCATAACATTAAAACACTGCAAGATTCATGGCCTGTAAAACGTTGTCAGGGCTTTTGAAAATTCTGGGTTTTCCAGATTTTCAGTTTTCGTGAATGGTCAACCATGTTTGACTGCTTATAACTTGAGATCTATACATGGTATGTACTTGATTCAAGTTGGAGATTAAAGACCTACTGACATACTACAAGTATATAGCTTAAAACAACACAAAACATAAACACACAAAAATCTAGAGGGCCTGACATATGGCTGTCAGACACATAAAAAAATTCCAAATTTTTGAAAACTCTTATTTCGTGAATCTAGATGTTATGGATCCACTAAATACCAACCCAGATCATCATTAAACACCTCATATAACATATATAACAAAAAAAAACAACATCAAACAACAGAATTCAGACAGAAATTAAAGCTAGGGTTTTTATACCTTCTTGATCGATTTCTGATTTTGTGTTATTGATTTGTTTATGGTGGACGTGGGGCTGTGTTTTGGGGCTTATATGCTACTGAAATTCGTTGGTTAGAGAGAGAGAGAGAGAGCTTAGGTTGAGAGTTTGTAAAAATGTAAGTAACAAATGTAATTTTTCTCTCTCCAAATCTATTTATACATGACTTGGATGCAAGAATTGGCTGATTGCTGGCTTGTTTGCTGTCAAATGGAAGCATGTGGAGTTGTTGAAGTGATTCACCCACTCAACCTATTGTCAAACCTTACTAATTTAGCCAAATAATGCAACTAGGGGCAATATGGTCAATTGGTAAATCATTTAATGGCAAAATTGGACTTTGGCCAAACCCTTAGGGTTTAGGGTTTGGTTAGGGTTTAGGATTTAAGCCAATTTAGCACAAATCTAGAATTTCCAATTTAGGGTTTTTAAATATATTAATTAGGGTTTTTCAAAAATTAATAATTAGGATTTCTAGATTATAATTAGGGTTTACCTAATTAATCCAATCATTATATAATACTCCACATAAAACATATAACACGGTCATATAACAATCTTAAGCTCACAACTGATTTTCAAACTAGGGTTTCCCATAGTAATTTAGGGTTTCCCACAGAGATTTAGGATTTTGAAAATAAACACCATAATTAACCAATCATCATCAACACGTACATACAGTACATATTCATAGCACTGAAAAATCAAAATATAATTCATATTATATTATTATTCTCATACCTTAACAATAATCCAAAATTAGGGTTTGGATTCCATATCTGATTTATTCTTCATATTTAACCTTAATAATTAAGGTAAAATATTTACTTTAATAATCCATACTAAAATTCATATAATAAAATAATAATAATTATTATTTAAAAAAATCACTTTATATATTATTTAAATAATATATGATTATATTTTCATGAAAAATAATTAATAAAAACATTTCTACCTTAAAATTAATTATTATAAGAATATACTTTATAAAAATGAATAACTCTAAAATAAATTCATTTGTAAATAATTATGTAATAAATATATTTTTACTTACCACAAAAATACTTATACGCATAATCTTGTACAAATCCTCATCCTTAATATACATAAAAAAAAATTATTCGCAAAATTTCTTATTTATTTATATAGAAAATATCGGGTTGTTACAGGGTCAACCAAGGATAATTCTGTGGACATGTGATATCTATCATAACCTAGACGCATGGCCTCCCATGTACGAAGGTTTCCTTGAGCACTTCCCAAATATTCTAATTTCTAAAATAGTTTTTGACTATACCTTTATGTAAGGTGCCATTGTGACGTGCTATACAAGGTTGGGATAAGAGTCACAGTTGGTATATATTTGTATCAAAACTCACAGCATATGTGTTGTTGTATTTTGTACGAGAATTGTGATAATGAAGTTGTTGTTGTTTTCTGTACCATGTGTTTGGCGACTCAGAATGGGTTGGGTGGAATGAACCTATTTTGGGGTTGTCACAGTTGGTATCAGAGCTTAGGGATATGGTCTCTGGCGGGATCGGGGAATATAACTAGGAGGGGAGAGATGAGTAAATTCTTCGCTAGTGTGTCCTACCTAAGCTTATTTGTTGGTCAGTCATAATATCGAAATATTATGTGATATGTTAATTTGTTTAATTAACCCTTGTTTTATGGCAGTATTTGAGAATGGCTGCTGAGAATGTTAACAATGGAGTGAATGAGACCGTGGGGATACCTCTAATCATCAACCAGGATAATGTGATGTCAGGCGAAGAAGGAATTAGAGAAATCCATGTGGTGAGTGAAGAATTGATAGTTGCACCCGAGATGGTCGCAAAGGTAACAGCTGAGAGTGAGGAAGAAGAGGAAGAAGAGGTACCTGAGGAAAATTTATTAGAGGTATTATATGATCAAAATGTAGAATTGTAAAATCGTATTCATGAGTTAAAAGAGCAGGCTGAAGAAAGGCAGGCGGTCGTGGAGCAAAAGGATGCAACAATTTAAGCTTGTGTTACCCGATATGTGATGCTTGAACAGAAGCATTCTTTGGCAGAGTATAAGATGATAAAGCTGGAATCTGAGCTGAAAGAAGAAAAAACTGAACGAGTAAGAGTGAGTGATGCATGGGGAAAAGTCGCACGACGCATTGATATTGTGGAAAGAGATGTCCGATCTAAGAAGGCTAAAATAGATGATATGTATTTCTCTTTTTGGACAGTAATTGGGAGAACCCAACATCGAGTTTTGAATTACCCTGTACAGAGCGGTCAACCTAAATTCGATATGGATCGAAGATTGATGATTCAGATCATGAATCAGGAGTACAACGAAGCAGTTGAGGGTGGAATATGCCCTACAGAAAAGTATATTCCAACGGTAGTGATGACACCAAATGCTACCCCAGACAAGTCAAAGCCGAGTAGTTCAAGGGATAGCGGTTGTCATGACTTCCCAACAAGTGAGGAACCCAAATGAAGTTATCACGGGAGATGAGCAATGAAGAAATCATGGTGACCGGGGAGATAGAATCTGGAATGAAAGCAAGGTATTCTCAACTTTTCGAAATACCAGGTACGTAAATTTCGGGGACGAAATTTCATAAGGAGGGGAGATTGTAAGACCCAGAATTTTATGAAATAAAAGTATTCAATTTTTCTTATAATTACTATTCAGTAAATGGTTAAATTGATAAAAGTTAAAGTTAAGGGTGATATATGAATTTTTTTTTAAAATACGCAAGTGGTTATAAAATATTCATTATTGTCGGGGAATTTTCGTTTAGTCGTGGAATATTCTTTCTGTCGGGAAATATTCGTTCGACGGCGGAGCCATTTGTGGGCCCCATAACAAAATAACTGTCGGATAAAGAAAACGATAAATTTGAGTTTTTATAAATAACGGCGTAGTTATTACCGTTAACACTGTTGGAATATCTGGTGGTTAAAATATAGTAATACACGTAGTTGCACAGTAGCACACGGTATTGCACAGTATTTTTTCAATTATTAATTCTTACGTGAGAAGGCACTACTCAAGAATTGTTACAGTAATTTTTGTTCAATATTTTATTTTATTGAATCAATAATTGCTGCGTTGATATTTTATATTATTGTTTCAATAATTGTCACTACACAGTATCTCCATTATCAGATCAATAATTCATATTATTTGAATAATATTATTAGATAGCATTATTGGCAATATCTAGAAAGTTCTGTCAATGAGAGGTTTGGTCACCTAATTGCGCGCCAGTAAGGAGAAATCCTTATCGGAAAGCCCCCTCTTTCCTGGGAACTGCCTGGTTGTCATTATTGTGATTCTGTAATATTATTTGTGAATAATTAATTATTGATCTATATGATAATGAAATATTTATTTGATGTGGATATAAATGATGGATTTATTTATGTGGTTATAAATGAAGGAATTAATGTTGAGGTAATTTATCAGTATTTTGTCGGATTGGAGGTATTAAAAGATCAAATCAGTGTTCTTATAGCTTTATTGTGTGAGTTATAATTTTTAATCTGACCATTGGATCATTGTGGTTTTTGGATATGTTATACATATATAAGTGTGGACGTCGAGATTTTTAATTGTCCCTTTCCGTTACTTGTTCTTTGGTGTTCTCATTTTAGGTGAGATTTGTTTGAAAAAACAAGTGAAAAAGGTCCGACATGTATAATGTCGACGATGGACTGTTAAGAGTCGCCAGTTGGTTTTTTAAATGGTTGTACTAACACAACCGAGAAAAGATTTGCACATTGACCCAGTGATGGGACATTGCTAAGCGGGTCGGTGAAACCAAGATTCATTAGGGTCTGGGGACTTGGTTATGCGGAGGGAATGTGTTAGGCACCCCCCGACATCCGTGTTACCACGGTGACCGCCTCTTTTCAAGAAACTGTTATCTGAATGTGTGTGTGTGTGTGGGTCAATGTGCTGTTATTTGGAAGTAGTGCGAGGCCTCGTTCGCACCTATATACACAGGGTTCGAATTTTATGTAAAAATTTAATTTTAAGCAAGATATGGCAGTGATGTTTTATAAAAGAGATTTTTTTCAAACCCTGATGCTCAATAGTAATTGAGACCTTTTACACTCCTATTTTATTAAGTGCTCAGCTTGATTGATTTTATTTGACAGATGCGAGGCATCCGTACAAAAATAAAAATACAAAAAGGTGCTGAATTCCTCGTGGGTATGAAAACCATATGAGGAAATCCAAACATCACAGATAAATTTATAAGCTGCTTACAGCTGAAAAGGTTCATCACGAGAACCGAATCTAGATTCAGAGGACTGAATCTGTGATCACATGATTCCTAGGCTCACATGATGCTGCAATTAATATAAACGCAGTAAGCAGGTATATATATAAAATCTGTAAATATATATATATATATACAAACATGATCACCAACCACGAAGAACATCCATGGGGGATCAGAAATATAAATAAAGCTGTAAAAGCTATCAACCGCCACGGAGGAAACTCCAGGCGGGACGAAATGTACAAAAAGCTGTAAAAACGGTCAACCACCACGAAGTAAACTCCAGGTGGGACGAAATGTAAATATATATATATATATATATATATATATATATATATATATATATATATATATATATATATATATATATATATTGTGACGCCCCCAAAATAGGTCCAATCCACCCAACCCATTCTGAGTCGTCAAATACATGGTACAGAAACAACTACAACTTTATTAATACATTTGTCGTGCAAAATACGACAACACATATACTGTGAGTTTAAATACAAATATTGTCATCTAGACAGTATTCATACTCAATTAAGTACTCATTATACTTATTGATACACTATTTTACAAAATAGTGAGAACTACTAAAACAACTGTCTTGAACCATCATACCATACCCCGACTAGTACTCGCTACATTCTCGCCTCCTGAGAAGAAAATGGAACAACAAGGAAAAGGGTGAGCTCAACTAGCCCAGTAAAGAATATTATGACTAAGATAATATACAACAAATTATCGTTAGTCTTCAACAGGGAAAAATCTAATAGAATACAATAGACAACAAGTTTTAAATCAATAACTGCAGCGGAAACAGCAAACCATTAAAAGAGTCAAGTAGAGAATGAGTTCTACTATCTTCTAAGATTTATCCATCATCAATATTTTATCCCTGTAACAACAATCAATAACCATCTTTAATCAAATATTCATCTTTGCACTACAGGCCAAAGATATTCATTTGTATCACCAGTCGATCATGTTCATCTCAACACCTGTTCATCTTTGCACTACGGGCCAAAGATATTCATCAGAAATCATCAATCTTTGCACTACAGGCCAAAGATATTTATCAGAAATCATCAATCTTTGCACTACAGGCCAAAGATATTCAATTATATCATCATTTAAGACTGAGGATGATGAAAAATATTTTAAAGAAACGAATCCAGTGAAACAAAAGAACAAATATTAAG
The DNA here is from genome assembly GCA_016801055.1 of Panax notoginseng. Classification (NCBI taxonomy): domain Eukaryota; kingdom Viridiplantae; phylum Streptophyta; class Magnoliopsida; order Apiales; family Araliaceae; genus Panax; species Panax notoginseng. The sequence continues at coordinate 45,846,745 of CM029017.1, forward strand.
GATTCGTATTTCAACTATTCCATGTCCAAACACACCTCATAAATAATCATAGTGGAGTAAAAATTTAAGAATGATCAAAACATGGATACAATCAAAGCTAGTATCCAGAATAGATATTTTGGACGAAAAGAAGAAAATTTTATTTTTCGGTGAATAGTAACTCGTGAATAGTAACTCATGAATAGTAACTCATGAATAGTAACCCGACATGAAAAATTCCAAATTTGATAAAAATATCAGATCAATACTTCGGCATAATGATATTGAAGAAAATAATAACATTTAAGAAGAAATAACATCCCTTACCTCGAAAATACGATACTTCTGACTGGAATACTAGATATAGTGCTGAAGAAAACTTGCACCGTATAGCAACACTCAAAGTATCAAGTACTCACAAGAATACGCTCGATATAGAGAGAGAAAGAGAGAGAAACTTCAGTTTCTGGTGTGATTTTCAATTCTAACCTAAGCACCCTATTTATAGGAAAATGCTTAGAACACCAAAGCAGAAAATTGAATAAATTAATAATATAATTTTCTTAATTTCCTTAGCACACCACATCAGCTGATTTCCACCATTAACATGTGCCACACAAATGTCAAAAACGTTTTTCTTAATAAAAATAATTAAAACTTCCAAAAATCAATTATTTCGGAACTTCAGAACTTCAATAATTCATAAAAAAAATAGCCCTTTATTCAGAAAATTCAAATCTCGCGATTTTTTATAGGAAATTAAATTCTCTACAACTTTGCAGAAGAAAGTTTTTCCAAATTCCAAACAAAAATTGACCGAAATCTACAAACGGGCGATTTTACAGTCAATAATAAATTTTCGGTCAAGAATTGTGTCCACCAACACACAAAACATGTGTTAATCATTTAATGTCACAAAAATACTCTTCCTCCTCATATACTCATATATCCCACATTCATTGTAAAAATATCATCATCAAAATATTATTAAAATAATATATTTAAATGAATTATTTTATCAGAAAAAGATAAAATATTAATTTTCAACAATTGTCACATTAAAAATTTTCTCCATCTATATCCACATAAAATTAATATTTTCCTCATCATATAAATCAATAATTAATTATACACAAATAATAATACAGAATCACAGTACTGGCAACTAGGCCGTTCCCAGGAAAGATGGGGCTTTCCAATAAGGATCTCTCCTTACTGGCGCGCAATTAGATGACCAAACCTCTCCTTAGACAGAACTTTCTAGACATTGCCAATAATGCTATCTAATAATATTATTCAGATAATATAAATTATTGTTCCGATAATAGAAAATATTGCGTAGTGACAATTATTAAAACAACAGTAATATAAAGTATCAACGCAGCAATTATTGAATCAATAAAATACAATATTGAACAGTAATTACTGTAACAATTATTGAGTAATGCCTTCTTACGTAAGAATCAATAATTGGTGCAATACCGTGTGCTACTGTGCAACAACGCGTATTACTGTGTTTTAACCACCAGGTATTCCAACAGTATTAACGGTAACAACTATGCCGTTATTTATAAACAACTTATTTTTGTCGTTTTCTTCATCCAATCGCTTTCCGTTATGGGGCCCACACAAGGCTGCGCCGTCGTACGAATATTCCCCGACAACAAGAATATTCCACGACCAAACAAATATTTCCCGACAACAATGAATATTTTAGGACCACTTGCTTATTTAAAATATTTGCGCCTTTTACCCATAACTAACCACATTAATCAAATCAACCCTTACTATTTCAAAATAATAAATAGAAGAATTTAAATTTCATTTATTAATAATTTAGGGTCTTACAACCTCCCCTCCTTATGAAATTTCGTCCTCGAAATTGACGTACGTACCTGGTGTTTCGAAAAGATGAGGATACCTCGCTTTCATTTTCGTTTCCAACACCCAGGTTATTTCTTCAATAGCATGGTTCCTCCACAAAACTTTGACTTGTGGTATGACCTTTGTGCGTAGGACATGCTCCTTTCTATCCAAGATCTTGACAGGTACCTCTTCGTACGTTAAGTCTTCGACTATCTCGTTCGGTTCTAACTCAATAACGTGGTTCGGGTCGTTCACATATTTACGTAACATCGATACGTGAATAACGTTATGAACACGTGACATACTTAGCGTTAAGGCGAGTCTATAGGCCACAGTTCCTACTCGATCGAGGATTTCAAATAAATTGAAGGCTTGAGCTTTCTTCTCTTCATCGACTCTTACTTCTAGAATAACACATTCTTGCACCTTCTTCTTTATATTCATCAGCTCCAGGTCTGTAGCTTGAGTGGCTTTAACGTTATCGATTAAAGTCGATTTTACTCGTATATCATCACGTGGGTCCCTAGAGTCATTAACTCTATCTCTATCATTTATAAATTATACAAAATAGGTCTTTGTGTTCAACAATATCGCACTCGTACTCGCATACGATCAATACGTCAGCTACCATATTTACTTTTCTAGGATAGTATTGGATGGTGTGATCGAAATCTTTCAACAGCTCGAGCCAACGTCGGTGTCGCATGTTGAATTCTTGGAAGCTCTTCTCGCATTCCTCAGTCCATTCGAAGTTTGTATCTTTTCGAGTCAGCTGAGTTAATGGAGTAGCGATTCGAGAAAATCCTTTTACGAATCTCCGATAATAACTAGAAAGCTACGTATTTCGATTACTGACTTAGGTTACTCTCAACTGTGACTCATATCCCAATCTTGGATAGCACGTCACAATGACACCTATCAGTTTACTACCACACGAATATGGTATCCCTTACGGAGAGTCTGGCTTCAGTGCATTCCACAAAGGAAGTCACCAGATAGAGGCTCGGGTACAAACTTCTACAGTTGGGTTTTTAACTCCTGAAGTTAAATAGGAGCCATTCGATATGAGATTTTAGAAGTGAGTTTTGTACCAGATTCAAAAATGATACAAAATTCAATATCACATGTAGGCCAAGAAATTCTTCAGGAAATACGTCAGGGATTTACTAACAATAGAAATATCATTCAAATCTGACTTATTTTGTTCAAGTCCATAACATAGCTAAGAAAGCTTGACATCCATTTTTCAATAAACGAATGACTTTACGGCTTGATATGAAAGAGTTTGACTTCAATGGTTTGGTTGCTTGAATTTGAATAACAGGTTGCTTAGGAATATGAAGACTAACAACCTTACGAAATCAATCAATTTTGGCATGATGAGTAGTTAACCAATCAATTTCTAAAATCACATCAAAAGCAAGTATCTTTAAAGAGATAAGATCAACAGGTAATGTGATGATGCTAACTTGGATCAAACAAGATTTATAAACAATGGATGTGATGAAAATTTCTCCTAACAGAGTTTCAACAGATAAGTCAAAGTCTAATTTCTCCGGAGTCAAGTTTAAACGTTGAACGCAAGCAAGAGATAAATGAATGGGTAGAACCGGTATCTAATAAGGTATAAACTTCACAAGAATTTATAATTAACTAACCCGTGCTAACTTCGTTCGGGTTCCTCGCATTCTGACCAGTCACGAAAAACGCTCTTCCAGGAACCGTAGACTTTGACTTTTCTGGGACAACTTTTTGAGTCACCACCCTCGTTGGACTTGGTTTTGCTATAGTGCAATCTCGAGCTATATGTCCTTCCTTTCCACAGCTATAATATACCTTCGAAGGCTTTGAACAGTTTGACCTTATATGTCTCTCCTCTCCGCATCTGTAGCATCTAACTGGCGATTGTTCTCTTCCCCTAAAATTTGTTGCTGGTGCTGATGCTGCTGCCGATGTCTTCCCGTCATCGTTAAATCTTCTCTTCTTAGATTGGACATCTCTTTCCATAATATCAACACGTCGTGCAGCTTTTACCCATGCATCACTCATTCTCACTCGTTCAGTTATTTCTTCTTTCAGCTCAGATTCTAGCTTTATCATCTTATACTCTACCAAAGAGTGCTTCTGTTCAAGCATCATATATCGGGTAACACAAGCTTGAATCGTTGCATCCTTTTGCTCCACGACTACCTGCAATTCTTCAGCCTGCTCTTCTAACTTATGAATACGATTTTGCAATTCTACATTTTGATCATAAAATACCTCTAATAAACTCTCCTCAGGTACCTCTTCTTCCTCTTCTTCCTCACTCTCAGCTGTTACCTCTGCGACTATCTCGGGTGCAACTATCAATTCTTCACTCACCAGATGTATATCTCTAATTCCTTCTTCGCCTGATATCACATTATCCTGGTTGGCGATTAGAGGTGTCTCCACGATCTCATTCAGTCCATTGTTAACATTCTCAATCGACATTCTAAAATACTGCCATAGAACAAAGGTTAATTTAACAAATTAACATATCACATAATATCCCTATATTATGACCGACCAACAAATAAGCTTAGGTAGGACACACTAGCGAAGGATTTACTCGTCTCTCCCCTCCTAGTTCTATTTCCCGATCTCCGCCAGAGATTATATCCCTAAGCTCTGATACCAACTGTGACGCCCCCAAAATAGGTCCAATCCACCCAACCCATTCTGAGTCGCCAAATACATGGTACAGAAACAACTACAACTTTATTAATACATTTGTCGTGCAAAATACGACAACACATATACTGTGAGTTTAAATACAAATATTGTCATCTAGACAGTATTCATACTCAATTAAGTACTCATTATACTTATTGATACACTATTTTATAAAATAGTGAGAACTACTAAAACAACTGTCTTGAACCATCATTCCATATCCCGACTAGTACTCGCTACATTCTCGTCTCCTGAGAAGAAAATGGAACAACAAGGAAAAGGGTGAGCTCAACTAGCCCAGTAAAGAATATTATGACTAAGATAATATGCAACAAATTATCGTTAGTCTTCAACAGGGAAAAATCTAATAGAATACAATAGACAACAAGTTTTAAATCAATAACTGTAGCGGAAACAGCAAACCATTAGAAGAGTCAAGTAGAGAATGAGTTCTACTATCTTCTAAGATTTAAAAGTCTATCATCAATATTTTATCCCTGTAACAACAATCAATAACCATCTTTAATCAAATATTCATCTTTGCACTACAGGCCAAAGATATTCATTTGTATCACCAGTCGATCATGTTCATCTCAACACCTGTTCATCTTTGCACTAAGGGCCAAAGATATTCATCAGAAATCATCAATCTTTGCACTACAGGCCAAAGATATTCATCAGAAATCATCAATCTTTACACTACAGGCCAAAGATATTCAATTATATCATCATTTAAGACTGAGGATGATGAAAAATATTTTAAAGAAACGAATCCAGTGAAACAAAAGAATAAATATTAAGGATTCGTATTTCAACTATTCCATGTCCAAAAACACCTCATAAATAATCATAGTGGAGTAAAAATTCAAGAATGATCAAAACATGGATACAATCAAAGCTAGTATCCAGAATAGATATTTTGGACGAAAAGAAGAAAATTTTATTTTTCGGTGAATAGTAACTCGTGAATAGTAACTCGTGAATAGTAACTCATGAATAGTAACTCATGAATAGTAACCCCGACATGAAAAATTTCAAATTTGATAAAAATATCAGATCAATACTTCGGCATAATGATATTGAAGAAAATAATATCATTTAAGAAGAAATAACATCCCTTACCTCGGAAATACGGTACTTCTGACTGGAATACTAGATATAGTGCTGACGAAAACTTGCACCGTATAGCAACACTCAAAGTATCAAGTACTCACTAGAATACGCTCGATATAGAGAGAGAAAGAGAGAGAAACTTCAGTTTCTGGTGTGATTTTCAATTCTAACCTAAGCACCTTATTTATAGGAAAATGCTTAGAACACCAAAGCAGAAAATTGAATAAATTAATAATATAATTTTCTTAATTTCCTTAGCACACCACATCAGCTGATTTCCACCATTAACATGTGCCACACAAATGTCAAAAACGTTTTTCTTAATAAAAATAATTAAAACTTCCAAAAATTAATTATTTCGGAACTTCAGAACTTCAATAATTCATAAAAAAAATAGCCCTTTATTCAGAAAATTCAAATCTCGCGATTTTTTTATAGGAAATTCAATTCTCTACAACTTTGCAGAAGAAAGTTTTTCCAAATTCCAAACAGAAATTGACCGAAATCCACAAACGGGCGATTTTACAGTCAATAATAAATTTTCGGTCAAGAATTGTGTCCACCAACACACAAAACATGTGTTAATCATTTAATGCCACAAAAATACTCTTCCTCCTCATATACTCATATATCCCACATTCATTGTAAAAATATCATCATCAAAATATTATTAAAATAATATATTTAAATGAATTATTTTATCAGAAAAAGATAAAATATTAATTTTCAACAATTGTCACATTAAAAATTTTCTCCATCTATATCCACATAAAATTAATATTTTCCTCATCATATAAATCAATAATTAATTATACACAAATAATATTACAGAATCACAGTACTGGCAACTAGGCCGTTCCCAGGAAAGAGGAGGCTTTCCAATAAGGATCTCTCCTTACTGGCGCGCAATTAGATGACCAAACCTCTCCTTAGACAGAACTTTCTAGACATTGTCAATAATGTTATCTAATAATATTATTCAGATAATATGAATTATTGTTCCGATAATAGAAAATATTGCGTAGTGACAATTATTAAAACAACAGTAATATAAAATATCAACGCAGCAATTATTGAATCAATAAAATACAATATTGAACAGTAATTACTGTAACAATTATTGAGTAATGCCTTCTTACGTAAGAATCAATAATTGGTGCAATACCGTGTGCTACTGTGCAACAACGCGTATTACTGTGTTTTAACCACCAGGTATTCCAACAGTATTAACGGTAACAACTATGCCGTTATTTATAAATAACTTATTTTTGTCGTTTTCTTCATCCAATCGCTTTCCGTTATGGGGCCTACACAAGGCTGCGCCGTCGTACGAATATTCCCCGACAACAAGAATATTCCACGACCAAACAAATATTTCCCGACAACAATGAATATTTTAGGACCACTTGCTTATTTAAAATATTTGCGCTTTTTACCCATAACTAACCACATTAATCAAATCAACCCTTACTATTTCAAAATAATAAATAGAAGAATTTAAATTTCATTTATTAATAATTTGGGGTCTTACATATATATATATATATATATATATATATATATATATATATATATATATAAGCATATAAACACACCGGATATAAAATTCAGGCTCATCGGACAGAGTGCAACAACAGTTAATATATGTAAGTATATATATATTAAAGCAGTAAACGCACCAGATGTGAAATCTAGGCTCATCGGATGGAGTCGAACAACAGTTAATATATATAAGTATATATATATATTAAAGCAGTAAACGCACCAGATGTGAAATTCAGGCTCACCGAACAGAGTTCGATAGCAGTTCATATATACAATTATATATATAAGAAAGCCATTAAACGCACCAGACATTAAACGCACCAGACATAAGTCTAGGCTCATCAAACGGAGTTCGAAACGCAGTTCATATATATAAATGTATATATAAGTCTAGGCTCAATCGAGGCATAACTCGATAATGTTAGTCAATATATATATATATATATATATAAAATATACAGATTGGAATAAAATCACGGACTGAAGCCCGGACAAAAGTAAGAAACACGACTCTCAACGTGTAGAAGGGTGTGTGCAAAGATGAAGAGAAAGACTCTAAAGTGTGTGAGAAGGCTTACAGTTGACTGCTAAAAAAGGCTTCTATATCTTTAGAGTGGGTAAACACTGACTTTTGTGGGTACAAAAGAGGCTATATATGAGCTCACATGTGTTTAAAAGGGGAAAGTACACTGCATGGGATGAGTGCAGAGCAAATTGGGCAGGGCTTCCTCACCGTTTTCTCTTGAAAAATCAGCACCCCAAGCCCTCTATTTATAGGCATATTAGCCACAGGTGTACCTGCGGCTGGGCCACAGGTGTACCTGCGGCTGAGCCGCAGGTGTACCAGAGGCAACCCGGGTTGGCCCGACTTTTTTGGGTCGGGTCATCTCGAAGTACGTGCACTCGGGCACTGTAATGTCCACTCAAATTTTTAGAAGTGCAATCCGGGCATCCGTTTGAGGTATACAGGACCTATTTCGGACCGCCGTTGTCAAGAGTTGTACGATGGCATGGGATTAGAGTTTGTATAAAGTCATTGAAGATGGGACGGTGCCCTCCGGTCTTCAAGCTTCAACTTTCATCCGTTACCCCATACAATAGTCACTCGGGATTGATTAGTCTTGTAGGACATTGTTGTGTAGATATGTTGAGGCGACGTGGCGTGGCATCGTGTTGGTAAGATGACGATGTTGCCCCTCACCGGTGTTATCGCCGGATTGGGTTAATAAAGCAGACGTTGCTCAGCTTCGCTGGGATTGGACTGCTACAATTGGTTGAAGGTCCTCATTGTCATCCTTGAGGTGTGTCTATCTTCCCGATATTATCGTCGGGTTGGTACAGTGGATCTCGTTGTGAGCGCCGAGATTGAAGCTGGTCGCACTTGTAACAAGCATTTTCGGGGTTATTTTCGAAATTGCATTCCTTGGGGTTATCACCAAGGTTGGTGGCTATTCCCATGGTTGGGACTGAGACTGGATACCTCAGAGTTATCTTTGAGATTAATCGGTCTTCTTCGGTGTGTGTGCCGGTATTGATTTGCATGCCTCGGGGTTATCTTCGAGATTGGAATTGTTACTCCCAGATTGCGATCTGGGGTTGATGCTGAACTTCCAGTAGTATCCGGTACGGATATGGATCGTCTTTCAGGGTTCCCTCTTAAAAGACGAATCTGCTCTCCTGCAATGTTAGTGACAGTAGTACAAAAAATTTCGAGTGTCTACAGATGCCCCTCTTTATCTTACTCATGCATGGCGATGCATGGGTAAGATAAAGAATCCTTGTACTTGAAATGTAACAAGATAAACCTGGTACTATGGATAGCAACATGATGCAAATGTATGATGAATGTGTACGGGGTTGTAGCCCAACACGCTAGGGATGATTGCTGGCTCCCTGTTGCTTCAACTGGGGGTTGGCAACGATGACCAGATTTGATGTGTAATTCGAATCTGTTAGGATGTTGATGTTGGAGTTATCACCAAAGTCTTGTGTCTTCAATTATGACTTGATCCCGAAGATGTACCTCTTATGTGTGAGAGATCTATGAGGATGACGCTTGATCTGTTTGAGGATGTGTATAACATATTCTGTCATCTATCCTCTCTATTGACATTCCCTTCGTCGACGTGTGAATCAACGGCTGAAACTTTGTGGGTAGATTGTCAAGGTTGCTTGACATCCGTTGTAGATCACCGGAACAGTGCGTTGTGACCCCCGCCGGGGATCCACTGGGGAATACAAGCGGTCAGGTGTGAAAACCTCGAATAGCTCCAGAGCTCTGATAGGTTTAAATCGCTATCGGCTGTAATAATGTCAAGGCTGCTTGACCTTCATTGATATGTGAGTCAATAGCTTGAATGTACGTGGTATTCCCTGTCGTGACTTCATATTGTAACCCCGGTCGGGGATCCACTGGGGAGTGATGAATATAAACGTACGCAATGATTGAACAACTTTCCATGCTTCGATGGGTTTACTTGCCATCGGCTGAAATAACGTCAAGGCTGCTTGACCTTCGTTGATTTGTGTGTCAACGGATGAGCATGCGTTGTAACCCCCGCCGGGGATCTAACGTTGTAACCCCCGTCGGGGATTTCACGTAGGGTAATGACCCGGAGTTGGTGGCATCAGACCTGTATAAGGTATTGTCGTCTGTGATTTGTGACAACTGGGATCATTGGCAGGGTATACCTTGTACTCAGGTGACTACCAATAAGTGATGTACAGATTCAAAGTCTAATATGAGAGGACCAGGAATGTATGCAGTTTTGCTCAATCGCGTGGCGTTTTTATTTCTGATTTTACTTTGCTAGTCTGATAGAACTCCTTTGCAACTCGAACTGGACCGAGCCGGAGGGGTGGGTCCCACATAGGGGTGCCACAGGTGCATCTGCTGCAGCCGCAGATGGGCCTGCGGCCAACCGTGGATCATAAATCCTGCAGGTTGGTCTTCACAAGTCACTTTCAACTTGCTTCGCATAGAGAAAACTGCGACCCATCTTCAGATCTGCTGAGTTTGGGTTGCTCTCTGCAAATTCTATCACCGAACAAGTGTTCTACATTATCCTGGTAACATATGCCTGTATTTTTTCTCATTTCTGTCCGTTGGATTTTGAGTTATCGCATGAAATGCATCTAAACACATAGTAGTGATTATGTATGCACAAATGACTTGATAAAAAATATTCAACATAGTAAATGTTAGTATTAAACCAAGCTGAACATAATGATGTGAAAAAATTTAACTTTTGATGTAAGACCCCAACCTATTAATGAATAAAATCAAATTTTCTCTAAATATTATTGTGAATAATAAGGGGTTAATTTGATATAATTCTTTGGTTATGGGTGAAATGTGCAAATTTTGCAAAATAAGCAAGTGGTTATAAAATATTCATTTTGTCGGGAAATATTCGTTTGGTCGTGGAATATTCTTGCTGTCGGGGAATATTCGTACGACGGCGCAGCCTTGTGTGGACCCCATAACGGAAAGCGATTGGATGAAGAAAACGACAAGTATAAGTTGTTTATAAATAACGGCGTAGTTGTTACCGTTAATACTGTTGGAATACCCGGTGGTTAAAATACAGTAGCACACAGTATTGCACCAATTATTGATTCTTACGAAGGAAGGCACTACTCAATAATTGTTACAGTAGTTATTGTTCAATATTTTATTTTATTGATTCAATAATTGCTGCGTTGATATTTTATATTATTGTTGTTTCAATAATTGCTGCTGCACAGTATTTTCTATTATCAGATCAATAATTCATATTATTTGAATAATATTATTAGATAACATTATTGGCAATGTCTAGAAAGTTCTGTCTAAGGAGAGGTTTGGTCATCTAATTGTGCGCCAGTAAGGAGAAATCCTTATTGGAAAGCCCCCTCTTTCCTGGGAACGGCCTGGTTGTCATAAATGTGATTCTGTAATATTATTTGTGAATAATTAATTATTGATTCATATGATAAGGAAATATTTATTTTATGTGGATATAAATGAGGAATATATTTTTGTGGTTAAAAATGAAGGAGTTAATGTTGAGGTTTTTATCCGTATTTTTGTCGGAATGGAGGTATTAAAAATCAGGGTTTTTGAGATATTTTGCGGGGGTTATAATTTTTAATCCGACCGTTGGATCGTGGTAATTTTTGGATATGTTATACATATATAAGTTGAGTATATGCCCACAAATTTTGAACCGTTAAAAATGAACGTATGATTTATTATGAATTTTACAAGATGACTGGTTCAGAAATTATTGAATTTTCAGAGTTTATCATTTTGATGGAAAATTCTAGAATTGGTGGGCTCCACTTGTGGTTGGTGAAAAAATGTACTGAATTATATTTGAAATGTGGTGGGTGGGAATAGTAGCAGGTAAAGCCATCAGGTTGCAGGTCAAGCCTACTAAAATTTTCCTATAAATAGAGGGCTAAGTTAGAATTAAAAATCACACCAGAAACAAGTTTTCTCTCTTTCTCTCTCTAGATTATTGAGTGTATTTTGTGAGTATTTAGATACTTTGAGAGTTCTATTCATCAGAGCAAGTTTCTTTCAGCCTTATACCGGTATTCCGACCAGAAGTACTGATATCTTGAGGTAAGGGATATTATTTTCTTCTTAATGATATTATTTTCTTCAATATCATTATGCTGAAATATTGATATGAGTTTTTATCAAATTTGGAACTTTTTGTGTCGGGGTTACTATTCACGTATACGGTACTATTCACGAATACGGCACTATTTACCGAAAAATAAAATTTTCCCTTTTTGTCCAAGATGTCTATTATGGTTACTATCTTTGATTGTATCCATGTTTTGATCTTTATTTTTGAATTCTACTTCACAATTGATTATTATGAAGTATTATTGATCTTGGATAAACTGTTATACGAATCCCTACTATTTGTCCTTCTGTCTCACTAGATTCGTTTTCTTTAAGATATTTTTCATCATCCTCAGTCCTAAATGATGATATTACTGAATATCTTTGGCCTGTAGTGCAAAGATGTATGATTACTTGATGAATATCTTTGGCCTGTAGTGCAAAGATGAACAGGTGTTGAGATGAACATGACCGACTGGTGATACAAATGAATATCTTTGGCCTGTAGTGCAAAGATGAATATTTGGTTAAAGATGATTATTAATCGATGTTACAGGGATAAAATATTGATGATGGACTTTTAAATCTTAGAAGATAGTAGAATTCTTTCTCTACTTGACTCTTCTAATGGTTTGCTGTTTCCGCTGCAGTTGTTGATCTAAAACTTGTTGTCGATTATATTCTATCAGATTTTTCCCTGTTGAATACTAATGATAATTTGTTGTATATTATCTTAGTCATAATATTCTTTACTGGGCTAGTTGAGCTCACCCTTTTCCTTTTTGTTCCATTTTTCTTCTCAGGAGGTGAGAACATAGCAGGATCTAGTCGGGGTATGGAGTGATGGTTCTAAAAAGATGTTTTAGTAGTCCTCACTATTTCTGTAAAATAGTGTTTGAATAATTGTATTGAGGACTTATTTGAGTGTGGATATTGTCTAGAAGACAATATTTGTATTTAAACTCACAGTATGTGTTGTCGTATTTTGCACGACAATTGTATTATTGAAGTTGTAGTTTGCTTTCTGTACCATGTATTTGGCGACTCAGAATGGGTGTTGTATACCTATTTTGGGGGCGTCACAGTTGGTATCAGAGCTTAGGGATATAATCTCTGGCGGAGATCGGGGAATAAAATTAGGAGGGGAGAGACGAGTAAATCCTTCGCTAGTGTGTCCTACCTAAGCTTATTTGTTGGTCGGTTATAATATAGGGATATTATGTGATTTGTTAATTTGTTAAATTAACCCTTGTTTTTTGGCAGTATTTGAGAATGGCAGCAGAGAACGTTAACAATGGAGTGAATGAGACCGTGGAGACACCTTTGATCACCACCCAGGGGAACGTGCAACAGGAAGGCAATATTCCTCCTGTAAATAACATTACCGAGCAAACGATGAATGATGGAATGTTTAGGAGCTTTTTGCAGTTCATACAAAATCAGACGAGGGAGACTCGTGTGCAGAATACAGGTGGAAATGATAACAACGCGCGGTTTGTCACAGCTAAGCAGTTGAAAGAATTGGGACCACCAGAATTTAAGGGAAAGCCGGATCCGATCATGGCGAAAACGTGGGTCAAGCAAATTACCAAGATATTCGATGTCTTGGGATGCACGGAGGAACAGAAGGTTCCATTCGCCACCTTTATGTTCCGCGGTGAGGCAGACTACTGGTGGGAGTCTGTGAAGCGTACCCAGCCTGACGCACTCAATATGTCCTGGGAAACATTTCAGAAACTGTTCAATGACAAGTACTTTTCTAAAAGTATTCGTCATATGAAGGAGGTGGAGTTTATCAGACTGGAACAAAACAACATGACGGTGTCCCAGTACGAGGCGAAGTTTGCAGAGTTATCCAGGTTTGCACCTCATTTGGTCGAAAATGAGGAACGAATGACAAGGATGTTTCTGAGAGGTCTAAAACCCGAGATTCGGCAATATCTTATCTCTCATAAATTTTCTTTATATTCAGATGTTGTAAACAGGGCTCAATTATTAGAGCGAGATAATGAGTATGTTCAACCGAGGGACCACAACCAGGGTCATACTGGTGACAGCAATCATCGGAGCGATGAGAACCAGTGAGAAGGGAAAAATACAGACAAAAGTGGTAACCACTCGGTTGGTCATCGTGGCCATGATAATAGGAAAGGTGAGTCAACTGGAAATTTCAAGAAGAGAAGATTTAACGATGACAGGAAGACGTCGACAGCAGCACCAGCACCAGGAACAAATTCTAGGGGAGGAGAACGACCGCCAGTTAGATGTTACAGATGCGGAGAGGAGGGACATATAAGTCTAAACTGCCCACAACAATCCAAGGTATGTTATAACTGTGTAAAGGAGGGTCATATAGCTCGAGAGTGTTCTGTAGCAAAACTAAGTTCAGCGGGGATGATGACTCCAAAAGTTGTCCCGGATAAGTCGAAATCAGCGGTTCCTGGAAGAGCGTTTTTCGTGACTGGTCAGAATGCGAGGAACTCGAACGAAGTTAGCATGGGTTAGTTAATTTTAAATTTTTGTGAAGTCTATACCTTATTAGATACCGGTTCTACCCATTCATTTATTTCTCCTGCTTGTGCTCAACGTTTAAACTTAACTCCGGAGAAATTAGACTTTGATTTATCTGTGGAAACTCCGTTAGGAGAAACTTTCGTTACATCCACTGTTTATAAATCTTGTTGATCCAAGTTGGCACTATCACATTACCTGTTGATCTTATCTCTTTAAAGATACTTGCATTTGACGTGATTTTAGGAATTAATTGGTTAACTACTCATCATGCCAAAATTGATTGCTTTCGTAAGGTTGTTAGTTTTCATATTCCTAAGCAACCTGTTATTCGAATTCAAGCAACCAAACCATTGAAGTCAAGCTCTTTCATATCAAGCCGTAAAGTCATTCATTTATTGAAAAATGGATGTCAAGCTTTCTTAGCCATGTCATGGACTTGAACAAAAATACGTCAGAATTGAATGATATTTCTGTTGTTAGTAAAATCCCTGACGTATTTCCTGAAGAATTTCTTGGCCTACGCGTGATATTGAATTTTGTATCATCTTTGAATCTGGTACAAAACCCATTTCAAAAATCTCATATCGAATGGCTCCTATTGAACTTCAGGAGTTAAAAACCCAACTATAGAAGTTGATAACCGAGCCTCTATCTGGTGACTTCCTTTGTAGAATGCACCGAAGCCGGACTCTCCGTAGGGGATGCCATATTCGTGCGGTAGTAAACTGATAGGTGTCATTGTGACGTGCTTTCCAAGGTTGGGATATGAGTCACAGTTGAGAGCAATCTAAATCGGTAATCGAAATATGTAGCTTTCTGAGCTTAGCTGGTTATTATCGGAGATTTGTGGAAGGATTTTCTCGAATCGCTACTCCGTTAACTCAGCTGACTCGGAAAGATATAAAATTCGTATGGAGTGAGGAATGTGACAAGAGTTTTCAAGAACTCAAGAGGAGACTCATTTCGGCACCTGTTCTGACAATACCATCTGGTTCGGATGGATTTGTTATCTACAGCGATGCTTCAGGCAAAGGGTTAGGATGTGTTCTCATACAACATGGGAAAGTCATAGCCTATGCCTCGCGACAACTCAAAGAATATGAGAGGAATTATCCTACTCATGATTTGGAGTTGGCAGCAGTCGTTTTCGCGTTGAAGATCTGGAGACACTACCTGTATGGGGAGAAAGTGGAGATCTATACAGATCATAAAAGCCTCAAATATTTCTTCACCCAAAAGGAACTCAACATGCGGCAGCGACGTTGGCTCGAGCTGTTGAAAGATTACGATCATACCATCCAATATCATCCTGGAAAAGCAAACGTAGTAGCTGACGCATTGAGTAGAAGATCATATGCGGGTACGAGTGCAATGTTGTTAACACAAAGGCCCATTTTGTATGACTTGCAAAGGATGGAGATAGAGATGAAGGCTCCAAGTACCCACATGATGATATCAAATATACGAGTAGAACCGACTTTAATCGATAAAGTTAAAGCTGCTCAAGCTACGGACATGGAGCTGATGCGTATGAAGAAGAAAGTGCAAGAATGTGCTATTCCAGAAGCAAGAATCGATGAAGAAGGAATACTTCGAGTCAACTCCAAACTTTGTGTTCCTAACGATTTTGACTTGAAGCATAGAATAATGATGGAGGCACACAACACACCGTTTGCAATCCATCCTGGGAGTACCAAAATGTATCACGATCTTCGACATACATTTTGGTGGAGCAATATGAAAAGAGAGATCACGGAGTTTATCTCGAGATGTTTAACTTGTCAACGTGTAAAAGCGGAGCATCAAATACCAAAGGCAACCACTTGAGATTTCGAAATAGAAGTGGGAACACATTACTATGGATTTTGTTACGGGTCTTTCCAAGGTTTCTCAAGGCATAGATGCGATTTGGGTTATTGTTGATAGATTAACCAAGTCCGCTCATTTCTTGCCGATACGTGAGACTTATTCCCTTGAACGTCTTGCTAGTATGTACGTGAACGAGATTGTGAGATTGCATGGCATGCCAGTATCCATAGTTTCGGATCGTGACCCAAGATTCACTTCACGATTTTGGGTTAGCTTGCAGAAAGCTATGGGCACAGATTTACGATTCAGTTCAGCATACCATCCTCAAACAGACGGACAATCAGAGAGGACTATTCAAACTCTTGAAGATCTATTAAGACTTTGTGTCCTAGATCTCAAAGGGAATTGGGATAAGTACCTACCATTGGTGGAATTCTCCTACAACAACAGTTATCAGGCGAGCATAGGTGTGGCTCTATTCGAGGCGTTGTATGGAAGAAAATGTCGTTCTCCAGTATGCTGGGACGAGGTGGGTGAAGCAACATTGTTGGGACCAGAGTTGGTACGCATTACTACAGAGAAGATCCAAACGATTCGACAACGTATACAAACGGCACATGATCGACAAAAGAGTTATACGGATCTTCATCGGAAGGGCGTGGAATTTAATATTGGGGATCATGTATTGTTTCGTGTTGCACCATGGAAGGGAGTTACAAGATTTGGGAAGAGAGGAAAGCTCAATCCAAGATTTGTTGGTCCATTTGAGATTCTTGAGCGAATAGGAAATGTGGCATATAGACTCGCATTACCTCCAAGCATGTCTCGTGTTCATAATGTTTTTCACATATCTATGCTTCGTAAATATGTTAAAGACCCGAACCACATTATTGAGTTAGAACCAGACGAGATAGCTGAAGATTTAACGTACGAGGAGGCACCTGTTAAGATCTTGGATAGGAAAGAGCATGTCCTACACACAAAGGTTATACAATAAGTTAAGATTTTGTGGAGAAACCATGCTATTGAAGAAATGACCTGGGAGTTGGAATCAGAAATGAAAGCGAGGTATCCTCACCTTTTTGAAACATCAGGTACGTACGTCAATTTCGAGGACGAAATTTTATAAGGAGTGGAGGTTGTAAGACCCCAACTTATTAATGAATAAAATCAAATTTTCTCTAAATATTATTGTGAATAATAAGGGGTTAATTTGATATAATACTTTGGTTATGGGTGAAATGTGTAAATTTTGCAAAATAATCAAGTGGTTATAAAATATTCATTTTGTCGGGGAATATTCGTTTGGTCGTGGAATATTCTTGCTGTCGGGGAATATTCGTACGACGGCGCAGCCTTGTGTGGACCCCATAACGGAAAGCGATTGGATGAAGAAAACGACAAGTATAAGTTGTTTATAAATAACGGCGTAGTTGTTACCGTTAATACTGTTGGAATACCCGGTGGTTAAAATACAGTAGCACACGGTATTGCACCAATTATTGATTCTTATGAAGGAAGGCACTACTCAATAATTGTTACAGTAGTTATTGTTCAATATTTTATTTTATTGATTCAATAATTGCTGCGTTGATATTTTATATTATTGTTGTTTCAATAATTGCTGCTGCACAGTATTTTCTATTATCAGATCAATAATTCATATTATTTGAATAATATTATTAGATAACATTATTGGCAATGTCTAGAAAGTTCTGTCTAAGGAGAGGTTTGGTCATCTAATTGCGCGCCAGTAAGGAGAAATCCTTATTGGAAAGCCCCCTCTTTCCTGGGAACGGCCTGGTTGTCATAAATGTGATTCTGTAATATTATTTGTGAATAATTAATTATTGATTCATATGATAAGGAAATATTTATTTTATGTGGATATAAATGAGGAATATATTTTTGTGGTTAAAAATGAAGGAGTTAATGTTGAGGTTTTTATCCGTATTTTTGTCGGAATGGAGGTATTAAAAATCAGGGTTTTTGAGATATTTTGCGGGGGTTATAATTTTTAATCCGACCGTTGGATCGTGGTAATTTTTGGATATGTTATACATATATAAGTTGAGTATATGCCCACAAATTTTGAACCGTTAAAAATGAACGTATGATTTATTATGAATTTTACAAGATGACTGGTTCAGAAATTGTTGAATTTTCAGAGTTTATCATTTTGATGGAAAATTCTAGAATTGGTGGGCTCCACTTGTGGTTGGTGAAGAAATGTGCTGAATTATATTTCAAATGTGGTGGGTGGGAATAGTAGCAGGTAAAGCCATCAGGTTGCAGGTCAAGCCTACTAAAATTTTCCTATAAATAGAGGGCTAAGTTAGAATTGAAAATCACACCAGAAACAAGTTTTCTCTCTTTCTCTCTCTAGATTATTGAGTGTATTTTGTGAGTATTTAGATACTTTGAGAGTTTCTATTCATCAGAGCAAGTTTCTTTCAGCCTTATACCGGTATTCCGACCAGAAGTACTGATATCTTGAGGTAAGGGATATTATTTTCTTCTTAATGATATTATTTTCTTCAATATCATTATGCTGAAATATTGATATGAGTTTTTATCAAATTTGGAACTTTTTGTGTCGGGGTTACTATTCACGTATACGGTACTATTCACGAATACGGCACTATTTACCGAAAAATAAAATTTTCCCTTTTTGTCCAAGATGTCTATTATGGTTACTATCTTTGATTGTATCCATGTTTTGATCTTTATTTTTGAATTCTACTTCACAATTGATTATTATGAAGTATTATTGATCTTGGATAAACTGTTATACGAATCCCTACTATTTGTCCTTCTGTCTCACTAGATTCGTTTTCTTTAAGATATTTTTCATCATCCTCAGTCCTAAATGATGATATTACTGAATATCTTTGGCCTGTAGTGCAAAGATGTATGATTACTTGATGAATATCTTTGGCCTGTAGTGCAAAGATGAACAGGTGTTGAGATGAACATGACCGACTGGTGATACAAATGAATATCTTTGGCCTGTAGTGCAAAGATGAATATTTGGTTAAAGATGATTATTAATCGATGTTACAGGGATAAAATATTGATGATGGACTTTTAAATCTTAGAAGATAGTAGAATTCTTTCTCTACTTGACTCTTCTAATGGTTTGCTGTTTCCGCTGCAGTTGTTGATCTAAAACTTGTTGTCGATTATATTCTATCAGATTTTTCCCTGTTGAATACTAATGATAATTTGTTGTATATTATCTTAGTCATAATATTCTTTACTGGGCTAGTTGAGCTCACCCTTTTCCTTTTTGTTCCATTTTTCTTCTCAGGAGGTGAGAACATAGCAGGATCTAGTCGGGGTATGGAGTGATGGTTCTAAAAAGATGTTTTAGTAGTCCTCACTATTTCTGTAAAATAGTGTTTGAATAATTGTATTGAGGACTTATTTGAGTGTGGATATTGTCTAGAAGACAATATTTGTATTTAAACTCACAGTATGTGTTGTCGTATTTTGCACGACAATTGTATTATTGAAGTTGTAGTTTGCTTTCTGTACCATGTATTTGGCGACTCAGAATGGGTGTTGTATACCTATTTTGGGGGCGTCACATTTGAGACAGTCAAATTGGCACCTTTTTCTGCTATTTTTTTGTCCTATTTGAGGTCCAATGAGCCTAAGGTAGCAAGGCAAAGTACTCCTAGTATTGAGGTTGGCCTTATGCACGATGATTTTAATTTTTAATACATATATTATGTATATGACTTTGGGGCAGGTGTGCTACTGAATGGCCACCTAGACATGCCTGTATGCATGTGTATAGTCCTATTTTCAAAGGGGACTATGACAAAAAATTCTAAATGTAGTCATTGGGTAGTCATGCATTTTTAACTCTATTATATGTTAAACTAAATGCATGCATGCATATAGTCATAGAATGCATTTTAGAAAGTTCCAGGTAAGGAAATACCACACCCTTTCTGAGGTGATTTAGAGACTTGTTGTTCAGATATTATGGATTCGGATCAGCCGAGCAGTTCTTATAGGAGTACTTCTGGTATACGGCGGAGGGCTTCTAAAGTGCCTCGTCCTCGTTCTGTCAGACAGCCTCGTCGATTGGTGGAGGCTGTGATACGTCCTGTTCATGTAAATGTTCCATACATTGAGGACGAGGAAGCAGATATTCCGATAGAGGACCCCGCTCCTACTACACATGTCCTTCGTAGGGAGCTTCCGAGCATTCAGGTGGTGAACCCAGAGTTGCTGGGTGATTTGGGCAGACATCCATCGATGTATTTACATGCTAACGAGGTATGGCGTTAGACTTTGATCTTCCTTCTTTCCTATTGATGAGGATTGAAGGGCTTTGATGTTGATCTGCATTTCATTCAGGTCCCTGGTTTTACACAGCCTCTAGGGAACTGGTTCAACATTCACTCCATGTACCAGGCGCTTCATCCTGACTATAGAGCGGTAGTGCATGGGTGGGGATTTGGGGCATTTTTATCCATCCTTCCCCGTCGTTGTCCCTGGGGTTATCTCAGGGCATTGCCTGAGCGATAATTTCATTAGACTCAGTCACTCCATCTGCTGGATTATGAGGTGATGATGATGCCTATGGATTGGCAATTTATCACAGGTATGGAGTTTGGAGGGGAGCCAGTGCCTTGCATTGCAAATATTACCCCTACTGCCGTTAGATCCTTATTAGGGGTTTTGACGGCGGCGCTCAAAGGCAGGACTGTCCGTTCAGGTCCTTTGAGCGTAGATGCTATGAGCGGGCTATTGAGTGAGCCCATGTCTGATGATGTCAGGATCAGGGATCGCGTTCTGCGGCGATTGTTCCTGATGATCATTCGAGGCTGCTTCATAGCAGATAACTCTTCCACGGTATCTTTCGCTTTGATCAGCGCTACACGTGATGTGGACCGTATTGGAGAGTATGATTGGGGCTCCTATACCTTTGCCTATTTCCTCCGGGGCATGCGTATGCGCTCACAGGGTTTGACCGAGGCTTGGCTAGGATTTTACCCGTTTCTGCTGGTGAGTATTTCTCTTATCGTTTCCTCTTTATAGGTTAAGAATGTTAACTGATAGCAGATATACTTTTTTATTGTATTGGCAGTTCTGGGCCTATGAGAGGTTTCCATGCTTGCGTCCCGTGAGTGTGTTAGGTTTAGACACCTATCAACGAGGACGACGATGGCACCATTCGATTCTGCCAGAGGTCCCTGTAGCTGAGGGATTCACTCATTGTCGTATGCAGCTGGAGTTGCTGACGGCCGACACCATCACATGGCTTCCCTATTCCGGGGAGCACCTGACCGTGGGTTTTGAGGATGGATACCCGACAGGAGCCGAGTATGCGATTTCCACCAGAAGAATTCCTCTCTTCACGGATAGAGGCTGGGAGCTCTATTTAGGAGAGCGTGCTATTAGGAGCACCACAGGGGAGATCCGTATACCGATCTTACCTCCTGCTAGGCGTTCTTGGCCCGTATCACAGTCACCCGCCATTGATATCCCGTTGTTGGGGGTTGACGGATTTGCATTGTCAGAGGGTCCATGTACTCAAGAGATATTCTAGCGTTGGTGGTTACCTCGCACTATTGGAGCCCAGTCCCGCACCACACAGTTTATGGGGGACATGGTTCCAGGATCCTTGATGATGACGGATTGGGTAGCTTGTGTCCGAGCTCCGACTCATATGACCCAGATTGATGGCTTGACCCGACAATTAGATCAGGCACATATATTTATCCAGCATTTGGGCAGAGATCCAGTAGAGGCGGAGTCATTCGTTCCTTCCAGCTCAGGCGCTGGCCCCTCGGACAACCCATTCGGTTTTGCCGGCGCAGATCCTCCTCTTTATAAGCCTGACATCCCTGTTGATAGAGATCCAGTGACTCAGGAGAAGTTACATCAGGTGCACAGGATTGATGATGTGGATATCGAGACCCTGGTCTTCTTCTGATGTATATTCTCGTTATATCTTTTGATAGGCCTATGTTAGTAGTAGGGCGTCTGTGCCCCATTTCCCTGTATTTGTAGCTGTACAGAGATGATGTATTAGATGATGATATACTTAGGAATGTATGCACAGTATTTCCATTTCCTATATCATATTGCCATCTATTATCTGTTATGCATGTATCATGTTATGCATATGTATGTATGTCCAGAGATATTCGGCATTCCTGGATGGTCTTATGACACGGTCCGCACAGATGTCTTCTTCGACAGTTAGCCATATAGATCATACCCCACCGTCAGTGGTGGCGTCGGGTATGCGATCGTGGTATGATAGCATGTCACCACCAAACAGGGTGACTGTAGATCATTTATTGCAGCATACCATGACCTTTTTGACTTTTCATGTTCCTGCAGGATTTGTGGACGGGATGATAGAGCATTGGCTACCAGATAGGCAGGTATTCCGATTCGGCACCCATGAGTTGACTCCTACTCTGGAGGAGTATGCACGTTTGACGATGCTGCCTTTAGACAAACCTTGTGTGCATCTGGCTTTGGGAGACATGAGCAGACGATTCATGACTCTCATAGGATTGAGGCGCAGAGTGGTACAGGATGAGTTGACATCTGGCCATGTGATATCTCAGCGTTTTCTGTACGACAGATTTGGCTCGGAGGATAGCTATTCACAACATTCCGGGGATTTCACCGCATCGGAGGATCATTGGTGTTTGGCCAGAGTTGACGTACTAATGCTATGTGTATTGTCATATGTGTATATGCCGCGATATATGGATGAGATAGATATAGGCGTTATCATGGCCGTGAGAGCTCTTAGGGAGGGTCGTACCATTGTACCTATGATTGTAGCAGAGACCCTGCGGTTGGCATCGTATTGTTGCACGTATCTTACAGGAGTGTTCACAGGTAGCTCAGTCATGCTATATGTGTGGTTCATGTCACACTTGAGACCGATTGGCACTCTTAGATGGCATGGGTACTGCTTCACCCATGATGTAGCTATGTCATACTCTTTTCAGCCATCAGAGTGTATAGATGCTCTGTCCTGGTCCACATTCTTGGCAAATATCATAGATCCATTCAGTATATTGCCGTGTTTGGGGCTTAGCTCACCATACAGCTTCATTACTCATGCTCCGGGCATGGACTATCTCCCTCTGGCTGGTTTGAGGGGAGTGACCACTTATCACCCATTGGCCGTGATGTCGCAGTTCGACCAGTTCCAGGATTTTCATCCTTTTGAGGGGGCGACAGGTCAGCGTTCAGCTTCTCGGTACCTCTCAGCAGAGGACCGATCTCGGGTATACGCCTGCTGGGATCAGTGAGAGATAGCGGCTTTTTCTATCAGTCATCCTGGTTATTCCGCAGAGTATTCAGCGTGGATGGAGACAGAGATTTTATCGGCTGCAGCAGTATTTGTAGTACCAGAGCGTGAGTTAGATGATGTAGAGCCCATGGAGGACATTGATACCTACATCGAGGAGGAGCCCACTGCTGGGTTGCCAACATTTCTTTCAGATTCTCCTAGTACCAGTACTGTTGTGATTCAGCACTCGGCACAGTACTTAGAGCATAGTCTTCATCTGATAACCTTTGAGAGAGATCAGATTCGATCTATGATGTCGACTGCTCTTGATGGGAGGGAGGCCGCTCTATTGGAGAGAGACGAGGCATTGGCTCGTAGAGATGCCGCCGTCGTTGAGCGGGATGAGGCTATATCTGCCAGAGATGCAGTGATAGTTGAGCGGGATATCGCCATATCTGCCCGGGATGTAGCCGTCACAGATAGTACTGCAGTGAGGTCCCTTACCACTAGCATGATCGCAGAGATGAGCGCATATATTGATGATCATATGGTCACCATGCAGATGGCTGCAGATCTGTTGGGCCGTGTGGATATTCTCATACAGGAGACCACAGCTTCACCTCCATCTTCTGAGAGGGACGCCATGTTGGGCTTGTTAGCTCGCATATACCCTGACTTGTAGATGATCTTGTATTTTTCTGCACAGACTAGCTTAGCCATTTTGTCATGTACAATTTACATTGTGTATATCAAACAGCATTATATATATGATAGGGAAATATATTTTTGATTACTTCCCTTTTAGATATGCTTTGCTACTTGCTTGATATTTTGCCTGCTGCTTCAGGGCTTGTGATCTTGATGTATTCTGAATTCTTCCTGGGTGGATGGACATTGAGTTGTCTCAGGATAGTTCAGAATGGATCATCGATCTGTGTGTATCCCTACCATCTTTGGTGTCTTGGGACTGGTTTCTGTATGGAAATGAGGAGAGGAGTATGGCTTTCCTCTCTGAGATTAACCGCACCACAGATGGTCGCCAGTACTTCTATTTAGGAGAAGCCTAGTTAATTCCATCTCTTATGGATTGGTGTTGCTCTTCAAGGTATGACCGCAGCTTAGATGGTCTCCAAATCTCCTAGTTGGGAGGAGTTCAGGTAATTCCATCCCTTTGGTCTGAAGCCGAATGAAATGTAGTGGTTTGAAGGATGATCCCAGTACCAACTGACAAGGGTTTATGTTTTGGTAGGGGGTGAGACCGCACCATGAATGGCTGCCTACGTACTCCTATTGAAGAGGAGATCAGGTCTGCGTAGTTCGAACCTGGTGTAAGAGGTTCAATGCTGTATGTGGCAGGAATGGTGTGGGAATGTTTGTTTTATTTTTGTGTTTGTAAGGAAAAGGGTGGAAATATTTTTGTTGTTTTTATTTTATTGCGACCGGGCCATATGAAATGGTTGCCTACGTACTCCTATTGAAGAGGAGATCAGGTCGACGTAGTTCTCCCCTCAGGGCGAGATGAAAAGCGTAATCCCGTGTACAGGTCAGAGTGCAGGGAAAAGAAAGTTTAATCCTAGGTTAAGGATAAACTGCAGGTGAAAAGTTTGATCCCAGGTATGGGTAGCCAAACTGTATATGCAAGAGGTGTAATCTGTGGTGAGATGACCTAAGTTGCATGAGCGCAAAGGAGAGCCAGGCTGCTGGCCTGAAAGGTATGTTTCCCTGAGGGGCGAAGTGTAGAAAAGTTATTTGTGGTAAAGGTTTAAAGAACCGGAATGACTGGTGACCTGATGGTCTACC
Source organism: Panax notoginseng (assembly GCA_016801055.1). Lineage (NCBI taxonomy): Eukaryota > Viridiplantae > Streptophyta > Magnoliopsida > Apiales > Araliaceae > Panax > Panax notoginseng. The sequence continues at coordinate 45,871,965 of CM029017.1, forward strand.
ACCAGGATGTTTACTTGATGGCAACTTCAGACATAATATCGTTTCACGGTGTCCGAGTTGATGAGTTATGGAAATTCATCACCGTCCATTTCTTGCAATCTGAGAGCGCCTCCTGTCAATACTTCCTTGACAATAAACGGGCATTCCCAATTAGGAGCGAATTTTCCCTTAGACTGATCTTGGTTGTCAAAGATTTTCTTCAAAACCAAGTCATGTTGTCTGAATTGCCGTAGCTGGACTTTTTTGTTGTAGGATCTGGCGATCCTTTGTTGATATAACTGACCATGGAAGATAGTCGCGGTTCGCCTTTCGTCTATTAGAGCCAATTGGTGATACCTATCTTGTACCCATTGGTCTTCATCCAACTGAGCGTCTATCAATACTCTGAGGGATTCTATCTCAACTTCTATGGGGAGTACCGCTTCCATCCCATAGGTTAATGTGACGCCCCCAAAATAGGTATACAACACCCATTCTGAGTCGCCAAAATACATGGTACAGAAACAACTACATATTTATTATTACAACACAAGAACTGTGAGTTTAAATACAAATATTGTTATTTAGACAATATCCACACTCAAATAAGTCCTCATTACAATTATTGATACATTATTTCACAAAAATGGTGAGGACTACTAAAGTAACTTCTAGAACCATCATTCCATACCCCGACTAGTACTCGCTACATTCTCGCCTCCTGAGAAAAATGGAACAAAAAGGAAAAAGGTGAGCTCAACTAGCCCAGTAAAGAACATTATGACTAAGATAATACAGAACAAATTATCGTTAGTCTTCAACAGGGAAAAATCTAATAGAATACAATAGACAACAAGTTTTAAATCAATAACTGCAGCGGAAACAGCAAACCATTAGAAGAGTCAAGTAGAGAATGAGTTCTACTATCTTCTAAGATTTAAAAGTCCATCATTAATATTTTATCCCTCTAACAACAATCAATAACCATCTTTAATCAAATATTCATCTTTGCACTACAGGCCAAAGATATTCATTTGTATCACCAGTCGGTCATGTTCATCTCAACACCTGTTCATCTTTGCACTACGGGCCAAAGATATTCATCAGTTAATCATTCATCTTTGCACTACGGGCCAAAGATATTCAGTAATATCATCATTTAGAACTGGGGATGATGAAAAATATCTTAAAGAAAACGAATCCAGTGAAACCAAAATAACAAATATTAAGGATTCGTATTTCGATTTATCCATGTCCAAAAATACCTTATAATTATTCATAGTGAAGTAGAATTCAAGAATGATCAAAACATGGATACAATCAAAGCTAGTACCCAGAATAGATATTTTGGACGAAAAGAAGAAAATTTTATTTTTCGGTGAATAGTAACTCGTGAATAGTAACTCATGAATAGTAACTCCGACGTGAAAAGTTTTAAATTTGATAAAAATTTCCAACCAATATTTCGGCATAATAATATTGAAGAAATAATATCATTTTCGAATAAAATAACATCCCTTACCTCGTAAAGACAGTACTTCTGGTCGGAATACCGGTATAAGGCTGAAAGAAACTTGCTCTGATGAATAGAAACTCTCAAAGTATCTAAATACTCACAAAATACACTCAATAATCTAGAGAGAGAAAGAGAGAAAACTTGTTTCTGGTGTGATTTTTAATTCTAACTTAGCCCTCTATTTATAGGAAAATGTTAGCACGCCGAAGCAGACTTAACCTGCAACCTGATGGCTTTACCTGCTACTATTCCCACCCACCACATTTGAATAAAAATCTCAGCACATTTCTTCACCAACCAAGAGTGGGGCCCACCAATTCTAGAATTTTCTACCAAAATGATTAACTCTGAAAATTCAACAATTTCTGAACCAGTCATCTCGTAAAATTCATAATAAATCACACGTTCATTTTTAACGGTTCAAAATTTGTGGACATATACTCAACTTATATATGTATAACATATCCAAAAATTACCACGATCCAACGGTCGGATTAAAAATTATAACCCCCGCAAAATATCTCAAAAACCCTGATTTTTAGTACCTCCATTCCGACAAAAATACTGATAAAAACCTCAACATTAACTCCTTCATTTTTAACCACAAAAATATATCCCTCATTTATATCCACAAAAATAAATATTTCCTTATCATATGAATCAATAATTAATTATTCACAAATAATATTACAGAATCACATTTATGACAACCAGGCCGTTCCCAGGAAAGAGGGGGCTTTCCAATAAGGATTTCTCCTTACTGGCGCGCAATTAGATGACCAAACCTCTCCTTAGACAGAACTTTCTAGACATTGCCAATAATGTTATCTAATAATATTATTCAAATAATATGAATTATTGATCTGATAATGGGAAATACTGTGTAGTGACAATTATTGAAACAACAGTAATATAAAATATCAACGCAGCAATTATTGAATCAATAAAATAAAATACTAAACAGTAATTACTGTAACCATTATTGAGTAGTGCCTTCTTACGTAAGAATCAATAATTGGTGCAATACAGTGTGCTACTGTGTAACAACGCGTATTACTGTGTTTTAACCACCGGGTATTCCAACAGTATTAACGGTAACAACTACGCCGTTATTAATAAAAAACATATACTTGTCGTTTTCTTCATCCAATCGCTTTCCGTTATGGGGCCCACAAAAGACTGCGCCGTCGTACGAATATTCCCCGACAGGAAGAATATTCCACGACCAAACGAATATTCCCCGACAACAATGAATATTTTATAACCACCTGCTTATTTGAAATATTTGCGCATTTTACCCATAACTAACCTCATTAATCAATTTAACACTTACTATTTCAAAATAATAAATAGAGGGAATTTAAATTTCATTTATTAATAATTTGGGGTCTTACAACCTCCCCTCCTTATGAAATTTCGTCCTCAAAATTGACGTACGTACCTGGTGTTTTGAAAAGATGAGGATACCTCGCTTTCATTTCCGTTTCCAACTCCCAGGTCATTTCCTCAATAGCATGGTTTCTCCACAAAACTTTAACTTGTGGTATGACCTTCGTGCGTAGGACATGCTCCTTTCTATCCAAGATCTTGACAGGTACCTCTTCGTACGTTAAGTCTTCAGCTATCTCGTCCGGTTCTAACTCAATAACGTGGTATGGGTCTTTCACATATTTACGTAACACGGATATATGAAAAACATTATGAACACGAGACATACTTGGAGGTAACGCGAGTCTATAGACCACATTTCCTACTCGGTCAAGAATCTGAAATGGACCAATAAATCGTGGATTGAGCTTTCCTCTCTTCCCAAATCTTGTAACTCCTTTCCATGGAGCCACACGCAACAATACATGATCCCCAATGTCAAATTCCACGTCCTTTCGATGAAGATCCGCATAACTCTTTTGTCGATCCTGTGCCGTTTGTATACGTTGTCGAATCGTTTGGATCTTCTCTGTAGTCATGCGTACCAACTCTGGTCCCAACAATGTTGCTTCACCCACCTCGTCCCAGCATACTGGAGAGCGACACTTTCGTCCGTATAATGCTTCAAATGGGGCCACACCTATACTTGCCTGATAACTGTTATTGTAAGAGAATTCCACCAATGGTAGGTACTTATCCCAACTCCCTTTGAAATCTAAGACACAAAGTCTTAATAGATCTTCAAGAGTTTGAATAGTCCTCTCTGATTGTCCGTCCGTTTGAGGATGGTATGTGACAACCCGGAAATTTGGACAATTTTATAAAATCTTAAAAGATTGAATAAAGGTTATAATATGAACCTAGACAGAAAATAAGTGTATGAATTTGATATTTCTGTAAAAGAATTTTAAGGATTTCAAAATTTTTGGAGAAGAACTTGAATGATTTAATAGACTATAAGTGATAGTCTGATAATGAGGTATATATTTAGTGTATTTGTTCATAAGATTATGTGTATATGGTTCTAGTATTTTAAATATATACTAGTGACCTAATCTAAGAGTTGTGGACGAACTTATTTTGTATGAATATGTGAGTAAGTGAATTTAAAATTAAGTTATGTAACCTAATATATATATATATATATATATATATATATATATATATATATATATATATATATTAGGTGTGTTAAGTAAATAACCTAAGAGGTTATAATAGGTGAGAATGTTAGTATATAAAACATATACTAATTCTAAGAGATTTAATTTATATATCTCAACTAATTAATTTCATAACCTAATTATAGCTAGTCTAATAGGGTTAATATTGTTAAGGATGACAAATAATTTAAACTAGCCCAATAATTTATTTAAACATTGGACTTATAGATAATTTGATTGTTAAGCTAGCCCAATATTAAATTTAGTGGGCAAGTATGCTAGTAGCACAAGTATTTAATTGTGGAGGCCCAAGTTCATGTTAATTAGTAAGCCAAACATTTTAATTTTGAAGCCCAAAAGAATTAAATGAGTGGCCCAACTTTTAGCCCAAGTGGGAGAGAACTTTTTAGACATTTAGTAAATCAATTAAAGCATAAAAGGAAAGCCAAGATTGGTTGGATAAGGCCACATGGCCGGCCCAAACAAGAGAGGAGAGAAGGGGAGATGAATGTGATGATTATTTACTTTAGTGGGTTATCTACTCTTCCATGTGTCATTTCCTCCTTTAGCCACAATGTTTTATTAAGTGTACAAGCAACACTAAAATGATTAAGAAAGAGAAAGAGAGAGTGAGTAGGGGGAATGAATATTAGATATACAAATATATCTACACATTTGTTTATTTTTTTTTACTAAATCACAAAAACCCATTCCATTTCTCTCTCATCTCTTATTAGCTAACTCAAAGAAAACCAAATAGAGAGAGAAAGAAGAGAGGCAATTTTCGGCAGCTCCAAGAGGTGAGAGAGAGAGGTTTTGATCTTCAAGCTAACCAAGATCATCATCTACTTTGATGGATTAAGAAAAGCTAGCAAGATATCAAGGTATAAATCACATTTTTTCTAAGTTATTCTTAGTTGTTTAAATGAAAACTTGGGTTGATGATTTCAAACTTCAAAACTCTAGATCTACATGATCTAGAGTGTGTTATGTGTGGATCTATCCATCTTGTGTGGTAAAAGTTTGATCTAGAGTATGAAATGGAAACTAGTTTTTCAAAGGGTGGAAAACTCTAATTTTTCTTAGCCTCGATTGTGTTAATCTTGTGTTTGATGATTGTTTGATGAAATAGATCATGTATTATGGTAGAATCATGGGTATATGAAGTATTAGTAGGTATTATGATGAGTGATGTTGGTTATTATGTGAAAACATGAAAGTTTTCTTAGAAGACATCAAGAGTTAAAAATCAGTTTTTGGTGAAAACGAAACATGAAATTCAAACGACCATATCTCCTATTGTATTTCGAATTTTTGAGTGTGGTCAAGTCCTAGAGTTAGATCTATAAGTTTTCTAACATCTCCAAGTGGAATCACTGAAAAAGGAGGTGTAGATTTCCGTATGGACTATTTTTCGCAAAGGACTCCAAAACTGCAAATCGCCAAAATGCTTCTGCCCAAACTTTTGAAATGGCAGTTTCGGCCACTTAAATTGTGAGAAAAATTCTGACCTTTTGGGACATGAAAATATATGGTATTAAGTACCTCCTGTCCAAAAATGAGCTAATTCCGACTTAAAATGAGCAAGTTATGACCATTTCAATTTCTGTGATTTTTCGACGAAAATCGCTATAACCGGAGTTCTATAACTCCAAAAGCCACGAAATTTAAACTGGAGTGTCACGTTAACATGTATAAGATTGTGTCAAGAGATGAGAATTTCTGGAGTTAAGCACGATGTAGCTAATTTCTTAAGGAATTAACTAAAAATAATTTTTGAAAAATACCAAAGGAAGTTCGAAAATTATGGAAAAATACTTTTTGTGTATGATATACATGTATATAATCATGGCCAAGAGATAGAAAAATAATAAGTTGTTTTGGTATTTTTGTAAAAAGGATATGGAATCCAGCTTGCTGGATTAGGAAATCTGATGAATCCAGCTTGCTGGATTGAAAAATATTTTACTGAATTGAATATTTGTTGAATCCAGTTTGTTGGATTGCGATCTAGTTTGTTGGATTTGGAATCCAGTTAGCTGGATTGCAGTTTAGGTTGTTAGATTTTGAATCCAGATGGCTGGATTAGTATTTAACTTATTAGATGTTAAAGAATAACTTGTGAAATGAAAAAGCGAGTGGTAAATCATAATGTACATGATACAGTGATTGAAGAATTATCAAATGATAATAATAATACTAACGTTGTAAGGTTTTATCTATTATTTAATTATGTGATTAAGTGTTAGATAATTGATTGATTAAGTAATAGTATTATGAGTTAATAGGTATGTAATGCTAATTCAAAGATCAATCTTATAATTGATAGGTCTTTTATAAGAGATTACATTATATTGCTTAGCAGTAATCAGCGTTTCAGGCAAGTTTCCTAACTCAATAATGAGTTGTAATTTCAAAGCATGTTAGTGAATAGTTGTTGTTGATTATTCACGTCTATATTGATTATTGATTCGCACGTTGTGCATAGTGTAAATGTTCATCAGGTATGAAAGGCCGATCACCTTCATTACCATTTGGTTCAGTTAATCTGTTCATGTTTATGCTTGACCATTCATTTTCATTGACTTGGTCGTTCAGCTAAGAAAATTTGTTCATGCTCTTTCACAATGTTTATATTGTTGAAAGTTAGCTAGCTTATTGTTCAATTCTTTCAATCATGATATATCCTCTAATAAATTCAAACTTGCTGGGCAAATTTGATGCTCACCCTTGCTATATCATGATAAAATTTTCAGATTTAGAGGAAAGCTCGAGTAAAGACAGAAGTAAAGGCAAAGTGCAAGGCTAAATTATGGTGCAGTTAGATTTATTAAATCTTCTGACAAAAATAGTATTGTAAACATTTAAGATATTGAATGTATGTATTAAGTTAAGGTTGTAGACCTTGGGAATGATGTGAAAAAGTTTAATGTATAAACAATTTATGTTTATATCTTCCGCAATAGTTATAGAAATAGTATACCAGATCCTTGGTGATTAGTACCGGGATTTGGGGATGCTACATGGTATGCCGAACTAAATCGTAAATCTGTGCCCATAACTTTTTGCAAGCTAACCCAAAATCTTGAAGTGAATCTTGGGTCACGATCCGAAACTATGGATACTGGCATGCCATGCAGTCTCACAATCTCATCTACGTATATACGAGCAAGACGTTCAAGGGAATAAGTCTCCCGTATCGGCAAGAAATGAGCAGACTTGGTTAATCTATCAACAATAACCCAAATAGCATTTATGCCTTGAGAAACCGTGGGAAGACCCGTAACGAAATCTATGGTAATGTGTTCCCACTTCCATTTCGGAATCTCAAGTGGTTGCAATGGACCCTTTGGTACTTGATGTTCCGCCTTTACACGTTGACAAGTTAAACACCTCGGGATAAACTTTACAATCTCTCTCTTCATATTATTCCACCAAAATGTATGTCGTAGATCACGATACATTTTGGTACTTCCAGGATGGATTGCAAATGGTGTATTGTGTGCTTCCATCATGATCTTGTACTTCAAATCAGAATCGTTAGGAACACAAAGTCTTGAGTGGACTCGAAGTATTCCTTCTTCATCGATTCTTGCTTCTGGAATAGAACCTTCTTGCACTTTCTTCTTCATATGCATCAGCTCTATGTCCGTAGCTTGAGCAGCTTTAACTTTATCGATTAAAGTCGGTTCTACTCGTATATTTGATATCATCATGTGGGTACTTGGAGCCTTCATCTCTATCTCCATCCTTTGCAAGTCATACAAAATGGGACTTTGTGTTAACAACATTGCACTCGTACCCGCATATGATCTTCTACTCAATGCGTCAGCTACTACGTTTGCTTTTCCAGGATGATATTGGATGGTATGATCATAATCTTTCAACAGCTCGAGCCAACGTCGCTGCCGCATGTTGAGTTCCTTTTGGGTGAAGAAATATTTGAGGCTTTTATGATCTGTATAGATCTCCACTTTCTCCCCATACAGGTAGTGTCTCCAGATCTTCAACGCGAAAACTACTGCTGCCAACTCCAAATCATGAGTAGGATAATTCCTCTCATATTCTTTGAGTTGTCGCGAGGCATAGGCTATGACTTTCCCATGTTGCATGAGAACACATCCTAACCCTTTGCCTGAAGCATCACTGTAGATAACAAATCCATCCGAACCAGATGGTATTGTCAGAACAGGTGCCGAAATAAGTCTCCTCTTAAGCTCTTGAAAACTCTTCTCGCATTTCTCGCTCCATACGAATTTGATATCTTTCCGAGTCAGCTGAGTTAACGGGGTAGCGATTCGAGAAAACCCTTCCACGAATCTTCGATAATAACCAGCTAAGCCCAGAAAGCTATGTACTTCAGTCACCGTCTTTGGTTGCTCCCGACTTTGTATTGCTTCAATCTTCGCCGGGTCAACAGATACTCCATGTTTTGACACCACGTGCCCTAGGAAAGCTACTTCCTCAAGCCAGAACTCGCATTTCTTCAACTTAGCATATAACTTATTTTCATGCAGCCTTTGGAGTACCAGCTTCAAATGATGCTCATGATCTTCACGGCTTTTGGAATATATGAGGATGTCATCAATAAAGACAACAACGAACTGATCCAAATAATCCTTGAATACTCAGTTCATCATATCCATGAAAGCCGCAGGAGCATTAGTCAATCCAAAAGACATGACTAGGAACTCATAATGCCCGTACCGAGTTCTGAAGGCAGTATTTGGAATATCCTCAGTTTTAACCTTCAGCTAATGATATCCAGAACGAAGATCGATCTTTGAAAAGAATTGTGCTCCTTGTAACTGGTCAAACAGGTCATCAATACGAGGTAGCGGATACCTATTCTTAATAGTGACATGGTTTAATTCCCGGTAATCAATACAAAGTCGCATACTCCCGTCTTTCTTCTTTACAAATAAAACAGGAGCACCCCAAGGAGATGTACTAGGACGAATGAAACCGATGTCCAACAACTCTTGTAGTTGGACCTTTAACTCCTGAAGTTCAATAGGAGCCATTCGATATGGGGTTTTAGAAATGGGCTTTGTACCAGGTTCAAGATCAATAAAGAATTCAATTTCTCGTTCCGGGGGTAGACTGGGAAGTTCTTCAGGAAATACGTCAGGAAAGTCAATAACAACAGGAATATTATTCAAATTTGACGTGTCTTTATTCAAATCCATAACATGGGCTAAGAAAGCTTGACATCCGTTTTTTAATAAACGAATGGCTTTATGGCTTGATATAACAGTGATTGATTTTAATGGCTTAGTTGTTTGAATTCGTACAACATGTTGGTTAGGAATATGAAAACTAACAACCTTACGAAAATAATCAATTTTGGCATGATGAGTAGTTAGTCAATCAATCCCTAAAATCACATCAAAAGCAAGTATCTTTAAAGAGATAAGGTCAACAGGTAAGGTGATGGTGCCAACTTGGATCACACAAGATTTATAAACAGTGAATGTGATGAAAGTTTCTCCTAACGGAGTCTCCACAGATAAATCAAAGTCTAACTTCTCCGGAGTCAAGTTTAAACGTTGAGCACAAGCAGGAGAGATAAAAGAATGGGTAGAACCGGTATCTAATAAGGTATAAACTTCGCATGAATTTATGATTAGCTTACCCGTGATCACCTCGTTTGGGTTCCTCGCATGTTGACCAGTCACGACAAACGCTCTTCCAGGAACCGTTGACTTTATCTTTTCTAGGACAGCTTTTTGAGTCACCATCCCCGCTAGACTTGGTTTTGCTATAGTGCAATCTCGAGCGATATGTCCTTCCTTTCCACAATTATAACATACCTTAAACTGTTGTGGACAGTTTGGGCTGATATGTCCTTCTTTTCCGCACTTATAGCATATAATCGGTGGTCGTTCTCCTCCCTTGGAACCAGTTGCTGCTGGTGCTGACGTCTTCGTATTGTCATTGTTGAATCTCCTCTTTTTAAAATCTCCTCCCGACTCGCTTCTTCTATTTTCATAGCCACGATTACCACCAGAGTGGTTGCCGTTCTTGTCTGTATTTTTCTTTCTCCGCTGGTTATCATTGTTCTGATGACTGCTGTCACCGATATGATCCTGGTTGTGATCCCTCAGTTGACCATACTCGTTATTTCGCTCTAATAATTGAGCCCTGCTGACAACATCTGAATAGAGAGAAAATTTATGAGAAATGAGATATTGACGTATGCTGGGTTTCAAACCTCTCAGAAACATCCTCGTCATACGTTCCTCATTCTCCACCAAATGAGGTGCAAACCTGGACAACTCTGCAAACTTTGCCTCGTACTGAGATACCGTCATATTATTCTGCTCTAGTCTAATAAACTCTACCTCCTTCATATGACGAATACTTTCAGGAACGTACTTGTCATTGAACAGTTTTTGAAATGTCTCCCAAGACATGCTGAGTGCGGTTGGATGGGTACGCTTCACAGACTCCCACCAGTAATCTGCCTCGTCACGGAACATAAAGGTGGTGAATGGAACCTTCTGTTCCTCCGTGCATCCCAAGACATCGAATATCTTGGTAATTTGCTTGACCCACGTTTCCGCCATAATCGGATCCGGCTTTCCCTTAAATTCTGGTTGTCCCAATTCTTTGAACTGTTTGGCTGTGACAAACCGTGAATTGCTATCATTCCTCCTGTATTTTGAACACGAGTCTCCCTTGTCTGGTTTTGCATGAATTGCAAAAAACTTCTAAACATTTCATCATTCATCATCTGCTCATTGGTGTTGTTCACAGGAGGAACATTGCCAGCCTGGTGCACGTTCTCCTCGTTGGTAAGCACCGGTGTCTCCACGGTCTCATTTACTCCACTGTTAACATTCTCAGTCGACATTCTCAAATACTGCCATAAAACAAGGGTTAATTAAATAAATTAACAAATCACATAATACCCCTATATTACGACTGACCAATAAATAAGCTTAGGTAGGACACATTAGCGAAGGATTCGTCTCTCCCCTCCTAGTTCTATTCCCCGATCTCCGCCAGAGATCATATCCCTAAGCTCTGATACCAACTGTGACGCCCCCAAAATAGGTATACAACACCCATTCTGAGTCGCCAAAATACATGGTACAGAAATAACTACATATTTATTATTACAACACAAGAACGGTGAGTTTAAATACAAATATTGTCATTTAGACAATATCCACACTCAAATAAGTCCTCATTTCAATTATTGATACATTATTTCACAAAAATGGTGAGGACTACTAAAGTAACTTCTAGAACCATCATTCCATACCCCGACTAGTACTCGCTACATTCTCGCCTCCTGAGAAAAATGGAACAAAAAGGAAAAGGGTGAGCTCAACTAGCCCAGTAAAGAACATTATGACTAAGATAATACAGAACAAATTATCGTTAGTCTTCAACAGGGAAAAATCTAATAGAATACAATAGACAACAAGTTTTAAATCAATAACTGCAGCGGAAACAGCAAACCATTAGAAGAGTCAAGTAGAGAATGAGTTCTACTATCTTCTAAGATTTAAAAGTCCATCATCAATATTTTATCCCTCTAACAACAATCAATAACCATCTTTAATCAAATATTCATCTTTGCACTACAGGTCAAAGATATTCATTTGTATCACCAGTCGGTCATGTTCATCTCAACACCTGTTCATCTTTGCACTACGGGCCAAAGATATTCATCAGTTAATCATTCATCTTTGCACTACGGGCCAAAGATATTCAGTAATATCATCATTTAGAACTGAAGATGATGAAAAATATCTTAAAGAAAACGAATCCAGTGAAACCAAAATAACAAATATTAAGGATTCGTATTTCGATTTATCCATGTCCAAAAATACCTTATAATTATTCATAGTGAAGTAGAATTCAAGAATGATCAAAACATGGATACAATCAAAGCTAGTACCCAGAATAGATATTTTGGACGAAAAGAAGAAAATTTTATTTTTCGGTGAATAGTAACTCATGAATAGTAACTCATGAATAGTAACCCCGACATGAAAAGTTCCAAATTTGATAAAAATTTCCAACCAATATTTCGATATAATGATATTGAAGAAATAATATCATTTTCGAATAAAATAACATCCCTTACCTCGTAAAGACAGTACTTCTGGTCGGAATACCGGTATAAGGCTAAAAGAAACTTGCTCTGATGAATAGAAACTCTGAAAGTATCTAAATACTCACAAAATACACTCAATAATCTAGAGAGAGAAAGAGAGAAAACTTGTTTCTGGTGTGATTTTCAATTCTAACTTAGCCCTCTATTTATAGGAAAATGTTAGCACGCCGAAGCAGACTTAACCTGCAACCTGATGGCTTTACCTGCTACTATTCCCACCCACCACATTTGAATAAAAATCTCAACACATTTCTTCACCAACCAAGAGTGGAGCCCACCAATTCTAGAATTTTCTACCAAAATGATTAACTCTGAAAATTCAACAATTTCTGAACCAGTCATCTCGTAAAATTCATAATAAATCATACGTTCAGTTTTTAACGGTTCAAAATTTATGGACATATACTCAACTTATATATGTATAACATATCCAAAAATTACCACGATCCAACGGTCGGATTAAAAATTATAACCCCCGCAAAATATCTCAAAAACCCTGATTTTTAATACCTCCATTCCGACAAAAATACTGATAAAAACCTCAACATTAACTCCTTCATTTTTAACCACAAAAATATATCCCTCATTTATATCCACAAAAATAAATATTTCCTTATCATATGAATCAATAATTAATTATTCACAAATAATATTACAGAATCACATTTATGACAACCAGGCCGTTCCCAGGAAAGAGGGGGCTTTCCAATAAGGATTTCTCCTTACTGGCGCGCAATTAGATGACCAAATCTCTCCTTAGACAGAACTTTCTAGACATTGCCAATAATGTTATCTAATAATATTATTCAAATAATATGAATTATTGATCTGATAATGGGAAATACTGTGTAGTGACAATTATTGAAACAACAGTAATATAAAATATCAACGCAGTAATTATTGAATCAATAAAATAAAATACTGAACAGTAATTACTGTAACCATTATTGAGTAGTGCCTTCTTACGTAAGAATCAATAATTGGTGCAATACAGTGTGCTACTGTGTAACAACGCGTATTACTGTGTTTTAACCACCGGGTATTCCAACAGTATTAACGGTAACAACTACGCTGTTATTAATAAAAAATATATACTTGTCATTTTCTTCATCCAATCGCTTTCCGTTATGGGGCCCACAAAAGACTACGTCGTCGTACGAATATTCCCCGACAGGAAGAATATTCCACGACCAAACGAATATTCCCCGACAACAATGAATATTTTATAACCACCTGCTTATTTGAAATATTTGCGCATTTTACCCATAACTAACCTCATTAATCAATTTAACACTTACTATTTTAAAATAATAAATAGAGGGAATTTAAATTTCATTTATTAATAATTTGGGGTCTTACAGTTAATGAGTAGGGGGTTGCCCTAGTGGAAGTGCGCATTGAGGTTCTTTAGGCTAACAGAGTCAGAGGCAATAGGTCAGACCAATTTTTGTGATTGGTGGACATCTTTTGCATAATCTTCTTGATGTTCTTGTTAGCCGCTTCAACAACACCATTCATCTTCGGACGATAGATGACTGAGTTGAGATGTTTGATGTGGAATTTATTGCATAATTCCTCCATCATTTTGTTGTTGAGGTTCTTGGCATTGACAGACACAATCACCTCTAGTTGTCCATATCGATAAATGACATTGTTTCTGATGAAAGCAATGATGACTTCTTTAGTAACCCTAGGGAAGGAGGCTGCTTCTACCCACTTGGTGAAGTAGTCGATCATGGTGAAGATAAATCGATGACCATTACTGGCTTTAGGCTCAATGTGCCCGATAACATCCATTCCCCACATTGAGAAGGGCCAAGGTGAACTCATATTGTGAAGTTCCCGTGGAGGGTCGTGTATAGCATTCCCATGAATCTGGCACTGATAGCATCTCCTGACGTTATCATTGCAATCAGCTTTGAGAAATAGCCAATAATGTCCTATCCTGAGGACTTTCTTGACAAGGAGGGGGCCACTCATGTGGGGTCCACAAACTCTGCCATGGATTTCATCCATAAGCCTTTGGGCTTGATCTTTGTCTAAACATCTGACGAGACCTAATCTTGCATCTCTTTTGTAGAGCGCATCTCCACTCAGGTAGAATTTCATAGCAAATCTATGGATCCGCCTTTTCTCAGTCGGGCTCGGCTCAGCGGGTGTAGATCCATCTCGCAGATATTCCTTGATATGCTGATACCAAGGATTGTAGATGGGATGTAGCTCATCCGATACTTCTCCAACGTAATTCCCATAGGCTGGGGCCTTGTGCAGGGAAATTGTGACACTTGGCAAATGTTCCTTGTCTGATATGCAGATTAAGGAGGCCAAAGTTGCTAACGCGTCCGCGAAATCATTCTTATTACGAGAAATGTGTAGAAAGGATATTTCTTCGAACCCCAAAGCCATCTTTAAAACCTGCCGATGGTATGGCAGCAAATGTAGTTCCTTGGTTTGATAGATTCTGGTGGATTGTCTGATTACTAACTCCGAATCTCCAAGGACAGTTAACCGCCTGATGCCCATTGAATGGGCAAGTTTTAGCCCCATAAGACAGCCTTCATACTCAGCCGTATTGTTGGTGCTGACAAACTGTAATTTGACGACGACGGGATACTGCTCCACCGTATCAGATACTAGAACTGCTCCAGCTCCAGAACCTTCCATATTAATAGCTCTATCGAAATACATCTTCCACGTTTGGCGTGTATCGTACTGATGGTGTTGCTGAACTGTCATTACTCCTTCATCGAGGAAATATGTCTCCAAGGGTTAGAAATCCCCTGATGGTGCGACGGCCAGTTGATCCGCAATTTCTTGACCTTTGATGGACTTTTGAGTCACATATACGATGTTAAATTGTTGTAGGATCAATTGCCATCTGGACAGTCGACAATTTAACATGGGTTTGTTGAACACGTACTTGAGAGGATCCACGCGGGATATGAGATGGGTTGTGTGACCATGGAGATAATGATGTAACCTCATGGAAGCCCATGCTAAAGCACAACACGTCTTTTTGATCATAGTGTACTTGTGTTCACTACTGCTGAATCTTTTGCTGAGGTAATAGATAGTTCGTTCTAGGCCTCTATCGTCCTTCTGTCCCAGCATGTAGCCCATGGCATTGTCACTTACGGACAGATACATAAACAGGGGAACATCATCCCTGGGTGGTACCAAGATGGGAGCTTTGATTAGCTGTTTCTTGATTGTAAGGAAGGCATTCTGGCACTCCTCATTCCATTTCATGGAGGAGTTCTTCCTTAATAGCTTGAAGATTGGCTCACAGGTTGCTGTGAGTTGAGAGATAAATCTGCTAATGAAGTTGATTCTTTCCAAAAATCTCCGTATTTCCTTTTCTATCTGAGGAATGTACATTTCTGTGATGGCTTGGATTTTGGTAGGATCCATCTCTATCCCTTTGTGGCTGACTAGAAATCCTAGCAACTTGCCTGATTTAATGCCAAAGGCGCACTTAGCTGGATTCAACTTCAAGTTGTACTTACGCAACCTGTTGAACAACTTCCTGAGATGGTCTATATGGTCATCCTCCTTCCGGGATTTGACAATAATGTCATCCACATAGATCTCGATCTCCTTATGCATTAAGTCCTGGAAAAGAGCCATCATAGCTCGTTGATAGGTAGCTCCAGCATTGATGAGGTCGAATGACGACCGTCTATAGCAAAAAGTTCCCCAAAGAGTGATGAAAGCAGTCTTCTCACGATCTTCCTCAGCAACCATGATCTGATGATACCCTACAAAGCAATCTGCAAAGGAATACATGTCGTATTGTGCATTATTGTCAATGAGAATGTGGATAAATAGCACCGAAAAGCTATCTTTTAAGCAATCCTTGTTCAAGTCACGGTAATCCACGCAAACTTGCACCTTCCCTCCAGGTTTAGGTACGGGCACAATGTTGGATATCCACTCAGGATATGTAGACACCATTATGATGCCAGCTTGAAACTGTTTCACAATTTCTTCTTTCACCTTTAAACTCCATTTAGGTTTCAATCGCCGGAGCTTTTGCTTGACTTGCTTAAATCCCTCTTTAATGGGAAGGCGATGAAGGACAATGTCAGTGGACAAACCCACCATATCCTTATGAGACCATGCAAACACATCCTGGAACTGGGTTAGTAGCGTAACCATGTCATTCCGTCGGTTTGGGGTAAGGTCTGAACCAATCTGGATTAACTTAGGGTTTTCTAAGGTTCCGAGATTGAAAGGAGTGGTTTAATCAACGTTGGGTTTGGGTTTGTCTTTGACCCATTCTTGAATTTTTGGAGGCACCTCAATGTCATCTTGTATATCCACCAAGGCTGAATTCATCTCTACATCAAAGGTCCAATCCTTGTGGAGAAGCGGCACCATATCAGCAAGTACAGGCACATCTAAATTCAGAGTCCTGAAACAAAATATGCTTTCACTTAGTATATATAAAATTTATTGATCATACACAGTGTTAGGATATACTGGCAAAATAAACCGCTAATACTGTACAGAAAAGTAAGCAGTTATTATATCTACATGGCAGAAAGAGTTTTCGCCCGCTTTGACGACCAATGCAAGGAATGATGTTCCAATTGGCAAGAGTAAATTCTGGGTGAACTGCAGTGATTGAAGGATTATCATCATCTTCCCTGTCCCGAATGATAGCCATTACGTCTGGACAATCATCGTCTGGGGTGTATCTGTTGGTATGCTCATCATGAACGATGATGCGTATATCGGACATCATCCGTATGACGTCTTTCTTGATTCTTCGTTCCTCTTCCTCCACTGTGGGATCTGGAACAAAGATTTCTTTCTCCTTCACCGGTACCGGCTTGGGAAATAACATCGCCATTATATTGGCTGGCACCTTTACGGGAGGTTGTGCAGACTCGTAGCTTGCAGGCGAAGCTAAACGCCGTATGGTTGAAGCTGAAGGAATCTGCTAATGCTTATGAGGATTCCTGTGACTAGAGCTGGTAGAATAGCCTAGTCCAGCTGTCCTAATTTGCTGGGTTAAGCGAATAGGGTACTTGATACCCTAGCAATCTTTACCCAACCCTTGTCCCGGTTTATGACCCAACAACATCATTTCTTGAGTGGCCAACATTACCTCGGCAGAAATCTAGGGTTCGAGCAGTGGCGTTCCAATAGCATGGTATTGGGTATTGTTTATTTCCAAAGCATGAAAACTAATTGGCTCAACATCCTCATTGGCATTGATGAACGGCATGTCCCCGTGCTGAGGAATCTCTGGTTCAGCGTTGACTGTGACCAGGCTATTGTTGATGATGTATTTTAACTATTGGTGAAGAGTGGAGGGGACTGCCCCTGCCATATGAATCCATGGTCGTCCCAATAGCAGGTTGTATCCCGAATCTATCTTGAGCACATGGAAGGATACGCAGAATGTATGAGGACCAATCTCAATTGGCAGCTCAACTACTCCGACCGAGTTACGGCGGGCTCCATCAAAAGCTTTGATAATGGTATGGCTACTCTGAATTTGATTGGGATTGATATTCATCTTCACCAAGGTCGTATGGGCAGATATTCAGAGAGGAACCTCCATCTATTAAACTCCAGCCACCATATATCCAGAGGATAAGACTGCAATGTGCAACGGTTTGCAATGACCGATCCCCTCGGGCGGTATGTCATCATCAGTGAAGGATATCATATTTTTGTTGAAAATGTGATCAACCAGATGTTGAAACTTTTTCGTATCAACTGATGTCAGTAGTAGGCTTCTTCTAAAACATTTAACAAGACCTTCCGGTGATTCTCGAAAGTCAGGACCAAGTCCAAGATTGATATCTGTTGTGGAGCTTCTTTCAAGCTTAAAACCACCTTGGCTTCGTTATGATCCATAGTGCGGAGGAAATTTTCAATCTTCTCAATGGGTACTTTCCCCTTAGACTTGATGACAGGCTTCATTAC
This sequence comes from Panax notoginseng, assembly GCA_016801055.1. Lineage (NCBI taxonomy): Eukaryota > Viridiplantae > Streptophyta > Magnoliopsida > Apiales > Araliaceae > Panax > Panax notoginseng. The sequence continues at coordinate 45,890,122 of CM029017.1, forward strand.
TTGTTGGGGAAGATACAGTGGATTATCCTTCAACATTGCAGCAGTTGTATGCGAGGTGGATCCTTCACCTTCTCCATAATTCCACGGAACTGTACGCAAGCTAACAATAGGATATTGTGCTCTGCACGGCAAGTTGATTGGCTCGGGAGCGGCCACTTTCAAAGGATTGTTGATTCCCTTGAGTTGAATTACTGGCATGACAAGTGATTTGTTAACCCCATCATTTTCAGCGGATATGACTGCTACTACACTCTTCCACTTAGTAGGACCTGAATCCTCACTTACCCGTAACACAGTGTCGTTATCTGCCAGGCGCAGTACGCCACTGTCGATTAAATTTTGAATAAGGTGACGGAGTGCCCAACATTCTTCTGTGCTGTGACCGCGAGACTGAGAATGATATGGACATACTCCCTCAGAGTTGTATCGTCCTAAACGGGGGTTGATTGGAGGTAGAAGGGAACTAATCCTTCCTTCATTGATTAACATATGAAGGATTTCCTCCATAGGTTGGCCCAAATGTGTGAATTCCCTTTCGTTGGCAAAATTCTGATGGGCCTTAGCATTCGCTCTCTTCGTCACTTTATCTTCCAGCATTTCATTTTCTGAAAGTGAAGAGGGAATATTCATGACAATAGGTAGGAGACTGGCATGCTCCTGGCTGATTAGCTGACGAGTCACTTGATGCTGATAAGTCACCAGTTCCGCCAATTGCTCAATTTATTTACAGAGAGCTTTTATCTTTCGTTCCATTGTGAATTGGAACTTGGCATAATCCCATCTGTCATCACCATCTTTGGGGGTCTGGGAGGATTCATAGCTAAAATTGGAACTCTGTTCGCTGCTCCAATTGATCATGTTGACCTCCTCTTCCTTGTGTTGAGAAAGAGGGTTATCTTGAAGGTGAGGCTGATCTGGTTTGGCGACCATGATTTCACCGTTGTCTATTAGGTCTTGGATTTTGTGTTTCAAGGCCCAACAATCCTGAGTATCATGTCCAGGTGCCCTGGAATGATAAGCACATTTTCGAGCAGCATTAAAACCCCGTCCATTAGGGCTGGCTGGTGGAAGCAGATGCGTGATTTTCTTCTGTGTTGTTAGAAGATTGAGAATGTTCTCGAGGGTGTCCCCTAAGGGTGTGAATACTCGAGGGCATTTGGCTTCTCCACCTTTTGGTACTGGAGGATTTGAAGACTGTGCTTGAAAGGGAGTGTAATTTCTCCTCTGGACAGGCATGTTCTGATTGCCTTTTTGACCCTGTAGTATCAGGGAAACATCCTCCTCTTTCTTTTTATGGACCCTCCGGGGGTTGTTCCCATAATTTTTAGATTGGATGTGATCAGCAACAGCTTTGAGTGCAGCTAGGTCTTGAATCTTTCCGGATTTCAATCCCATTTTAGTCATCTCCCCATGTTTGACCATTTCAGAAAATGGCTTGCCGATGCCGGCTAAAACTTTTTCATAGAAAGGTGCTTCTTGTATGTCTATGAAAGTCATGACCATCTCTGATTCTGTCATGGAAGGACTAACTTGGGCAGCCAAGCGTCTCCACCTCTGAGCATACTCTCTGAAAGACTCATTAGACTGTTTCTTGATCTTGATAATTTGATACCGATCAGGAGCCATTTGAGATTGAAAGTTGTATTGGATGAGGAAAGCGTGCGCTAGCTCTTCCCAACTATAGATCTTTGAATTGTCTAATCTTGTGTATCATGAACGAGCTTCTCCAATTAGACTTTTTTGGAACAGTTGCATTCTGAGTTTTTATCCTCTGCATAAGATCCCAGTTCTCCAATAAACACCTTTAGATGTGTGTAAGGATCTCCTAACCCGTCATATTTTTCAAAGTCAGGAGTCTTAAACTTTTCTGGATAATGAATACCAGGGAAAATACACAAATCAGCATATGAAACACTCCCGTGTGTTCCAATTCCTTTGATAGTGCGAAGAGTCTCTTCCATTTGGAGGACTTTCTTTTTGATGTCACCAGTGTTTGGGTCTCCAGTGGGATGGGCAGCATCATGAGTTTTGTTGGTCGGATCCAACTGCAGTTCAGGTATTGTAATGACTTGGGTTCCTCCTTGTGTGGAGGATTCATCATGTACGGGTATTTTCTGACCCTGTGTAGACTGGTGTAATTCTTTTAGTAGAACAGCCAAATCTGTAATCGATTTGCTTAATCCGTCGAATTCTTTGCGAGAAACTGGATTAAGTTCGGTCTGGTCGGATGACGACATGATTGACTGTAGGCCTGTTGCCTTTTTGGACTTTGAACTGGTGGTAGGTCCGATTGATTCCCTGCAAAAGACTTGCATAGTTTAGTCTTTAGGGAAGGTGGATAATAACATGCTATGTGATGTGTCCAGTTTAGGAATTTTATCCTGCAAAACGGATGTCAGCTGTTTGTAGCATGTATGTGTACACATTTCTTCATATTTCTCATTACATGGAGATAGATATGGAAGATAATTACAAGTAATTGTGCTTTACAAGTAATTTGAAATGAGAGCATGAAGAGACTTTCCTCCGTTTTGGGTTTATCAGAGGCTGACCTATCTTAGGTTACTCTCGCAGCTTTTTGGCATGAAGGTTCCCAAACTACTTGATGGGAAGTTAATCCAGTCTTTCAACTAGAGCGAATTTGGGTGGTGCCTTTCCTGAGCCTCGGAGAATTAGTCTTCTAACGAGTCCAGTAATCAAACACCGACGGGATAGCCTCCTGGTGGAGGGACCACACAACATACATTAACATACATCGCGTCTTACCGTATGAAAATGATGACATGTGCGAAGCACTAATATCACAAGTAGATATGGTGCGAAGCACTAATATCACAAGAAGTTTATAGTGTGAAGCACTAAGTAAGGAAATGCATTCGTACACATTTATCATAAAATGTAAATGCAACATCCACACACAAGCAGATAACAATTTTGAAAAAATTGTAATAGCGGCTTAAGTCCTCTTACTGGATTCCCCAGCTGAGTTGCCACCTGTCGACGTCGGAATTTTTAATTGTCCCTTTCCGTTACTTGTTCTTTAGTGTTCTCATTTTAGGTGAGATTTGTTTGAAAAAACAAGTGAAAAAGGTCCGACATGTATAATGTCGACGATGGACTGTTAAGAGTCGCCAGTTAGTTTTTTAAATGGTTGTACCAACACAACCGAGAAAAGGTTTGCACATTGACCCAGTGATGGGATACTGCTAACTGGGTCGGTGAAACCGAGATTCATTAGGGTCTGGGGACTTGGTAATGCGGAGGGAAGGTGTTAGGCACCCCCCGACATCCGTGTTACCACGGTGACCGCCTCTTTTCAAGAAACTGTTATCTGAATATGTGTGTGTGTGGGTCAATGTGCTGTTATTTGGATGTAATGCGAGGCCTCGTTCGTACCTATATACACAGGGTTTGAATTTTATGTAAAAATTCAATTTTAAGTAAGATATGGCAGTGATGTTTTATAAAAGAGGTTTTTTTTCAAACCCTGATGCTCAATAGTAATTGAGACCTTTTACACTCCCATTTTATTAAGTGCTCGGCTTGATTGATTTTATTTGACAAATGCTAGGCATCCGTATAAAAATAAATGTACAAAAAGGTGCTGAATTCCTCGTAGGTATGAAAACCATCTGAGGAAATCCAAACATCACAGATAAATTTACAAGCTGCTTACAGTTGAAAAGGTCCATCACGGGAACCGAATCTAGATTCAGGGGACTGAATCTGTGATCACATGATTCCTAGGCTCACATGATGTCGCAATTGATATAAACGCAGTAAGCATGTATATATATAAAAGCTGTAAATATATATATATATATATATATATATATATATATATATATATATATATATATATATATATATATATATATATATATATATATATATACAAGATCACCAACCACGAAGCACATCCATGGGTGATCAAAAATATAAATGAAGCTGTAAAAGCTATCAACCGCCACGGAGGAAACTCCAAGCGGGACGAAATGTACAGAAAGCTGTAAAAACGGTCAACCACCACGAAGTAAACTCCAGCTGGGACGAAATGTATATATATATATATATATATATATATATATATATATATATATATAAGCATATAAACGCACTGGATATAAAATTCAGGCTCATCGGACGGAGTCCAACAACAGTTAATATATATAAGTATATATATATTAAAGCAGTAAACGCACCAGATGTGAAATCCAGGCTCATTGGACGGAGTCCAACAACAGTTAATATATATAAGTATATATATATATATATATATATATATATATATATATTAAAGCAGGAAACGCACCGGATGTGAAATCCAGGCTCACCGAACAAAGTTCGATAGCAGTTCATATATATAATTATATATATAAGAAAGCCATTAAACGCACCAGACATAAGTCTAGGCTAATCGAACAGAGTTCGACACGCAATTCATATATATAAATGTATATATATACAAAAGCAATTAAACGCTCCAGACCGAAGTCTAGGCTCAATCGAGGCATAACTCGATAATGTTAGTCAATATATATATATATATATATATATATATATATATATATATATATATATACAGACTGGAATGAAACCACGGACCGAATCCCGGGCAAAAGCAAGCAACACGACTCTCAATGTGTAGAAGGGTGTGTGCAAAGATGAAGAGAAAGACTCTAAAGTGTGTAAGAAGGCTTACAGCTGACTGCTAAAAAAGGCTTCTATATCTTTAGAGTGGGTAAAAAAGAGGCTATATATGAGCTCACAGGTGTTTAAAAGGGGAAAGTACACTGCATGGGATGAGTGCAGAGCAAATTGGGCAGGGCTTCCTCACCATTTATTCTTAAAAAATCAGCACCCCAAGCCCTCTATGTATAGGCATATTAGCCGCAGGTACACCGCAGGTGTACCAGAGGCAACCCGGGTTGGCCCGGGTTTTTCGGGTCGGGTTGTCTCGAAGTACGTGCACTCGGGCACTGTAATGTCCACTCAAATTTTTAGAAGTGCAATCTGGACATCCGTTTGAGGTATACATGACCTATTTCGGACCGCCGTTGTCGAGAGTTGTACGATGGCATGGGATTAGAGTTTGTACGAAGTCATTGAAGATGGCACGGTGCCCTCCGGTCTATAAGTTTCAACTTTCATCCGTTACCACGTACAATAGTCACTCGGGATTGATTAGTCTTGTAGGACATTATTGTGTAGATATGTTGAGGCGACGTGGCATGGCATCGTGTTGATCAGATGACGATGTTGCCCCTCACCGGTGTTATCGCCGGATTGGGCTGATAAAGCAGACGTTGCTCAGCTTCGCTGGGATTGGACTGCTGCAATTGGTTGAAGGTCCTCATTGTCATCCTTGAGGTGTGTCTATCTTCCCGATGTTATCGCCGGGCTGGTACAGTGGATCTCGTTGTGAGCGCCGAGATTGAAGCTGGTCGCACTTGTAACAAGCATTTCCGAGGTTATTGCCGAAATTGCATTCCTTGGGGTTATCACCAAGGTTGGTGGCTATTCCCATGGTTGGGACTGAGACTGGATACCTCGGGGTTATCTCCAAAATTAATCGGTCTTCTCCGGTGTGTGTGCCGGTATTGATCTGCATGCCTCGGGGTTATCTCCAAGATTGGAATTGTTACTCCCAGATTGCGATCTGGGTTGATGCTGAACTTCCGGTAGTATCCGGTATGGATATGGATCGTCTTTTAGGGTTCCCTCTTAAAAGACGAATCTGCTCTCTTGCAATATTAGTGACAGTAGTACAGAAAATTTTGAGTGTCTACAATAAGTTGAGTACATGTTCACAAATTTTGAACTGTTAAAAATGAACGAATGATTTGTTATGAATTTTAAGAGGTGACTGATTCGGAAATTAGGTTTATAAATAATTTTGGTGGAAAATTCTAGAAATGGGTGGGCCCCACTTTTGGTTATTGGGGAAGATGGCTAATTTTTTGTGGGTGGAATAGTAGCAGGTAAAGCCATCAGGTAGCAGATCAAATCTGCTTCGGCGTACTAACATTTTCCTATAAATAGAGGGCTAAGTTAGAATTGAAAATCACACGAGAATTCAAAAGTTTTCTCTCTTTTTCTCTCTAGATTATCGAGTGTATTTTGTGAGTATTTAGATACTTGGTGAGTTGTTGTTCATCAGTGCAAGTTTCCTTCAGCGTCATATCCAATATCCAGTCAGAAGTGCTGCTCTTTTGTGGTAAGGGATAGTAAGGGATTTTAAGGGTTGTTATGTTTTTCAGTTTCGTAATTTTTCTGACCTTCAATAATTCTGAAAAAATTTAAAATGATAATTTGATGAGTTTTCTTGATTGTGTCCAAAAATAGCGATTTTTGGATGTATAGATTAAGAGTTGTGAATTTTATGAGAAAAGACTATTTTAAAAGTAACCACTTATAACTCCTTGTGGTTAACTCCAAAATTGGTAAAATTTTTATTGGGAGTACATGTATATGATAGAAGTATACTCTGTAAATTTCGGAATTTTTGGACTAAAGTACAATTTATGATAAATGTTTAAATATTCGGCAGTTTTGGCCATATGAAAAATAGTAGATGAATTTTTAAAAATTCTGAGAAAAATATATGTTCAATATGGACCTATATTCTGCTAAATCCCAGAAAAGAAAATTTGTTTGTACTGATTTGGTATTTTTCATGAAAATGGACTAGTTATGAGTAAATGAATTAAATATGTTATGTGAAGTAAGAAAATTAGAAAATAGGATTTTATGGCTTGAGAATCCTATATGAGGTATATGCAGATTTTTTATGAGGGTTTTGGTTATTGGTGATGAAATCTTATGAGTTTGACATTTTAGGATGATTAAATGCATTATTTAGTAAAGTGTAAACAATTAAAATAAATTGTTTATAAGTTTAAGAAATGTTATTCTTTCAATATCATTATACCGAAATATTGGTATGGATTTTATTGTGAAATTTTTACCTTTTTCATGTCGGGGTTACTATTCACGAGTTACTATTCACGACAAAATTAGTTTTTTTTTCTGACCAAAGTATCGTTGATTTATGAATCTTACTCTTGAGATTAAATCTATATGTTGATTATATTGTTTTTATTATCATATATAACATATTTTATAACCCTAATGATGATATTTCTCTTTAACTTGAGTGTAAAGATGAATTGTTGACTGGTATGATCATGACCATTGAATTTATAATTAAATATCTTTAGCTTAAGTGCAATGGTGAATTGATCAACATGGTTATAATTATTGTTTATATAAATTTCTGAAATGATTATATATTTTTTTGAGATATTAATATCTTTGGCCCGTAGTGCAAAGATGATCTGTTGTTGAATATCTTTTGCCCGTAGTGCAAAGATGAACTGTTATTGAATATCTTTGGTCTGTAGTGCAAAGATGAGCTGTTGTTGAATATCTTTGGTAGTGCAATGATAAACTGTTGATGAATATCTTTGGCCCGTAGTGCAAAGATGATCTGTGGTTGAATATCTTTGGCCTGTAGTGCAAAGATGATCTGTTGTTGAATATCTTTGGCCTGTAGTGCAAAGATGATCTGTGGTTGAATATCTTTGGCCAGTAGTGCAAAGATGAACTGTTGACGAATATCGTTGGCCCGTAGTGCAAAGATGAATTTATTAGTATGATTATGAACAGGAACTGTGATTTGGTATAACCATGATCTTTGATGTTTCAGGTAAAGACATGTGATGAAAATTATCTTCGTCCTAGATGCGAAATGGAATTTAGAATCACAATTATGATTATGAGTTATTCATATGATTGTGGACCAGAACTGTTGATTGATGTTACAGGGATAAAACATTATTGATGAATTTTTAACATGGAGAAGGTAATAGACTTTATGGTCTATTTGACTCTTCTAATGGATTGCTCGTTTCGCTGCAACTATGGTTGAAAATTTTTATCATCTACCATATGTTCTAAATCTCTGATTTATTACTGTTGAAGGCTATTGATAATTTATTTATCTTTAGTCATGATATTCTTTACTGGGCTAGTTGTGCTCACCCTTTTGCTTCACAATTCCTTTCAAGTAATAAGAGTGTAGCTGGGTCGAGCGGGGGTAACAAGGGATAGAACGGTAGTCTCTAGCTGTGGAGTTCTCCCTAACCAATATAGAAAAGTGTGTTGTATACATCATTTAGTAGTTATATTTGGTGAATCATATAGGGTGAGGTGAACCCAAAGTTGGAAGGGTGTTTTGTCACTATCATACAAGATGTCTAATGACATGCAACCTCGTGTCATCATAAGACACGGTTGTGCACATCCACTTAATGAGTATATCTACGAGCACTACCTATATAATCTTGGTGTTAATTTGAAGTATAATTCTCAATTAGAGACAGTGGAGATAATGATATGTCAAGAGAAGACTCACCATTAGAAAGAATATGATAGTAATCTTCTCGTTTTTCTTTGGGGTCTATTGGGTCAACCAAGGATAATTCTGTGAACATATGATATCTATCATAACCTAGACGCATGGCCTCCCATGTACGAAGGTTTCCTTGAGCACTTCCCAAAGATTCTAATTTCTAAAACAGTTTTTGACTATACCTTTATGTAAGGTGTCATTGTGACGTGCTATATAAAGTTGGGATAAGAGTCACAATTGGTATATATTTGTATCAAAACTCACAGCATATGTGTTGTTGTATTTTGTACGAGAATTGTGATAATGAAGTTGTAGTTGTTTTCTATACCATGTGTTTTGCGACTCAGAATGGGTTGGGTGGAATGGACCTATTTTAGGGTTGTCACATAAGTCATCTTTAGCTCGTAGTGCATAGATGGACTGTTGATTGGTATGATTATGACCAGGGATTATTCCGTATAATCATGACCTGTAATGTTACAAATGATTTGGTAAGAGTCCTCATTCGCCCGTAGTGCATTGATGGACAGTTGTTGGCATAATTATGACCATTGGTGATAACACGAATATCCTTGGCCCGTAGTGCATGAATAATTCGTGGATGTGATACTAATGAATATCCTTGGCCCGTAGTGCATGGGTAATTAAGTGATGTGAATTATTTATTGAGTCTCAGTGATAAAATTTATGATAAACTTTTTAAATCATAGAAGATAGTAGATATCATGCTTTACTTGACTCTTCTAATGGATTGCTTGTTCCGCTGCATTTGAACTTGTTGTTTATTGTATTCTATCAATTTAACACTGTTGAAGGCTAACGAGAATTTATTATGCATTATCTTAGTCATAATATTTCTTATTGGGCTAGTTGAGCTCACCATTTTTCTTTCATTGTTCTCTTCAGGAAATAAGAACGTAGTCGGAACTAGTCAGGGAATAGAGTGACGGTCCGAGATGGTGGCTATAGTAGTCATCACTATTCTATGAAATAGTGTGATAATAAATGTATGAGGACTCCATTTAAGTTTGGATACTGTCTACGAGACAATATCCGTGTTAAAACTCTCAGCTACGTTTTGTCGTATTGTATAAATGAAGTTTGTATTTAAGTTATGTACCATGTATTTGGCGACTCAGAATGAGTGATGTATACCTATTTTGGGCGGGTCACATGTAGCTTGAGCATCTTTAACTTTATCATTTAAAGTCGGTTCTACTCGTATATTTTACATCATCACGTGGGTCCCTGGAGTCTTTAACTCTATCTTCATCCTTTGTAAATCATACCAAATGGGCCTTTGTGTTGAAAATATCGCACTCGTACCCGCATATGATCTTTTACTCAACGCGTCAACTACCACGTTCGCTTTTCCAAGATGGTATTGAATGGTATGATCGTAATTTTTCAACAGCTCGAGCCAACATCGTTGCCACATGTTGAGTTCCTTTTGGGTGAAGAAATATTTGACGCTTTTATGATTCGTATAGATCTCCACTTTCTTCCTATACAGGTAATGCCTCCAGATTTTAAGCGCAAAAACGACTGCTGCCAACTCTAGATCATGAGTAGGATAATTCCTCTCATATTCTTTGAGTTGTCGTGAGGCATAGGCTATGACTTTTCCGTGTTGTATGAGAACACATCCTAACCCTCTGCCTGAAGCATCGTTGTAGATGACAAATCCCTCCAAACCAGATGGTATTGTCAAACTAGGTACTAAAATGAGTCTCATCTTAAGTTCTTGAAAACTCTTCTCACTAAATTTTGTATGTTTTTGAGTCAGCGGAGTTAATGGAGTAGCGATTTGAGAAAATTCTTCCACGAATTTTCGATAATAACAGCTAAGCCTAGAAAGCTACGTACTTCGGTCACTGACTTATGTTGCTCCCAGCTTTGTATTACTTCAATCTTCGTTGGGTCAATAGATATTCCGTGATTTGATATCACGTTCCCAAGGAATGCTATTTTCTCAAGCCAGAACTCATATTTCTTTAACTTGGCATAAAGCTTGTTTTCACGAAGCTTTTGGAGTATCAGCCTCAAGTGTTGCTCATGATCTTCACGGCTTTTGGAGTAAATGAGGATGTCATCAATAAAGACAACCACAAAATGATCCAAATATTTCTTGAATACTCGGTTCATCATATCCATGAAGGCAGCAGGAGCATTAGTCAATCCAAAAGAAATGACTAGAAAAATGTAATGTCCGTACCGAGTTCTGGAAGCAGTTTTTGAAATGTCATCAGTTTTAATATTTAACTGATGATATCCGGAACGAAGATGGATCTTTGAAAAGAATTTGGCACCTTGTAACTGGTCAAACAGGTCATCAATGCGAGGCAACGGGTACCTATTTTTTATGGTGACATGATTCAACTCCCGATAATCAATGCAAAGTCGCATACTCCCATTTTTCTTCTTTACGAATAGAACATGAGCACCCCAAGGAGACGTACTAGGACGAATAAAACCGATGTCTAACAATTTCTGCAGTTGGGTTTTTAACTCCTGAAGTTCAAAAGGAGCCATTCGATATGGGGTTTTGAAAATAGGTTTTGTACCGGGTTCAAGGTCAATACAAAACTCGATTTCACGCTCTTGGGGTAGGCCAGGAAGTTCTTCAGGAAATACGTCAGGAAATTTATTAACAATAGAAATATCATTCAAATCTGACGTATTTTTGTTTAAATCCATGACATGGGCTAAGAAAGCTTGACATCCGTTTTTCAATAAACGAATGGCTTTATGGCTTGATATGACAGTGATTGACTTTAGTGGTTTGGTTGCTTGAATTCGCATAATAGGTTGGTTAGAAATATGAAAGCTAACAACCTTACGAAAACAATCAATTTTAGCATGATCAGTAGTTAACCAATCAATCCCTAAAATCACATCAAATGCAAGTATTTTCAAAGAGATAAGATTGACAGGTAACGTGAGGGTGCCGGTTTGAATCAAACAAGAATTATAAATAGTGGATATAATGAAAGTTTCTCTCAATAGAGTTTCAACAGATAAGTCAAAGTCTAATTTCTCCGGAGTTAAATTTAAAAGTTAAGCGCAAGTAGGAGAAATAAAAGAATAGGTAGAATCGGTATCAAATAAGGTATAGACGTCGTAAGAGTTTATGATTAGCTTACCCGTGATAACCTCTTTCGGGTTCCTCGCATTTTGGGAGGTCACGATAAACACTCTCCCTTGAACTACATATTTTGACTTGTCTGGGACGGCCTTTGGTGTCTCCATCCCAGCTAGACTTGGCTTCATTACACGACAAAATTGAGCTAGGTGACATTCTCTTTCGCAATTGTAACACGCTTTGTGTTGCTATGTACAGTTTGGACTGATGTGTCCCTCCCCTCCGTATTTGTAGCATACCACCGGTGGTCGTTCTCTTTCCTTGAAAACGGGTGTTGGTGCTGGTGTTGTTGTCTTTCCATCATTATTGAACCTTCTCTTCTTGAAATTTCCACTTGACTCATTTCTTCTATAATCTTGGCCAGGGTTACCACCAAAGTGGTTACCATTTTTGGCATGATGATTTCCTCCACGTTTGTTGTCACTACTTCGATGTTTGCTACCATTGGTATTATCGTTTTGCCTGTTGCTATCTCTTGGTTGGGTTGACTCATTATCGCGCTCCAATAACTGAGCCCTATTCACAACATCTGAATACAAGCAAAGTTTGTGAGAAATGAGGTATTGACGTATTTCGGGTTTCAAACCTCGCAGAAACATTCGTGTCATATGCTCCTCATTATCAACCAAATGGGATGTAAACCGGGATAACTCCGCAAACTTAGCCTCGTATTGCGACACGATCATATTGGTTTGTTCCATCTTGATAAATTCTACCTCCTTCATGTGACGAATACTCTCAGGAAAGTACTTGTCGTTGAACAATTCTTGGAACTTCTCCCAAGACATCTTTAGTGCGGAAGGCTGAGTACGTTTTATAGATTCCCACCAATAATCTGCCTCCCCTCGCAACATGAAGGTGGTAAAGGGAACCTTTTTCTCCTCGGAGCATCCCAAGATATCAAATATCTTGATGATCTGCTTAATCCATGTCTCTGCCTTAAGTGACTCTGGCTTTCCCAAAAACTCCGGTGGTCCCAGCTCCTTGAATTGCTTAGCGGTGACCATTCGAGAGTTGCCAGTGTTTCCACCTACATTTTGAACATGAGTCTTTCTCGCCTAATGTTGCATGAATTGTAGAAAGCTTCTGAATATTCCATCGTTCATCATGTGGTCGGTGTTGTTGTTTACATGAGGATTATTGCCTTCCTGATGCGCATTATCCTGATTATTGATCATCGGTGACTTAACGATCTCATGTGCTCCATTGCTTATCTCAACATTTTCATATGTCATTTTCAAATACTGCCACAAAACAAGGGTTAATTGACATGCCATATATTATCCCTATATTTCGACCGACCAATTAAATAACAAATAATCTTAGGTAGGTCATACTAGCAAAGGATTTACCCGTCTCTCCCCTCCAAGTTCTAGCCTCACATCTCAGCCAGGGATCATATCCCTAAGCTTTGATACCAACTGTGATGCCCCCAAAATAGGTGTACTTAACCCATTCTGAGTCGCCAAATACATGGTACAAAATTTAAATACAAACTTCATTATACAACTGTCGTGTAAAATACGACAAAATATAAGCTGAGAGTTGTAACACAAATATTGTCTCGTAGACAATATCCAAACTCAAATGGAGTCTTCATTATAATTATTATCACACTATTTTATAAAATAATGAGGACTACTACAGCCACCATCTCGGACCGTCACTCCATTTCCTGACTAGTCCCAGCTATGTTCTCTTTTCCTGAAGAGAACAATGAAAGTAAAGGGTGAGCTCAACTAGCCCAGTAAAGAATATTATGACTAAGATAATGCAAAATAAATTATCGTTAGTCTTCAACAGTGTAAAACTGATAGAATACAATAGATAACAAGTTTAACTGCAACGAAACAAGCAATCCATTAGAAGAGTCAAGTAGAGCATGATATCAACTATCTTCTATGATTTAAAAGTTCACCATCAATATTTTATCACTGTAACACAGCTCAATAAATAATCCACATCATTGAATTATTCATGCACTACGGGTCAAAGATATTCATCAGTATCACATCCACGAATCATCCATGCACTATGGGCCAAGGATATTCGTTATTATCACTAGTGGTCATGATCATGCCAACAACTGTCCATCAATGCACTACGGGCCAATGAGGACTTTTACCATGTCATTTGTAACATTACAGGTCATGATTATACCGATAGATAATCCATGGTCATAATCATACCAATCAACAGTCCATCTATGTATTACGGGCCAAAGATGACTTTCATCACAATATAAGCATGAGGATGATGACAATAATATAAAAATTCAATTAAGTGAGAGCAAGGATAAATTTTAAAGATTTATAATTCAATTTATTCAGAGTTCAAGAATATTCAAATTGTCAACATGATAACTGCTTTGTGGAGCAAATTTCAAGAATAATATTCTTTTATCAAAAATAATTTGGACAAAAAAATAATTATTGTCGTGAATAATACCACGGGTGAATAGTACCTCAGTGAATAGTATCCCGTGAATAGTACCCCGACATGAAAAGATTAAAATTTAACAAGAATGTTCAGAAAAATATTTCTGTGAAACGATACTAGATGAAATTTTACGGATATTCTACTAATTTCAAGGAGTATAGAAGCAATACTTATCAAAATGAGTGTAGAATTAGGAATATGAAACAAAATAATATTACTTACATACTACAGAGTATAGAAGAAAATATTATTTCTTACGAATATTGAACAAAAATAATATCCCTTACATTAAAAGGAGAGTATTTCTGACTGGTATAGCGGAGATATTCTTGAAAAAAACTTGTATTATTTTCTACACTCTAGGCTTCCTTAAACTCAAAAGAAATACACTCAATATTATAGAAGAAAAATTCTCTGATTCTGGTGTGATTTTCATTTATAAACTAAGCATACTATTTATAGGAGAATGTCAGGATACTGTTTAGGAAAATAAGCACGGACTGCACAGTGAAACTATCAAGGTCGCCGAATTCGTTCGGCTGATTTTTTTTTCTGATTTACTATACTGCACTATGCAAACATTATGAAGTGCTATGCAACACTATGCATAATAAAATATAATATATTCTATTTTATATAAAAAACAAAACTTATAATATATATATATATATATATATATAAGTAATAAAATAAAATTGAGATAACTTTCTACCGACGATTTTAAAAAATGAGTAAGTGGGAGTCCATATAATAAGCCAAATTTACAACAAATACTTCATAAAAAACTCCTCTATTTATCTCAATTCACTTGGCTTCACTAAACACATTTTTAATAACATTTATTCATCATTAATATTATAACTCACAATATTAACAACCAGATCATTCTCAGGAAAGAGGGGGCTTTTCGATAAAGACTTCTCCTTATTGGCGCGTAATTAGGTGATCAAATCCTTTTCTTGACAGAACTTTCTAGACATTGTCAATAATACAAATAATAATATGAATAACTTTGTCGTCTCAATTATTGATTTAATAATATAAAATATTGTGACAATAATTAAATCAATAACGTGAGATACTATGCATCAATTACTGTGGCAATAATTGAATAAAACTGAGTGATTTCTCACGTAAACATCAATAATCAAAGATACTTTGCAATACCGTGTGCTACTATGGAACCACGCGTACTACTGTACTTCTATCACTAGGTATTTCAATAGTTTAACAGTAAAATTTTTGCCCTTTTTTTTATAAAAAGTTATTTCTGTCGTTTTCTAAATTCGACAGTAATTCCGTTGTGGGGTCCACTAATGATTGTGTCATCGTACGAATATTTCCTGATAAAATGAATATTCCCCGACCAAACGAATATTTTATGATAACTAGCTTGTAAGACCCCAACTTATTAATGAATAAAATCAAATTTTCTCTAGATATTATTGTGAATAATAAGGGGGTTAATTTGATATAATACTTTGGTTATGGGTGAAATGTGCAAATTTTACAAAATAAGCAAGTGGTTATAAAATATTTATTTTTGGTCGGTGAATATTCGGTTGGTCGTGGAATATTCTTGCTGTCGGGGAATATTCGTACGACGACGCAGCCATGTGTGGGCCCCATAACGGAAAGCGATTGGATGAAGAAAACGACAAGTATAAGTTGTTTATTAATAATGGCGTAGTTGTTACCGTTAACACTGTTTAAATACCCGGTGGTTAAAAATACAGTAATAACGCGTGGTTGCACAGTAGCACACGGATTGCACAGTATAGTTGAATTATTGATTCGTACGTAAGAAGGCACTACTCAATAATTGTTACAGTGATTACTGTTCAATATTTTATTTTATTGATTCAATAATTGCTGCATTGATATTTTATATTATTGTTGTTTCAATAATTGTTGCTGCACAGTATTTTCCATTATCAGATCAATAATTCATATTATTTGAATAATATTATTAGATAACATTATTGGCAATGTCTAGAAAGTTCTGTCTAAGGAGAGGTTTGGTCATCTAATTGCGCGCCAGTAAGGAGAAATCCTTATTGGAAAGCCCCCTCTTTCCTGGGAACGGCCTGGTTGTCATAAATGTGATTCTGTAATATTATTATTGATTCATATGATAAGGAAATATTTATTTTATGTGGATATAAATGAGGGATATATTTTTGTGGTTAAAAATGAAGGAGTTAATGTTGAGGTTTTTATCCATATTTTTGTCGGAATGGAGGTATTAAAAATCAGGGTTTTTGAGATATTTTGCGGGGGTTATAATTTTTAATCCGACCGTTGGATCGTGGTAATTTTTGGATATGTTATACATATATAAGTTGAGTATATGCCCACAAATTTTGAACCGTTAAAAATGAACGTATGATTTATTATGAATTTTACAAGATGACTGGTTCAGAAATTGTTGAATTTTCGGAGTTTATCATTTTGATGGAAAATTCTAGAATTGGTGGGCCCCACTTGTGGTTGGTGAAGAAATGTGCTGAATTATATTTCAAATGTGGTAGGTGGGAATAGTAGCAGGTAAAGCCATCAGGTTGCAGGTCAAACCTACCAAAATTTTCCTATAAATAGAGGGCTAAGTTAGAATTGAAAATTACACCAGAAACAAGTTTTCTCTCTTTCTCTCTCTAGATTATTGAGTGTATTTTGTGAGTATTTAGATACTTTGAGAGTTTCTATTCATCAGAGCAAGTTTCTTTCAGCCTTATACCGGTATTCCGACCAGAAGTACTGATATTTTGAGGTAAGGGATATTATTTTCTTCTTAATGATATTATTTTCTTCAATATCATTATGCTGAAATATTGATATGAGTTTTTATCAAATTTGGAACTTTTTGTGTCGGGGGTTACTATTCACGTATACGGCACTATTCACGTATACGGCACTATTCACGAATACGGCACTATTCACCGAAAAATAAAATTTTCCCTTTTTGTCCAAGATGTCTATTATGGTTACTATCTTTGATTGTATCCATGTTTTGATCTTTATTTTTGAATTCTGCTTCACAATTGATTATTATGAAGTATTATTGATCTTGGATAAACTGTTATACGAATCCCTACTATTTGTCCTTCTGTCTCATTGGATTCGTTCTCTTTAAGATATTTTTCATCATCCTCAGTCCTAAATGATGATATTACTGAATATCTTTGGCCTGTAGTGCAAAGATGTATAATTACTTGATGAATATCTTTGGCCTGTAGTGCAAAGATGAACAGGTGTTGAGATGAACATGACCGACTGATGATACAAATGAATATCTTTGGCCTGTAGTGCAAAGATGAATATTTGGTTAAAGATGATTATTAATTGATGTTACAGGGATAAAATATTGATGATGGACTTTTAAATCTTAGAAGATAGTAGAATTCTTTCTCTACTTGACTCTTCTAATGGTTTGTTGTTTCCGCTGCAGTTGTTGATCTAAAACTTGTTGTCGATTATATTCTATCAGATTTTTCCCTGTTGAAGACTAACGATAATTTGTTGTATATTATCTTAGTCATAATATTCTTTACTGGGCTAGTTGAGCTCACCCTTTTCCTTTTTGTTCCATTTTTCTTCTCAGGAGGTGAGAACATAGCAGGATCTAGTCGGGGTATGGAGTGATGGTTCTAGAAAGATGTATTAGCAGTCCTCACTATTTCTGTAAAATAGTGTTTGAATAATTGTAATGAGGATTTATTTGAGTGTGGATATTGTCTAGAAGACAATATTTGTATTTAAACTCACAGTATGTGTTGTCGTATTTTGCACGACAATTGTATTATTGAAGTTGTAGTTTGCTTTCTGTACCATGTATTTGGCGACTCAGAATGGGTGTTGTATACCTATTCTGGGGGCGTCACAGTTGGTATCAGAGCTTAGGGATATGATCCCTGGCTGAGATGTGAGACAAGAACTAGGAGGGGAGAGACGGGGAATTCCTTCGCTAGTATGACCTGACTAAGTTTATTTGGTGTTTATTTGGTCGGTCAGAGTATAGGGATAATATATGACATGACTATTAACCCTTGTTTTATGGCAGTATTTAAGAATGGCAGCTGAGAACGTTAATAATGGAGTAAATCAGACCGTGGAGACACCTTTGATCACTACCCAGGGGAACGTGCAACAGGAAGGCAATATTCCTCCTGTAAACAACGTTACCGAGCAAACGATGAATGATGGAATGTTTAGGAGCTTTTTGCAGTTCATGCAAAATCAGACGAGGGAGACTCGTGTGCAGAATACGGGTGGAAATGATAACAACGCGCGGTTTGTCACAGCTAAGCAGTTCAAAGAATTGGGACCACCAGAATTTAAGGGAAAGCCGGATCCGATCATGGCGGAAACGTGGGTCAAGCAAATTACCAAGATATTTGATGTCTTGGGATGCACGGAGGAACAGAAGGTTCCATTCGCCACATTTATGTTCCGCGGTGAGGCAGACTACTGGTGGGAGTCTGTGAAGCGTACCCAGCCTGACGCACTCAACATGTCCTGGGAAACATTTCAAAAACTGTTCAATGACAAGTACTTTCCTGAAAGTATTCGTCATATGAAGGAGGTTGAGTTTATTAGACTGGAACAAAACAACATGACGGTGTCCCAGTACGAGGCGAAGTTTGCAGAGTTATCCAGGTTTGCACCTCATTTGGTCGAAAATGAGGAACGAATGACGCGGATGTTTCTGAGAGGTTTAAAACCTGAGATTCGTCAATACCTTATCTCTCATAAATTTTCTCTGTATTCAGACGTTGTCAACAGGGCCCAATTATTAGAGAGAGATAATGAGTATACTCAACCGAGGGACCACAACCAGGGTCATACCGGTGACAGCAATCATCAGAGCGATGATAACCAACGAGGAGGGAAAAATACGAACAAAGGCGGTAACCACTCGGGTGGTCATCGTGGCCATGATAATAGGAGAGGTGAGTCAAGTGGAAATTTCAGAAAGAGGAGATTCAACAATGACGGGAAGACATCAGCACCAGCACCAGCACCAACAACAAATTTTAGGGGAGGAGAACGACCGCCAGTTAGATGTTACAAATGCGGGAAAGAGGGACATATCAGCCCAAACTGTCCACAACAATCCAAGGTGTGTTACAACTGTGGGAAGGAAGGCCACATCGCTCGAGATTGTACTATAGCGAAACCAAGTTCAGCGGGAGTGGTGATTCCAAGGGCTGTCCCGGATAAGGCGAAATCAGCGGTTCCTGGAAGAGCGTTTGTCGTAACTGGCCAAAACGTGAGAAACCCGAACGAGGTGATCACGGGTAAGCTAATCTTGAATTCTTGCGAAGTTTATACTTTACTAGATACCGGTTCTACCCATTCTTTTATCTCTCCTGCTTGTGCTCAACGTTTAAACTTGACTCCGGAGAAATTGGACTTTAACTTATCTGTTGAAACTCCGTTGGGTGAAACCTTCGTTACATCTACAGTTTATAAATCTTGCATGATCCAAGTTGGCACTATCACATTACCTGTTGATCTTATCTCTTTAAAGATACTTGCTTTTGATGTGATTTTAGGAATTGATTGGTTAACCACTCATCATGCTAAAATTGATTGTTTTCGTAAGGTTGTTAGTTTTCATATTCCTAACCAACCTGTCATACGAATTCAAACTACTAAACCACTAAAATCAGTCACTGTCATATCAAGCCACAAAGCTATTCGTTTATTGAAAAACGGATGTCAAGCTTTCTTAGCCCATGTTATGGATTTGAACAAAGACAAGTCAGATTTGAATAATATTTCTATTGTTAGAGAATTTTCCGATGTATTTCCTGAAGAACTTCCCGGTCTACCCCCGGAACGAGAAATTGAATTCTTTATTGACCTTGAACCCGGTACAAAGCCCATTTCTAAAACCCCATATCGAATGGCTCCTATTGAACTTCAGGAGTTAAAAGTCCAACTACAGGAGTTGTTGGACATCGGTTTTATTCGTCCTAGTACGTCTCCTTGGGGTGCTCCTGTTTTATTCGTAAAGAAGAAAGACGGGAGTATGCGACTTTGTATTGACTATCGAGAATTGAACCATGTCACCATCAAGAATAGGTATCCGCTACCTCGCATTGATGACCTGTTTGACCAGTTGCAAGGAGCACAATTCTTTTCAAAGATCGATCTTCGTTCTGGATATCATCAGCTGAAGATTAAAACTGAGGATATTCCAAAGACTGCCTTCAGAACTCGGTACGGGCATTATGAATTCTTAGTAATGTCTTTTGGATTGACTAATGCTCCTGCTGCCTTCATGGATATGATGAACCGTGTATTCAAAGAATATTTGGATCAGTTCGTTGTTGTCTTTATTGATGACATCCTCATCTATTCCAAAAGCCGTGAAGATCATGAGCGCCATTTGAAGCTGGTACTGCAAAGGCTTCGTGAAAACAAGCTATATGCCAAACTGAAGAAATGCGAGTTCTGGCTTGAGGAAGTAGCATTCCTTGGGCACGTGGTGTCAAAACATGGAGTATCTGTCGACCCGGCGAAGATTGAAGCCATACAAAGTTGGGAGCAACCGAAGTCGGTAACCGAAGTACGTAGCTTTCTGGGCTTAGCTGGTTATTATCGGAGATTTGTGGAAGGATTTTCTCGAATCGCTACTCCGTTAACTCAGCTGACTCGGAAAGATACAAAATTCGTATGGAGTGAGGAATGCGAGAAGAGTTTCCAAGAACTCAAGAGGAGACTCATTTCGGCACCTGTTTTGACAATACCATCTGGTTCGGATGGATTTGTTATCTACAGCGATGCTTCAGGCAAAGGGTTAGGATGTGTTCTCATGCAACATGGGAAAGTCATAGCCTATGCCTCACGACAACTCAAAGAATATGAGAGGAATTATCCTACTCATGATTTGGAGTTGGCAGCAGTCGTTTTTGCGTTGAAGATCTGGAGACACTACCTGTATGGGGAGAAAGTGGAGATCTATACAGATCATAAAAGCCTCAAATATTTCTTCACCCAAAAGGAACTCAACATGCGGCAACGACGTTGGCTTGAGCTGTTGAAAGATTACGATCATACCATCCAATACCATCCTGGAAAAGCAAACGTAGTAGCTGACGCATTGAGTAGAAGATCATATGCGGGTACGAGTGCAATGTTTTTAACACAAAGGCCCATTTTGTATGACTTGCAAAGGATGGAGATAGAGATGAAGGCTCCAAGTACCCACATGATGATATCAAATATACGAGTAGAACCGACTTTAATCGATAAAGTTAAAGCTGCTCAAGCTACGGATATAGAGCTGATGCGTATGAAGAAGAAAGTGCAAGAAGGTGCTATTCCAGAAGCAAGAATCGATGAAGAAGGAATACTTCGAGTCAACTCCAGACTTTGTGTTCCTAACGATTTTGACTTGAAGCATAGAATAATGATGGAGGCACACAACACACCGTTTGCAATCCATCCTGGGAGTACCAAAATGTATCACGATCTTCGACATACATTTTGGTGGAGCAATATGAAAAGAGAGATCGCGGAGTTTATCTCGAGGTGTTTAACTTGTCAACGTGTAAAGGCGGAGCATCAAGTGCCAAAGGGTCCATTGCAACCACTTGAGATCCCGAAATGGAAGTGGGAACACATTACTATGGATTTTGTTACAGGTCTTCCCAAGGTTTCTCAAGGCATAGATGCGATTTGGGTTATTGTTGATAGATTAACCAAGTCCGCTCATTTCTTGCCGATACGTGAGACTTATTCCCTTGAACGTCTTGCTAGTATGTACGTGAACGAGATTGTGAGATTGCATGGCATGCCAGTATCCATAGTTTCGGATCGTGACCCAAGATTCACTTCACGATTTTGGGTTAGCTTGCAGAAAGCTATGGGCACGGATTTACGATTCAGTTCAGCATACCATCCTCAAACGGACGGACAATCAGAGAGGACTATTCAAACTCTTGAAGATCTATTAAGACTTTGTGTCTTAGATCTCAAAGGGAGTTGGGATAAGTACCTACCATTGGTGGAATTCTCCTACAACAACAGTTATCAGGCGAGCATAGGTATGGCTCCATTTGAGGCGTTGTATGGAAGAAAATGTCGTTCTCCAGTATGCTGGGACGAGGTGGGTGAAGCAACATTGTTGGGACCAGAATTGGTACGCATTACTACAGAGAAGATCCAAACGATTCGACAACGTATACAAACGGCACAGGATCGACAAAAGAGTTATGCGGATCTTCATCGGAAGGACGTGGAATTTAATATTGGGGATCATGTATTGTTACGTGTTGCACCATGGAAGGGAGTTACAAGATTTGGGAAGAGAGGAAAGCTCAATCCAAGATTTGTTGGTCCATTTGAGATTCTTGAGCGAATAGGAAATGTGGCATATAGACTCGCATTACCTCCAAGCATGTCTCGTGTTCATAATGTTTTTCACATATCTATGCTTCGTAAATATGTTAAAGACCCGAACCACATTATTGAGTTAGAACCAGACGAGATAGCTGAAGATTTAACGTACGAGGAGGTACCTGTTAAGATCTTGGATAGGAAAGAGCATGTCCTACGCACGAAGGTTATACCACAAGTTAAGGTTTTGTGGAGAAACCATGCTATTGAAGAAATGACCTGGGAGTTGGAATCAGAAATGAAAGCGAGGTATCCTCACCTTTTTGAAACATCAGGTACGTACGTCAATTTCGAGGACGAAATTTCATAAGGAGGGGAGGTTGTAAGACCCCAACTTATTAATGAATAAAATCAAATTTTCTCTAAATATTATTGTGAATAATAAGGGGTTAATTTGATATAATACTTTGGTTATGGGTGAAATGTGCAAATTTTGCAAAATAAGCAAGTGGTTATAAAATATTTATTTTTGGTCGGTGAATATTCGGTTGGTCGTGGAATATTCTTGCTGTCGGGGAATATTCGTACGACGACGCAGCCTTGTGTGGGCCCCATAACGGAAAGCGATTGGATGAAGAAAACGACAAGTATAAGTTGTTTATTAATAACGGCGTAGTTGTTACCGTTAACACTGTTTAAATACCCGGTGGTTAAAAATACAGTAATAACGCGTTGCACAGTAGCACACGGATTGCACAGTATATTGAATTATTGATTCGTACGTAAGAAGGCACTACTCAATAATTGTTACAGTATTATTGTTCAATATTTTATTTTATTGATTCAATAATTGCTGCATTGATATTTTATATTATTGTTGTTTCAATAATTGTTGCTGCACAGTATTTTCCATTATCAGATCAATAATTCATATTATTTGAATAATATTATTAGATAACATTATTGGCAATGTCTAGAAAGTTCTGTCTAAGGAGAGGTTTGGTCATCTAATTGCGCGCCAGTAAGGAGAAATCCTTATTGGAAAGCCCCCTCTTTCCTGGGAACGGCCTGGTTGTCATAAATGTGATTCTGTAATATTATTATTGATTCATATGATAAGGAAATATTTATTTTATGTGGATATAAATGAGGGATATATTTTTGTGGTTAAAAATGAAGGAGTTAATGTTGAGGTTTTTATCCATATTTTTGTCGGAATGGAGGTATTAAAAATCAGGGTTTTTGAGATATTTTGCGGGGGTTATAATTTTTAATCCGACCGTTGGATCGTGGTAATTTTTGGATATGTTATACATATATAAGTTGAGTATATGTCCACAAATTTTGAACCGTTAAAAATGAACGTATGATTTATTATGAATTTTACAAGATGACTGGTTCAGAAATTGTTGAATTTTCGGAGTTTATCATTTTGATGGAAAATTCTAGAATTGGTGGGCCCCACTTGTGGTTGGTGAAGAAATGTGCTGAATTATATTTCAAATGTGGTAGGTGGGAATAGTAGCAGGTAAAGCCATCAGGTTGCAGGTCAAACCTACCAAAATTTTCCTATAAATAGAGGGCTAAGTTAGAATTGAAAATCACACCAGAAACAAGTTTTCTCTCTTTCTCTCTCTAGATTATTGAGTGTATTTTGTGAGTATTTAGATACTTTGAGAGTTTCTATTCATCAGAGCAAGTTTCTTTCAGCCTTATACCGGTATTCCGACCAGAAGTACTGATATTTTGAGGTAAGGGATATTATTTTCTTCTTAATGATATTATTTTCTTCAATATCATTATGCTGAAATATTGATATGAGTTTTTATCAAATTTGAAACTTTTTGTGTCGGGGGTTACTATTCACGTATACGGCACTATTCACGTATACGGCACTATTCACGAATACGGCACTATTCACCGAAAAATAAAATTTTCCCTTTTTGTCCAAGATGTCTATTATGGTTACTATCTTTGATTGTATCCATGTTTTGATCTTTATTTTTGAATTCTGCTTCACAATTGATTATTATGAAGTATTATTGATCTTGGATAAACTGTTATACGAATCCCTACTATTTGTCCTTCTGTCTCATTGGATTCGTTCTCTTTAAGATATTTTTCATCATCCTCAGTCCTAAATGATGATATTACTGAATATCTTTGGCCTGTAGTGCAAAGATGTATAATTACTTGATGAATATCTTTGGCCTGTAGTGCAAAGATGAACAGGTGTTGAGATGAACATGACCGACTGATGATACAAATGAATATCTTTGGCCTGTAGTGCAAAGATGAATATTTGGTTAAAGATGATTATTAATTGATGTTACAGGGATAAAATATTGATGATGGACTTTTAAATCTTAGAAGATAGTAGAATTCTTTCTCTACTTGACTCTTCTAATGGTTTGTTGTTTCCGCTGCAGTTGTTGATCTAAAACTTGTTGTCGATTATATTCTATCAGATTTTTCCCTGTTGAAGACTAACGATAATTTGTTGTATATTATCTTAGTCATAATATTCTTTACTGGGCTAGTTGAGCTCACCCTTTTCCTTTTTGTTCCATTTTTCTTCTCAGGAGGTGAGAACATAGCAGGATCTAGTCGGGGTATGGAGTGATGGTTCTAGAAAGATGTATTAGCAGTCCTCACTATTTCTGTAAAATAGTGTTTGAATAATTGTAATGAGGATTTATTTGAGTGTGGATATTGTCTAGAAGACAATATTTGTATTTAAACTCACAGTATGTGTTGTCGTATTTTGCACGACAATTGTATTATTGAAGTTGTAGTTTGCTTTCTGTACCATGTATTTGGCGACTCAGAATGGGTGTTGATACCAAATGTAACGACCCCAAAATAGGTCCATTCCATCCAACCTATTCTGAGTCGCCAAATACATGGTACAGAAAACAACTGTAACTTTATTACAATAATTGTCGTGCAAAATACAACAACACATATGCTGTGAGTTTGGATACAAATATATACCAAATGTAACTCATGTTCCAATCGTGGACATCGCCTCACAATGACACCTTACATAAAGGTATAGTCAAAAACTGTTTTAGAAATTAGAATCTTTGGGAAGTGCTTAAGGAAACCTTCGTACATGGGAGGCCATACGTCTAGGTTATGATAGATATCATATGGCCACAGAATTATCCTTGGTTTACCCAATAGACCCCAAAGAAAAACGAGAAGATTACTATCATATTCTTCTCAATGGTGAGTCTTCTCTTGACTTATCATTATCTCTACTGTCTCTAATTGAGAATTATACTTCAAACAAACCCCAAGATTATATAGGTAGTGCTCGTATATATACTCAGCAAGTGGATGAGCACATCCCTGTCTTATGATGACACGAGGTTGTATGTCGTTAGACATCTTGTATGATAGTGGCAAACCACCCTTCCAACGTTGGGTACACCTTACCCTATTGGATTCACCAAATATAACTACTAAATGAACTTTTCTATACTGCTTCGGGAGAACATCCACAGCTAGAGACCACCGTTCTATTTCCCCGTTACCCTCGCTCGACCCAGCTACACTCTTATTACCTGAAAGGAATTGTGAAGCAAAAGGGTGAGCACAACTAGCTCAGTAAAGAATATCATGACTAAAGATAATTAAATTATCAATAGCCTTCATCAATAATAAATCAGAGATTTAGAACATATGGTAAATGATAAAAATTTCAACCATAGTTGCAGCGGAACGAGCAATCCATTAGAAGAGTCAAATAGACTATAAAGTCTATTATCTTCTCCATGTTAAAAATCCATCAACAATGTTTTATCCCTGTAACATCAATCAACAATTCTGGTCCACAATCATATGAATAACTCATAATCATAACTGTAGTTCTAAATTCCTCTTCTCATCCAGGACGAAGATAATTTTCATCACCTATCTTTACCTGAAACATCAAAGATCATGGTTACACCAAATCACATTTCCTGTTCATAATCATACTAATAACTTCATCTTTGCACTACGGCCAAAGATATTCATTTGTATCACCAGTTGGTCATGTTTATCTCAACATCTGTTCATCTTTGCACTACTGGCCAAAGATATTCATCAACAATTCATCTTTGCACTACAGGCCAAAGATATTCATCAATATTTCATCTTTGCACTACAGGCCAAAGATATTAACATCTCAAAGAAATATATAATCATTTAAGAATTTATATAAACAATAATTATAACCATGTTGATCATTTCACCTTTGCACTTAAGCTAAAGATATTCAATTATAAATTCAATGGTCATGATCATACCAGTCAACAATTCAACTTTGCACTACTGGCCAAAGAGAACCCATAGTCATGATCATACCAAAAATCTACCCATCTTTACACTCAAGTCAAAGAGAAATATCATCATTAGGGTTATAAAAATGTTATATATGATAATAAAATCAATATAATCAACATATAGATTTAATGTCAAGAGTAATATTCATAAATCAACTATAATTTGGTTAGAAAAAGAAACCAATTTTGTCGTGAATAGTAACTCGTGAATAGTAACTCATGAATAGTAACTCGTAAATAGTAACTCGTGAATAGTAACTCGTAAATAGTAACTCGTGAATAGTAACCTTGACTCAAAAAGGTAGAAATTCCACAATAAAATTTATACCAATATTTCGGTATAATGATATTGAAAGAATAACATTTCTTAAGCTTATAAACAATTTATTTAAATTGTTTACACTTTACTAATTAATGTATTTAATCATCATAAAATGTCAACTCTTAAGATTTCATCATCAATAGCCAAAACCCTCATCAAAAATCTGCATATACCTCATATAGGATTCTCAAGCCATAAAATCCTATTTTCCAATTTTCTTACTTCACATAACATATTTAATTTATTTTCTCATAACTTGTCCATTTTCATGAAAAATACCAAATCAGTTCCAAAAATATTTCTTTTCTGAGATTTATCAGAATATAGTCCCATATTGAACATATATTTTTCTCAGAATTTTTAAAAGTCATTTACTATTTTTCATATGGTCAAAACAGCCGAATATTTAGACATTTATCAAAAATTGTACTTTTGTCCAAAAATTCTGAAATTAACAGAGTATACTTCCATCATATACATGTACTCCCAATAAAAATTTCATCAATTTTGGAGTTAACCACAAGAAATTATAAGCAGTTACTTTTAAAATAGTCTTTTCTCATAAAATTCATAACTCTCAATCTATACATCCAAAAATCACCATTTTTGGACACAATCAATAAAACTCATCAAAATATTATTTCAAATTTTTTCAGAATTTTTGAAGTTCAGAAAAATTACGAAACTGAAAAACATAACAACCCTTAAAATCCCTTACTATCCCTTACTATCCCTTACCTCAAAAGAGCAGTACTTCTGATCGGTATAAGGCTGAAGGAAACTTGCACTGATGAATAGCAACTCACCAAGTATCTAAATACTCATAAAATACACTCAATAATCTAGAGAGAGAAAGAGAGAAAGCTTATGTTTCTGGTGTGATTTTCAATTCTAACTTAGCCCTCTATTTATAGGAAAATTTTAGTAGGTTCGACCTGCAACCTGATGGCTTTACCTGCTACTATTCCCACCCACCACATTTGAAATATAATTCAGCACATTTCTTCACCAACCACAAGTGGGGCCCACCAATTCTAGAATTTTCCACCAAAATGATAAACTCCAAAAATTCAAAAATTTCTGAACCAGTCATCTTGTAAAATTCATAATAAATCATACGTTCATTTTTAACGATTCAAAATTTGTGGGCATATACTCAACTTATATATGTAAAACATATCCAAAAATTACCACGATCCAACGGTTGGATTAAAAATTATAACCCCCGTAAAATATCTCAAAAACCCTGATTTTTAATACCTCCATTCCGACAAAAATACGGATAAAAACCTCAACATTAACTCCTTCATTTTTAACCACAAAAATATATCCCTCGTTTATATCCACATAAAATAAATATTTCCTTATCATATGAATCAATAATTAATTATTCACAAATAATATTACAGAATCACATTTATGACAACCAGGCCGTTCCCAGGAAAGAGGGGGCTTTCCAATAAGGATTTCTCCTTACTAGCGCGCAATTAGATGACCAAACCTCTCCTTAGACAGAACTTTCTAGTCATTGCCAATAATGTTATCTAATAATATTATTTAAATAATATGAATTATTGATTTGATAATAGAAAATACTGTGCAGCAACAATTATTGAAACACCAATAATATAAAATATCAACGCAGCAATTATTGAATCAATAAAATAAAATATTGAACAGTAATTACTGTAACAATTATTGAGTAGTGCCTTCTTACGTAAGGAGAGGTTTGGCAATGACTAGAAAGTTCTGTCTAAAGAGAGGTTTGGTCATCTAATTGCGCGCTAGTAAGGAGAAATCCTTATTGGAAAGCCCCCTCTTTCCTGGGAACGGCCTGGTTGTCATAAATGTGATTCTGTAATATTATTTGTGAATAATTAATTATTGATTCATATGATAAGGAAATATTTATTTTATGTGGATATAAACGAGGGATATATTTTTGTGGTTAAAAATGAAGGAGTTAATGTTGAGGTTTTTATCCGTATTTTTGTCGGAATGGAGGTATTAAAAATCAGGGTTTTTGAGATATTTTACGGGGGTTATAATTTTTAATCCAACCGTTGGATCGTGGTAATTTTTGGATATGTTTTACATATATAAGTTGAGTATATGCCCAAAAATTTTGAACCGTTAAAAATGAACGTATGATTTATTATGAATTTTACAAGATGACTGGTTCAGAAATTTTTGAATTTTTGGAGTTTATCATTTTGGTGGAAAATTCTAGAATTGGTGGGCCCCACTTGTGGTTGGTGAAGAAATGTGCTGAATTATATTTCAAATGTGGTGGGTGGGAATAGTAGCAGGTAAAGCCATCAGGTTGCAGGTCGAACCTACTAAAATTTTCCTATAAATAGAGGGCTAAGTTAGAATTGAAAATCACACCAGAAACATAAGCTTTCTCTCTTTCTCTCTCTAGATTATTGAGTGTATTTTGTGAGTATTTAGATACTTGGTGAGTTGCTATTCATCAGTGCAAGTTTTCTTCAGCCTTATACCGATCAGAAGTACTGCTCTTTTGAGGTAAGGGATAGTAAGGGATAGTAAGGGATTTTAAGGGTTGTTATGTTTTTCAGTTTCGTAATTTTTCTGAACTTCAAAAATTCTGAAAAAATTTGAAATGATATTTTGATGAGTTTTATTGATTGTGTCCAAAAATGGTGATTTTTGGATGTATAGATTGAGAGTTATGAATTTTATGAGAAAAGACTATTTTAAAAGTAACTGCTTATAATTTCTTGTGGTTAACTCCAAAATTGATGAAATTTTTATTGGGAGTACATGTATATGATGGAAGTATACTCTGTTAATTTCAGAATTTTTGGATAAAAGTACAATTTTTGATAAATGTCTAAATATTCGGCTGTTTTGACCATATGAAAAATAGTAAATGACTTTTAAAAATTCTGAGAAAAATATATGTTCAATATGGGACTATATTCTGATAAATCTCAGAAAAGAAATATTTTTGGAACTGATTTGGTATTTTTCATGAAAATGGACAAGTTATGAGAAAATAAATTAAATATGTTATGTGAAGTAAGAAAATTGGAAAATAGGATTTTATGGCTTGAGAATCCTATATGAGGTATATGCAGATTTTTGATGAGGGTTTTGGCTATTGATGATGAAATCTTAAGAGTTGACATTTTATGATGATTAAATACATTAATTAGTAAAGTGTAAACAATTTAAATAAATTGTTTATAAGCTTAAGAAATGTTATTCTTTCAATATCATTATACCGAAATATTGGTATAAATTTTATTGTGGAATTATATGAATTTTTTTTCAAAATAAGCAAGTGGTTATAAAATAATCATTGTTGTCGGGGAATATTCGTTTGGTCGTGGAATATTCTTTCTGTCGGGGAATATTCGTACGACGGCGCAGCTATTTGTGGGCCCCATAACGAATAACTGTCGGGTGAAGAAAACGACAAATTTGAGTTTTTACAAATAACGGCGTAGTTATTACCGTTAACACTGTTGGAAT
This sequence comes from Panax notoginseng, assembly GCA_016801055.1. Taxonomy (NCBI): domain Eukaryota; kingdom Viridiplantae; phylum Streptophyta; class Magnoliopsida; order Apiales; family Araliaceae; genus Panax; species Panax notoginseng. Next base: position 45,920,613 of record CM029017.1, read on the forward strand.
ACCCGGTGGTTAAAATACAGTAATAATGCGTGGTTGCACAGTAGCACACGGATTGCACAGTATAGTTGAATTATTGATTCGTACGTAAGAAGGCACTACTCAATAATTGTTACAGTGATTACTGTTCAATATTTTATTTTATTGGTTCAATAATTGCTGCATTGATATTTCATATTATTGTTGTTTCAATAATTGTTACTGCACAGTATTTTCTATTATCAGATCAATAATTCATATTATTTAAATAATATTATTAGATAGCATTATTGGCAATGACTAGAAAGTTCTGTCTAAGGAGAGGTTTGGTCATCTAATTACGCGCTAGTAAGGAGAAATCCTTATTGGAAAGCCCCCTCTTTCCTGGGAACGGCCTGGTTGTCATAAATGTGATTCTGTAATATTATTTGTGAATAATTAATTATTGATTCATATGATAAGGAAATATTTATATTATGTGGATATAAATGAGGGATATATTTTTGTGGTTAAAAATGAAGGAGTTAATGTTGAGGTTTTTATCAGTATTTTTGTCGGAATGGAGGTATTAAAAATCAGGGTTTTTGAGATATTTTGCGGGGGTTATAATTTTTAATCCGACCGTTGGATCGTGGTAATTTTTGGATATGTTATACATATATAAGTTGAGTATATGTCCATAAATTTTGAACCGTTAAAAATGAACGTATGATTTGTTATGAATTTTAAGAGGTGGCTGATTCGGAAATCAGGTTATAAATCATTTTTGGTGGAAAATTCTAGAATTGGTGGGCCCCACTTGTGGTTGGTGAAAAAATGTGCTGAATTATATTTCAAATGTGGTGGGTGGGAATAGTAGCAGGTAAAGCCATCAGGTTGCAGGTCGAACCTACTAAAATTTTCCTATAAATAGAGGGCTAAGTTAGAATTGAAAATCACACCAGAAACATAAGCTTTTTCTCTTTCTCTCTCTAGATTATTGAGTGTATTTTGTGAGTATTTAGATACTTGGTGAGTTGCTATTCATCAGTGCAAGTTTCCTTCAGCCTTATACCGATCAGAAGTACTGCTCTTTTGAGGTAAGGGATAGTAAGGGATTTTAAGGGTTGTTATGTTTTTCAGTTTCGTAATTTTTCTGAACTTCAAAAATTCTGAAAAAATTTGAAATGATATTTTGATGAGTTTTATTGATTGTGTCCAAAAATGGTGATTTTTGGATGTATAGATTGAGAGTTATGAATTTTATGAGAAAAGACTATTTTAAAAGTAACTGCTTATAATTTCTTGTGGTTAACTCCAAAATTGATGAATTTTTTATTGGGAGTACATGTATATGATGGAAGTATACTCTGTTAATTTCAGAATTTTTGGACAAAAGTACAATTTTTGATAAATGTCTAAATATTCGGCTGTTTTGACCATATGAAAAATAGTAAATGACTTCTAAAAATTCTGAGAAAAATATATGTTCAATATGGGACTATATTCTGATAAATCTCAGAAAAGAAATATTTTTGGAACTGATTTGGTATTTTTCATGAAAATGGACAAGTTATGAGAAAATAAATTAAATATGTTATGTGAAGTAAGAAAATTGGAAAATAGGATTTTATGGCTTGAGAATCCTATATGAGGTATATGCAGATTTTTGATGAGGGTTTTTGGTTATTGGTGATGAAATATTATGAGTTTGGCATTTTAAGATGATTAAATGCATTATTTAGTAAGTGTAAACAATTTAAATAAATTGTTTATAAGCTTAAGAAATGTTATTCTTTCAATATCATTATATCGAAATATTGGTATGGATTTTATTGTAGAATTTCTATCTTTTTATGTCGGGTTTACTATTCACGAGTTACTATTTATGAGTTACTATTATATATGACATTTTTTATAACCTTGATGTTGAAATTCTCTTTCGCTTGAGTGTAAAGATGGGTAAATTATTGGTATGATCATGACTATGGGTTCTCTTTGGCCAGTAGTGCAAAGATGAATTGTTGACTAGTATGATCATGACCATTGAATTTATAATTGAATATATTTAGCTTAAGTGCAAAGGTGAATTGATCAACATGGTTATAATTATTGTTTATATAATTCTGAATTGATTATATATTTCTTTGAGATATTAATATATTTGGCATGTAGTACAAATATGAATTGTTGAGGAATATCTTTGGCCTGTAGTGCAAAGATGAATTGTAGATGAATATCTTTGGCCTGTAGTGCAAAGATGGTCTGTTGATGAATATCTTTGGCCCGTAGTGCAAAGATGACCTGTTGTTGAATATCTTTGGCCAGTAATGCAAAGATGAACTGTTGACGAATATCTTTGGCCTGTAGTACAAAGATGACTTGTTGATGAATATTTTTGGCCCATAGTGCAAAGATGAAGTTATTAGTATGATTATGAACAGGAACTGTGATTTGGTATAACCATGATGTTTGATGTTTCAGGTGATGAAAATTATCTTTGTTCTGGATGAGAAGAGGAATTTAGAACTACAGTTATGATTATGAGTTATTCATATGATTGTGGACCAGAATTGTTGATTGATGTTACAGGGATAAAACATTGTTGATGGATTTTTAACATGGAGAAGATAATAGACTTTATAGTCTATTTGACTCTTCTAATGGATTGCTCGTTCCGCTGCAACTATGGTTGAAATTTTTATCATTTACCATATGTTCTAAATCTCTGATTTATTATTGATGAAGGCTATTGATAATTTAATTATCTTTAGTCATGATATTCTTTACTGAGCTAGTTGTGCTCACCCTTTTGCTTCACAATTCCTTTCAGGTAATAAGAGTGTAGCTGGGTCGAGCGAGGGTAATGGGGAAATAGAACGGTGGTCTCTAGCTGTGGATGTTCTCCCGAAGCAGTATAGAAAAGTTCATTTAGTAGTTATATTTGGTGAATCCAATAGGGTAAGGTGTACCCAACGTTGGAAGGGTGGTTTGCCACTATCATACAAGATGTCTAACGACATACAACCTCGTGTCATCATAAGACAGGGATGTGGTCATCCACTTGCTGAGTATATATACGAGCACTACCTATATAATCTTGGTGTTTGTTTGAAGTATAATTCTCAATTAGAGACAGTGGAGATAATGATAAGTCAAGAGAAGACTCACCATTGGGAAGAATATGATAGTAATCTTCTCGTTTTTCTTTGGGGTCTATTGGGTAAACCAAGGATAATTCTGTGGCCATATGATATCTATCACAACCTAGAAGCATGGCCTCCCATGTACGAAGGTTTCCTTAAGCACTTCCCAAAGATTCTAATTTCTAAAACAGTTTTTGACTATACCTTTATGTAAGGTGTCATTGTGAGGCGATGTCCACGATTGGAACATGAGTTACATTTGGTATATATTTGTATCCAAACTCACAGCATATGTGTTGTTGTATTTTGCACGACAATTATTGTAATAAAGTTACAGTTGTTTTCTGTACCATGTATTTGGCGACTCAGAATAGGTTGGATGGAATGGACCTATTTTGGGGTCGTTACATTTGGTATCAACACCCATTCTGAGTCGCCAAATACATGGTACAGAAAGCAAACTACAACTTCAATAATACAATTGTCGTGCAAAATACGACAACACATACTGTGAGTTTAAATACAAATATTGTCTTCTAGACAATATCCACACTCAAATAAATCCTCATTACAATTATTCAAACACTATTTTACAGAAATAGTGAGGACTGCTAATACATCTTTCTAGAACCATCACTCCATACCCCGACTAGATCCTGCTATGTTCTCACCTCCTGAGAAGAAAAATGGAACAAAAAGGAAAAGGGTGAGCTCAACTAGCCCAGTAAAGAATATTATGACTAAGATAATATACAACAAATTATCGTTAGTCTTCAACAGGGAAAAATCTGATAGAATATATTCGACAACAAGTTTTAGATCAACAACTGCAGCGGAAACAACAAACCATTAGAAGAGTCAAGTAGAGAAAGAATTCTACTATCTTCTAAGATTTAAAAGTCCATCATCAATATTTTATCCCTGTAACATCAATTAATAATCATCTTTAACCAAATATTCATCTTTGCACTACAGGCCAAAGATATTCATTTGTATCATCAGTCGGTCATGTTCATCTCAACACCTGTTCATCTTTGCACTACAGGCCAAAGATATTCATCAAGTAATTATACATCTTTGCACTACAGGCCAAAGATATTCAGTAATATCATCATTTAGGACTGAGGATGATGAAAAATATCTTAAAGAGAACGAATCCAATGAGACAGAAGGACAAATAGTAGGGATTCGTATAACAGTTTATCCAAGATCAATAATACTTCATAATAATTAATTGTGAAGCAGAATTCAAAAATAAAGATCAAAACATGGATACAATCAAAGATAGTAACCATAATAGACATCTTGGACAAAAAGGGAAAATTTTATTTTTCGGTGAATAGTGCTGTATTCGTGAATAGTGTCGTATACGTGAATAGTGCCGTATACGTGAATAGTAACCCCCGACACAAAAAGTTCCAAATTTGATAAAAACTCATATCAATATTTCAGCATAATGATATTGAAGAAAATAATATCATTAAGAAGAAAATAATATCACTTACCTCAAAATATCAGTACTTCTGGTCGGAATACCGGTATAAGGCTGAAAGAAACTTGCTCTGATGAATAGAAACTCTCAAAGTATCTAAATACTCACAAAATACACTCAATAATCTAGAGAGAGAAAGAGAGAAAACTTGTTTCTGGTGTAATTTTCAATTCTAACTTAGCCCTCTATTTATAGGAAAATTTTGGTAGGTTTGACCTGCAACCTGATGGCTTTACCTGCTACTATTCCCACCTACCACATTTGAAATATAATTCAGCACATTTCTTCACCAACCACAAGTGGGGCCCACCAATTCTAGAATTTTCTATCAAAATGATAAACTCCGAAAATTCAACAATTTCTGAACCAGTCATCTTGTAAAATTCATAATAAATCATACGTTCATTTTTAACGGTTCAAAATTTGTGGACATATACTCAACTTATATATGTATAACATATCCAAAAATTACCACGATCCAACGGTCGGATTAAAAATTATAACCCCCGCAAAATATCTCAAAAACCCTGATTTTTAATACCTCCATTCCGACAAAAATATGGATAAAAACCTCAACATTAACTCCTTCATTTTTAACCACAAAAATATATCCCTCATTTATATCCACATAAAATAAATATTTCCTTATCATATGAATCAATAATTAATTATTCATAAATAATATTACAGAATCACATTTATGACAACCAGGCCGTTCCCAGGAAAGAGGGGGCTTTCCAATAAGGATTTCTCCTTACTGGAGCGCAATTAGATGACCAAACCTCTCCTTAGACATAACTTTCTAGACATTGTCAATAATATTATCTAATAATATTATTCAAATAATATGAATTATTGATCTGATAATGGGAAATACTGTGCAGTAACAATTATTGAAACAACAATAATATGAAATATCAATGCAGCAATTATTGAACCAATAAAATAAAATATTAAACAGTAATCACTGTAACAATTATTGAGTAGTGCCTTCTTACGTACGAATCAATAATTCAACTATACTGTGCAATCCGTGTGCTACTGTGCAACCACGCGTTATTACTGTATTTTTAACCACCGGGTATTTAAACAGTGTTAACGGTAACAACTACGCCATCATCAATATTTTATCCATGTAACATCAATTAATAATCATCTTTAACCAAATATTCATCTTTGCACTACAGGCCAAAGATATTCATTTGTATCATCAGTCGGTCATGTTCATCTCAACACCTGTTCATCTTTGCACTACAGGCCAAAGATATTCATCAAGTAATTATACATCTTTGCACTACAGGCCAAAGATATTCAGTAATATCATCATTTAGGACTGAGGATGATGAAAAATATCTTAAAGAGAACGAATCCAATGAGACAGAAGGACAAATAGTAGGGATTCGTATAACAGTTTATCCAATATCAATAATACTTCATAATAATTAATTGTGAAGCAGAATTCAAAAATAAAGATCAAAACATGGATACAATCAAAGATAGTAACCATAATAGACATCTTGGACAAAAAGGGAAAATTTTATTTTTCGGTGAATAGTGCTGTATTCGTGAATAGTGTCGTATACGTGAATAGTGCCGTATACGTGAATAGTAACCCCCGACACAAAAAGTTCCAAATTTGATAAAAACTCATATCAATATTTCAGCATAATGATATTGAAGAAAATAATATCATTAAGAAGAAAATAATATCACTTACCTCAAAATATCAGTACTTCTGGTCGGAATACCGGTATAAGGCTGAAAGAAACTTGCTCTGATGAATAGAAACTCTCAAAGTATCTAAATACTCACAAAATACACTCAATAATCTAGAGAGAGAAAGAGAGAAAACTTGTTTCTGGTGTAATTTTCAATTCTAACTTAGCCCTCTATTTATAGGAAAATTTTGGTAGGTTTGACCTGCAACCTGATGGCTTTACCTGCTACTATTCCCACCTATCACATTTGAAATATAATTCAGCACATTTCTTCACCAACCACAAGTGGGGCCCACCAATTCTAGAATTTTCCATCAAAATGATAAACTCCGAAAATTCAACAATTTCTGAACCAGTCATCTTGTAAAATTCATAATAAATCATACGTTCATTTTTAACGGTTCAAAATTTGTGGACATATACTCAACTTATATATGTATAACATATCCAAAAATTACCACGATCCAACGGTCGGATTAAAAATTATAACCCCCGCAAAATATCTCAAAAACCCTGATTTTTAATACCTCCATTCCGACAAAAATATGGATAAAAACCTCAACATTAACTCCTTCATTTTTAACCACAAAAATATATCCCTCATTTATATCCACATAAAATAAATATTTCCTTATCATATGAATCAATAATTAATTATTCATAAATAATATTACAGAATCACATTTATGACAACCAGGCCGTTCCCAGGAAAGAGGGGGCTTTCCAATAAGGATTTCTCCTTACTGGAGCGCAATTAGATGACCAAACCTCTCCTTAGACATAACTTTCTAGACATTGTCAATAATATTATCTAATAATATTATTCAAATAATATGAATTATTGATCTGATAATGGGAAATACTGTGCAGTAACAATTATTGAAACAACAATAATATGAAATATCAATGCAGCAATTATTGAACCAATAAAATAAAATATTAAACAGTAATCACTGTAACAATTATTGAGTAGTGCCTTCTTACGTACGAATCAATAATTCAACTATACTGTGCAATCCGTGTGCTACTGTGCAACCACGCGTTATTACTGTATTTTTAACCACCGGGTATTTAAACAGTGTTAACGGTAACAACTACGCCATCATCAATATTTTATCCATGTAACATCAATTAATAATCATCTTTAACCAAATATTCATCTTTGCACTACAGGCCAAAGATATTCATTTGTATCATCAGTCGGTCATGTTCATCTCAACACCTGTTCATCTTTGCACTACAGGCCAAAGATATTCATCAAGTAATTATACATCTTTGCACTACAGGCCAAAGATATTCAGTAATATCATCATTTAGGACTGAGGATGATGAAAAATATCTTAAAGAGAACGAATCCAATGAGACAGAAGGACAAATAGTAGGGATTCGTATAACAGTTTATCCAATATCAATAATACTTCATAATAATTAATTGTGAAGCAGAATTCAAAAATAAAGATCAAAACATGGATACAATCAAAGATAGTAACCATAATAGACATCTTGGACAAAAAGGGAAAATTTTATTTTTCGGTGAATAGTGCTGTATTCGTGAATAGTGTCGTATACGTGAATAGTGCCGTATACGTGAATAGTAACCCCCGACACAAAAAGTTCCAAATTTGATAAAAACTCATATCAATATTTCAGCATAATGATATTGAAGAAAATAATATCATTAAGAAGAAAATAATATCACTTACCTCAAAATATCAGTACTTCTGGTCGGAATACCGGTATAAGGCTGAAAGAAACTTGCTCTGATGAATAGAAACTCTCAAAGTATCTAAATACTCACAAAATACACTCAATAATCTAGAGAGAGAAAGAGAGAAAACTTGTTTCTGGTGTAATTTTCAATTCTAACTTAGCCCTCTATTTATAGGAAAATTTTGGTAGGTTTGACCTGCAACCTGATGGCTTTACCTGCTACTATTCCCACCTATCACATTTGAAATATAATTCAGCACATTTCTTCACCAACCACAAGTGGGGCCCACCAATTCTAGAATTTTCCATCAAAATGATAAACTCCGAAAATTCAACAATTTCTGAACCAGTCATCTTGTAAAATTCATAATAAATCATACGTTCATTTTTAACGGTTCAAAATTTGTGGACATATACTCAACTTATATATGTATAACATATCCAAAAATTACCACGATCCAACGGTCGGATTAAAAATTATAACCCCGCAAAATATCTCAAAAACCCTGATTTTTAATACCTCCATTCTGACAAAAATATGGATAAAAACCTCAACATTAACTCCTTCATTTTTAACCACAAAAATATATCCCTCATTTATATCCACATAAAATAAATATTTCCTTATCATATGAATCAATAATTAATTATTCATAAATAATATTACAGAATCACATTTATGACAACCAGGCCGTTCCCAGGAAAGAGGGGGCTTTCCAATAAGGATTTCTCCTTACTGGAGCGCAATTAGATGACCAAACCTCTCCTTAGACATAACTTTCTAGACATTGTCAATAATATTATCTAATAATATTATTCAAATAATATGAATTATTGATCTGATAATGGGAAATACTGTGCAGTAACAATTATTGAAACAACAATAATATGAAATATCAATGCAGCAATTATTGAACCAATAAAATAAAATATTAAACAGTAATCACTGTAACAATTATTGAGTAGTGCCTTCTTACGTACGAATCAATAATTCAACTATACTGTGCAATCCGTGTGCTACTGTGCAACCACGCGTTATTACTGTATTTTTAACCACCGGGTATTTAAACAGTGTTAACGGTAACAACTACGCCATCATCAATATTTTATCCATGTAACATCAATTAATAATCATCTTTAACCAAATATTCATCTTTGCACTACAGGCCAAAGATATTCATTTGTATCATCAGTCGGTCATGTTCATCTCAACACCTGTTCATCTTTGCACTACAGGCCAAAGATACTCATCAAGTAATTATACATCTTTGCACTACAGGCCAAAGATATTCAGTAATATCATCATTTAGGACTGAGGATGATGAAAAATATCTTAAAGAGAACGAATCCAATGAGACAGAAGGACAAATAGTAGGGATTCGTATAACAGTTTATCCAAGATCAATAATACTTCATAATAATTAATTGTGAAGCAGAATTCAAAAATAAAGATCAAAACATGGATACAATCAAAGATAGTAACCATAATAGACATCTTGGACAAAAAGGGAAAATTTTATTTTTCGGTGAATAGTGCTGTATTCGTGAATAGTGTCGTATACGTGAATAGTGCCGTATACGTGAATAGTAACCCCCGACACAAAAAGTTCCAAATTTGATAAAAACTCATATCAATATTTCAGCATAATGATATTGAAGAAAATAATATCATTAAGAAGAAAATAATATCCCTTACCTCAAAATATCAGTACTTCTGGTCGGAATATCGGTATAAGGCTGAAAGAAACTTGCTCTGATGAATAGAAACTCTCAAAGTATCTAAATACTCACAAAATACACTCAATAATCTAGAGAGAGAAAGAGAGAAAACTTGTTTCTGGTGTAATTTTCAATTCTAACTTAGCCCTCTATTTATAGGAAAATTTTGGTAGGTTTGACCTGCAACCTGATGGCTTTACCTGCTACTATTCCCACCTACCACATTTGAAATATAATTCAGCACATTTCTTCACCAACCACAAGTGGGGCCCACCAATTCTAGAATTTTCCATCAAAATGATAAACTCCGAAAATTCAACAATTTCTGAACCAGTCATCTTGTAAAATTCATAATAAATCATACGTTCATTTTTAACGGTTCAAATTTTGTGGGCATATACTCAACTTATATATGTATAACATATCCAAAAATTACCACGATCCAACGGTCGGATTAAAAATTATAACCCCTGCAAAATATCTCAAAAACTCTGATTTTTAATACCTCCATTCCGACAAAAATATGGATAAAAACCTCAACATTAACTCCTTCATTTTTAACCACAAAAATATATCCCTCATTTATATCCACATAAAATAAATATTTCCTTATCATATGAATCAATAATTAATTATTCATAAATAATATTACAGAATCACATTTATGACAACCAGGCCGTTCCCAGGAAAGAGGGGGCTTTCCAATAAGGATTTCTCCTTACTGGCGCGCAATTAGATGACCAAACCTCTCCTTAGACATAACTTTCTAGACATTGTCAATAATATTATCTAATAATATTATTCAAATAATATGAATTATTGATCTGATAATGGGAAATACTGTGCAGTAACAATTATTGAAACAACAATAATATGAAATATCAATGCAGCAATTATTGAACCAATAAAATAAAATATTGAACAGTAATCACTGTAACAATTATTGAGTAGTGCCTTCTTACGTACGAATCAATAATTCAACTATACTGTGCAATCCGTGTGCTACTGTGCAACCACGCATTATTACTGTATTTTTAACCACCGGGTATTTAAACAGTGTTAACGGTAACAACTACGCCATTATTAATAAACAACTTATACTTGTCGTTTTCTTTATCCAATCGCTTTCCGTTATGGGGCCCACACAAGGCTGTGTCGTCGTACTTTGCAAAATTTGTAAATATTACCCACAACTATAACATGATATCAAATCCACACCTACTGCCCCAACTGTCCTCGTGCACCCCCGCATGCCGTACCGCGCGCTGCTCTGCGCCATTGCAAGCCCAACCACGCCTACACCCGCCCACATCGTCCTTATGCACTAGTGCTCCAACTCGCACACCTACTTCAGCGAATTCAAGGATTTGGTATTAACCCCCTCCGTGGAGCATATATATATGTTTTGACATCTCTTCAAACTTTTGCTTCGACACTCATATTAGTTTCATTCAACAAAAAGAAAAGGCATTATATGCATTCTTGCGTGGTTCAACATTCAGTTGCGTAGATGTATCATTTCAATTCATTAAAAAGCCAATACATTTCGACAACCTGGTCAGACAGACAAAGTTTGGGATTCAGCGGTAATAAGGTCGGCTATGAACCTTCTATGGTAATAAGGTCGACTATCTATCTTCGGCGATTATAAGGTCCGTCATTCACCTTTGGCGGTTATAAGGTCAATCACTCACCTTCAGTGGTTACAAGGTTGGTCATCCACCTTCGATGGTTATAAAGGTCGATCATTCACCTTCGACGGTTATAAGGTCAGTTATCCACATTCGACGGTTATAAGCTCGGTTATCCACCTTTGACGGATATGAGGTCGGACGATTCTCTAAAACCTCTACATAAAGTCTCCCTATGGGATCGAGAGCGTTGTTACGGCGATATAAGCTGAGACGATTTTTCGAAACCTTTACATAAAGCCTCCTTAGGGGATCGGGAACACTGTTATGGCGATATAAGGTCGAACAGTTCTCTGGAACCTCTATATAAAGCCTCCCTAGGGGTTTGGGAGCAATATCGTGAAAGATATAAGGTCAGGAGGTTATTTAGAACCTAAATTAAAAGTCTCCCTTAGGGGTAGCAATATTACAGAGATATAAGGTCAGTTATCTACATTTAACTTGTGGTCGGGAATGATATGGGGAGTGACTACCTGAATAAGGACTAACATTCTCACGAAAAGGATAAATGTTCTTTGGGACGAACTAATGTTTTCCCAAAAGGATAAATGTTCTTCGGGAAGAACAAACAGTTAGGATTGGATCACACACACATACACACGCACATGATAGTAAAGAATTAATACAGGAATGTATGTGGTTCCCCAAACTCGGGTACATCCACGGGAGCGGAGAGAGGCATTTTATTTATTATCTTAATACATAGGATTTTTACAATAGAGAGTATATATATAACCGCTACTTCTATCCCAACCATAATTCGCATTATAATATGAATACCCATAATACCCTTGTAACATCGTACCATACCGTGGGGGACTACGCCCCTACTGTGACAACCCCAAAATAGGTCCATTCCATCCAACCCATTCTGAGTCGCCAAATACATGGTACAGAAAATAACTCCAACTTTATTACAACAATTGTCGTACAAAATACAACAATACATATGCTGTGAGTTTGGATACAAATATATATCAACTGTGACTCATGTCCCAAACGTGGACAGCGCCTCATAATGACACCTTACATAAAGGTATAGTCAAAAACTGTTTTAGAAATTAAAATATTTGGGAAGTACTCAAGGAAACCTTCGTACATGGGAGGCCATGCGTCTAGGTTATGATAGATATCATATGGCCACAAAATTATCCTTGGTTGACCCAATAGACCCCAAAGAAAAACGAGAAGATTACTATCATATTCTTCCCAATGGTGAGTTTTCTCTTGACTTATCATTATCTCCACTGTCTCTAATTGATAATTATACTTCAAACAAACACCAAGATTATATAGGTAGTGCTCGTAAATATACTCAGCAAGTGGATGAGCACAATCCTGTCTTATGATGACACGAGGTTGTATGTCATTAGACATCTTGTATGATAGTGGCAAAACACCCTTCCAACGTTGGGTTCGCCTCACCCTATGTGATGCACCAAATATAACTCCTAAAAGATGTATACAACACACTTGTCTATACTGTTTAGGGAGAACTCCACAGCTAGAGACCACCGTTCTATTCCCTTGTTACCCCGTTCGACCCAGCTACACTTTTATTACCTGAAAGGAATTGTGAAGCAAAAGGGTGAGCACAACTAGCTCAGTAAAAAATATCATAACTAAAGATAATTAAATTATCAATAGCCTTCATCAATAATAAATCAGAGATTTAGACATATGGTAGATGATAAAAATTTCAACCATAGTTGCAGCGGAACGAGCAATCCATTAGAAGAGTCAAATAGACTATAAAGTCTATTATCTTCTCCATGTTAAAAATCCACCAACAATGTTTTATCCCTGTAACATCAATCAACAATTCTGGTCCACAATCATATGAATAACTCATAATCATAACTGTAGTTCTAAATTCCTCTTCTCATCCAGGACTAATATAATTTTCATCACCTATCTTTACTTGAAACATCAAAGATCATGGTTACACCAAATCACATTTCCTGTTCATAATCATACTAATAACTTCATCTTTGCACTACGGCCAAAGATATTCATTTGTATCACCGGTTGGTCATGTTCATCTCAACACATGTTCATCTTTGCACTACGGGCCAAAGATATTCATCAACAATTCATCTTTGCACTACAGGCTAAAGATATTCATCAACAGTTCATATTTGCACTACAGGCCAAATATATTCATCAACCGTTCATATTTACACTACAGGCTAAATATATTATTATCTCAAAGAATATATAATCATTTCAGAATTTATATAACCAATAATTATAACCATGTTGATCATTTCACATTTGCACTTAAGCTAAAGATATTCTATTATAAATTCAATGGTCATGATCATACCAGTCAATAATTCAACTTTGCACTACTGGCCAAAGGGAACCCATAGCCATAATCATACCAAAAATCTACCCATCTTTACATTTAAGTCAAAGAGAAATATCATCATTAGGGTTATAAAAATATTATATATGATAATAAAAATAATATGATCAAAACATGGATTTAATTTCAAGAGTAAGATTCATAAATCAACGATAATTTGGTCAGAAAAAGAAACTAATTTTTATCGTGAATAGTACCCGTGAATAGTAACTCGTGAATAGTAACTCGTGAATAGTAACTCGTGAATAGTAACCCCGACTCAAAAAGGTAGAAATTCTACAATAAAATCCATACCAATATTTCGGTATAATGATATTGAAAGAATAACATTTCTTAAACTTATAAACAATTTATTTTAATTGTTTACACTTTACTAAAATAATGCATTAAATCATTCTAAAATGTCAAACTCATAAGATTTCACCACCAATAACCAAAACCCTCATCAAAAATCTGCATATACATCATATAGGATTCTCAAGCTATAAAATCCTATTTTTCAACTTTCTTACTTTACATAACATATTTAATTCATTTACTCATAACTAGTCCATTTTCATGAAAAATACCAAATCAATTCTAAAAATATTTCTTTTTTGGGATTTAGCAGAATATAGTCCCATATTGAACATATATTTTTCTCAGAATTTTGAAAACTCATTTACTATTTTTCATATGGCCAAAACCGTCGAATATTTAGACATTTATCATAAATTGTACTTTTATCCAAAAATTCTGAAATTCACATAGTACACTGATATTATATAGATATACTTCCAATAAAAATTTCATTAATTTTGGAGTTACCCGCAAGGAGTTATAAGCGGTTACTTTTAAAATAGTATTTTCCCGTAAAATTCATAACTCTTAATCTATACATCCAAAAATCACTATTTTTGGACACAATCAATAAAACTCATCAAAATATCATTTCAAATTTTTTCAGAATTTTTTGAAGGTCAGAAAAATTACGAACTGAAAAATATAATAACCCTTAAAATTCCTTACCTCAAAAGAGCAGTACTTCTGACTAGAATATCGGATGAAAAGCCGAAGGAAACTTCTACTGAATAACAACTCTCAAAGTATCTAAATACTCTCAAAAATATGCTTAGTAATCTAGAGAGAAAGAAAATTTGTTTCTGGTGTGATTTTCAATTCTAACATAAGCACCTATTTATAGGAAAATTCTAGAACGCCAAAGGAGACTAAAATAATAAAATAATATTATTCTTTTTCCCAATTCTACACCTCTCTTGAAATATTAGAGCAAGCCAACTTGGAAAAATGGCAGCCCATATGTTTATTGATACCAACCAAAGTGGGTACCACCCATAAATTTTAATAAAAATTATTTTATTTTCTGAAATTTCAACAATTCATAGAAAATAGCCCGGTTATCAGAAAAATACGAATCTGGCGAGTTTTTATAGGAAATTTAATTCTCTACAACTTTACAGAAGAAAGCTTTTCCAAATTCCAGATCGAAAATATCTGAAATCCATAAACGGATGATTTTAAACGTCGTTTCAATACCTTGTAAAATTCATAACAAATCATGCGTTAATTTTCAACGGTTCAAAATTTGTGGATATATTCTCAACTCATATATATATATAACATATCCAAAAATCATAACGATCCAACGGTCGGATCAAAATTATAACTCACGAAATAGAGCTTTAAGAATACCAATTTGATATTTTAATACCTCAAATCCGACAAAATACTAATAAAACACCTCAACATTAATTTCTTCATTTATAACCACATAAATAAATCTATCATTTATATCCACATCAAAAAATATTTCCTTATCATATAAATCAATAATTAATTATTCACAAATAATATTACCGAATCACAATAATGACAACCAGACAGTTCTCAAGAAAGAGGGGGCTTTCCAATAAGAATTTCTCCTTACTGGCGCGCAATTAGGTGACCAAACCTCTCCTTGACAGAACTTTCTAGACATTGCCAATAATGCTATCTAATAATATTATTCAAATAATATGAATTATTGATCTGATAATGGATATACTGTGCAGTGACAATTATTGAAATAACAATAATATAAAATATCAACGCAGCAATTATTGAATCAATAAAATAAAATATTGAACAGTAATTACTGTAACAATTATTGAGTAGTGCCTTCTTACGTAAGAATCGATAATTTCAAAAATACTGTGCAATACCGTGTGCTACTGTGCAATAACGCGTATTACTGTATTTTAACCATCGGGTATTCCAGCAGTGTTAACGGTAACAACTACGCCGTTAATTATAAAAACTCAATTTTTGTCGTTATCTTCATCCGACCATTTTTTGTTATGGGGCCCACAAATAGCTGCGCCGTCGTACGAATATTCCCCGACAGAAAGAATATTTCACGACCAAACGAATATTTCCCGACAACAATGATTATTTTATAACCACTTGCTTATTTTGAAAAATTTTCACATTTCACCCATAACTTTAAACTTTTATCAATTTAACCATTTACTGAATAGTAATTATAAGAAAAATTAAATACTTTTATTTCATAAAATTCGGAGTCTTACACCTACACCCCCAAACCTTCAGTTCACTTCCATCACTCTGATCTGCTTCGCTCGACACTGGTCTTTTCAAAAACTTCTTAGTACCTCTCATACACATCATATGACCCACAAGTTTCAACACAAGCGTTCTCTCGAAAGGATAAACATTTTTCGGGACGGACAAACGTTCTTTCGAATGGACAACGTTCTTCGAGATGGACAACTGTTCTCCCGAACGAATAATGTTCTTCGAGACGAACAAACGTTCTCCCAAACGTTATCCGGGATAACGTTCTTTGGAACGGACAAACGTCCATCGGACTAAACGTTTAGCAGACAGGCATCCTTCGGGACTACACTCCCTTTAGGCTGACGTTTTTCAGGACTAAACACTCTTTGGCTAACGTCCTGTATGATTAATTGATGTACTCTCTTATTTTAAGTTCCTTATAATAAGAGAGTCGGGGAAATGTTGGGGCGCGATTTTGTGGGTCCGAATAATCTGATGAGCCACGCCACATGGCAGGATATTCCAGTAAGGAGGCTTGACTTTTGATGGATTTATAGTTCTAATTTGACTTGTAATTCTCATATCTAATTTGACTTCTTATTTCTAAGGAAACCAAATCCAATCAAATCATAAGGATTGCGGTTATAATATAACTTTACATAAAAAATCATATTCTTACTGTGGGAAAGGGGCACAAAAATTAAGGAGTTGTGATCAACTATAAATAGACGACCATAATTATTGACATTTATGACTTGTACCGATTCTCAAATCGAAACTATCTTCGGACAGCCTCGACTGTCAAACTTTTTGGTAGTCTTTTGTTCCATGTGCAGGTTTCTCACGGATTGTTTGGTGATTATTCGGGGTAACAAATTTTATTGTTTACATAAACTCAAGTTTGATTCATTTATTTCTTTAACAGAAAAATAGTTCCATTTCATTTATTTATGACAAAGTTAATTAAACATCGATTTATGTAAAATTCTAAACAAATAAATTAAATTATGATTATTTTTAATTCTTTTTTATTTCATATATTTAATACTATATCGATATTTATAATTAAAAATAAATTTATGGTTATGTGTAACAAAAACTTCATAAGCGAACATAATTTTATTTTATAACATTTCTAAAATTTTTGAAATAAAATAAAATTAAAACATGCTTACAACGCAATTAACAAGTAGAGTATAATGGAAGAGGGGGAATTAGATATTAGATTGATAGATATAGAGAGAAAAAATACGAACCGTCTTTGTTCAGGTCAAACCCAATACAGCACAACATACCAATACCAAATTCTCGCCGGTGTTATCTCCGCTTTTACTTATCCGATTCAGTCCCGATTTAAATGCCCTATTGAATTCTCAATTTGCCTAACCCGGTGGATAGAGGCGGCGACGGCGGTGGCAGTGGTGGTGGAGAAGTAGTTCCCGGTAACTCCACCGGTAGCCGGTAAAAAATCTTGAAAGGACTTGGTTGATTATGAAGAGAAACCACAACAGCAGTAATAATAAGGGCACTACAAATGGCTTCATACCAAATTCATTCAGATTTATTTCGTCTTGTATCAAAACGGTGTCGTCTAATGTCCGGTCTGCCGGTGCTTCCGTCGCGATCTCCATCTCCGGCGACTCCGATGATCCTCACAAAGACCAGGTGCTTTTAACTATTTCTATGATCAGTTTACATATTGTATTATTTATATATTTGTAAAGTTGTTATATGTGTTTAGTTGATTAAAGTTTTGATCTTTGATAGTGTTTTTATTGGATATAAACTAGGGGAAAATGAAATTATAAGTATTTGTTTATTTTTATCTTTTTTTTCTTTTATTTATTTATTTTGAGCTATGTTAAAGTATGTCATTGTTACTTACTGAAATGATTTAATGTTATTTTAGTAATTGTAGTGTTTTGAGTTGGATGACCACTGGAGGAAGGGATATGATGCTAAAAGAAAGATATTTCTCCTTAGGTTCCGAAAAAAGAAAATTCCCATGTGATGTGAATTTATTTAATTTTGATTGTTGCAATAGTCAATATTGTAAACTATTTCAAATATATTCTAATTTTGATGTGCATTTATTTTAAGTTTCAAAATAAGAAATTTTAAATTAGTAATATGTTTTAAGTAGTTTATAATATTAGGTATTGCATCAATCAGACATCAATTTTGAATTTTAGCATTTTGCAAATTGACTAGGAAAGTAAATAAATGGGACTGGACAGAGGTATAGTATTTAGTAATAGCATTATAGGGGAAACCGGAATCTTTGGGATATTATTTAACTTTTTTTTATCTTTCAGATTATTGAGCTTAGATTACATTTTCATTTACATGATTTTCATTTTGTTTTTTGTTTTTTGTTTTTTTGGAAGGAGGGGGGGGGAGTAACTCAATGTAGATCAACATAAGAATGCGAAGAGCTCTGAAGGGGTGAGGCTGGTGTAACCAAACGAACTCCCATTGCAGCCAACAAGTATATATAATCACGTAGAAGCATGTTAAATAAACAAGGCTCGATATATAACATAAAAAACTTGAGCGAAAAAAATGACGCTATTCTCTTTCAATCAACAAAATGAGAAATGGGAAATGGGATTGTATTGTAAATATATTATTGTATTTGACTAATTGACTTTTTATAGGTTAAATGTTATTTGGGTTTTATTGTTAAGGGTAAATAGTATTTTATTTAAAATTTTGTTATGTTTAAGGATAGTAGAAGATATGTTTGGGATAGTGGATGACTGGGTAGTTATTAATGTTCACTTGGGTCTTTTTATAGGGTCGAGCTTATTTATTATTTAGGATAGACTATAGATATTGATAATTTATGTAAAATTGTGTAACTCTATTTTTGGAGTGTTGGAGAGGAGTTGAAGAATCCTGTCTCGGTGGAGGATTTGTCGCTTGCTCGGTGAAGAGAGGAAGGATTCTAAATTTTTAAAATTCTTTGGAGTTTGGAAGTGTGCAAAGTTTTCTTTTCTAATTCTTTTTTATTCTTTTGTTTTTATTTTTGGGATTTGGACACAGTGTAATGCTCTGTCTTTACGGATAGCTATGTGAAGTCTTTATTGTGTGATTTTAAGGGTTCTTTTGGGGTGATTATGTGTCTGGTCTTTGTAGAGATTAGAGAGCTAGCTCTTTTGAGCATTTTCTTATTATATACATTTCTTATATGGTGGTGGACTCCTTGTTCCCCTTGTGATTGTATTTTCTCTTTGCATATCTAATAAAATTGCTTCTTTATACAAAAAGTGTATATACACGTAAAACCTTTGGATGGCGGCTATAATTTTGTAAATATGTGTGTATATGGATTGTGTTCGCGACCGACCAGCTGTTAGCTTGAGTTGTATCCAGATCCCCCTTGAACACGAATTTGTTGTAACATATAGACAGTTAGTCCTTATCTGGAAATTGTACATCTGGTTGGGCGAGTGGTATTGTTAAGAAAGCAAATATATGTTTTTATACATTATAGGCAGCAGAGTATTGGAATATCAATTCCATATTAGATTCTGATATGTTGAAATATTTTTCTTTTCTTTTGTTTTCTAATTTGGTTTATTCTAGTTTCTTCTTGCATCTATCGCATATATTTACGTGCACCCTATGTATTTTTTTGGTCAAACAGGTGTTATGGGCTTGCTTTGACAGATTAGAAGTTAGTCTGTCTGTAGGGAGGCGTGTCCTACTACTTGGTTACTCCAATGGGTTTCAGGTTCTTGATGTTGAAGATGCTTCTAATATCGGTGAACTGGTTTCGAGGCGTGACGATGCAGTCACGTTTATGCAGATGCTGCCTAACCCTGCAAAATCTGATGTCCGTGAAGGATTTAGAGCTTCACATCCCTTGTTGTTGGTTGTGGCAAGTGAGGAGACAAGTAGTTCAGGTCCATCACAAAATGGGAGGGATTATTATGTTGAGCCTCAAATGGGAGCCCCTATACACTCTCCTACAGCTGTCCGTTTTTACTCATTAAGGTCTCACAATTATGTTCATGTTTTGAGATTCCGATCAGCTGTGTATATGGTTAGATGTAGCCCAAAAATAGTAGCTGTTGGTCTTGCAGCACAAGTAAGCATTTAGTTCTATGCATTGTTACTTTATTTTTGTTATAATGCGAGTATTAGATGCTAGAATTCATCGACCAAAAATATATGAACTTGAATTTGGTGTGGTATAGATAATTTTATACCTGGGAGATGTTCTACAAAACGTTGGACAAGTCAAATGCTTGTTTCTATACATAAGTTCTTAGAGGGAGAGGCAGTGTTTTCCAAAACTTCCACCCTGATTTTTGTCTATGACTGTTTTTACCAGATTTATTGCTTTGATGCGCTCACACTTGAGAATAAGTTCAGTGTGCTTACTTATCCCGTCCCTCAGTTGGAAGGCCAAGGATATATTGGAGTTAATATTGGTTATGGTCCTATGGCAGTGGGCCCCAGGTGGTTAGCTTATGCTTCCAATAATCCATTGTTATCAAACAAAGGACGCTTAAGCCCTCAAAGTTTAAGTCCATCTCCAGGTGTTAGTCCTTCTACTTCACCTAGCAATGGAAATCTGGTGGCTCGGTATGCTATGGAATCTAGTAAGCAATTAGCTGTTGGACTAATTAATTTAGGTGACATGGGATACAAAACTTTATCCAAATACTGCCATGAGCTTCTTCCTGATGGCTCAAGCTCTCCTGTATCGTCAAATTCAAGCTGGAAAGTTGGTCGGGCTGCAGCACATTCAAGTGAAACAGATGCTGCTGGGGCAGTAAGTCTTTTCTGGATTTTTGTGCTTCTATATATTTTTCTCGATTGTGGAAACTCTCATAGTTTTGAGATTTACAAATTTGCAGCATGACGTTCAAACTCTGAACTATTTTATGCTTTTGCTCACTACCAGAATTTTAAAATTGCTCTTTCTATAAATCATTTATTGCAGGTTGTTATAAAAGATTTTGGATCCAGAGCTGTTGTGTCACAGTTTAGGGCGCATACAAGTCCCATATCTGCCCTATGCTTTGACCCAAGTGGAACTCTTCTGGTTACTGCCTCTATACATGGGAACAATATAAATATTTTTCGAATTATGCCATCCTACTTGCAAAATGGATCAGGAACACATAACTATAATTGGAGTTCTTCTCACGTGCACCTTTACAAGCTCCACCGAGGCATGACTTCAGCTGTATGTTTCTTCCATTTGTGTTTCACATCCCTGTTTTCTTGAGGATGTTGCTTTATATAAATGCTATGTATTTATGTTTTTTATGTTTTGTGTATCAGGTGATTCAAGACATCTGTTTTAGTCCTTATAGTCAGTGGATAGCTATTGTTTCATCCAGGGGAACTGGCCATGTTTATGTTCTATCCCCTTTTGGTGGTGAAACTGGCCTTCAAATGCAAAATTGTCATCTTAATGGGCACACCCTCTTACATACTCTTTCTGTACCATGGTGGTCTACTTCATCTTTCATGACAAACCAGACCTCTCTGCCACCACCTTCTCCTATCACTTTATCTGTGGTTAGCAGGATAAAGAATTCTGGATGGCTTAATACAGTAAGCAATGCTGCATCCTCAGCTGCAGGAAAGGTGTCAGTACCATCTGGTGTTGTTGCTGCAGTTTTTCACAGTTCTGTACGTCACAATTCACTAACTTCCCTCTTGCATGCAAATGCATTGGAGCACCTAATGGTTTATACTCCTTCAGGTAATGTAATTCAATATGAACTGCTATCTTCAGTGGGGGGAGAACAAAGTGAATCTTCTTTGAGAAATGGGACAAGCTCACTGGGGGAGGGGCAAGAGGAGGAGTTAAGGGTGACAGTTGGTCCTGTTCAATGGTGGGACGTTTGCCGAAGAACAGATTGGCCTGATAGAGAGGAATTCATATGCGGGAGTACTCTTGGCAGACAAGGTACTGCAGAATTAGTGTTTGATAATTCTGATTATGAAGATCATGATAGTGGGGAAAAGGGTATGATGAAACCCCATGATCGATCCATTTCGTATATTTCAAATGCAGAGGTGCGGTTGAGATCTGGAAGGAGACCAGTTTGGCAAAAGTTCAAGGTATTTGTTGCAGTTCTCAATCTTTGATGCTCCCATCACATGAATGTCTTTCAATACGTGCTTATGATTTTCCCACCTGTTCTAGATATCATTTTATGCACTGAATTATCTGGGATTTGAAGAGGAAAATCTCAGTATTGTACATAATGGCGGAGAGATTGAAATGGAAAAGCTTCCAGCTCAAGAGATTGAAATAAGGCAGAAGGATCTGCTGCCAGTTTTTGACCACTTCCAGAGGATCCATCCCGAATGGGGTGATGGCAGGTAATGAGAGAGCTATTTGTTAATATCTTCAGGTTCATCCCTAATAATCCTTATTAAGCCTTCCATTATATTATCTGTTGAACTAGAGGAAGTATGCTTAATAATTTTAATCGATTCAAAGACGTGTTTTTACTGACATTCTTCTGTCGGCTTGCTTTAACTGGTGTTCATCCAGCCATACAGTTTTACTTTTACATGCTCTGTGAAGTAGCATAGATGCATACCTTATAAGGAGTGTGTTTGAGCGATGTACTTATGAAAATGAATTTTATTGGATACTTGGACAACAATCAAACACACTTTCTGATACAATATCTATTTAGCTTGGATGTCTTTAGATGACCTTGGTCTACATTCTTGGGAGCATCAAGAACATGCCATGAACTGTTCTTTTCTCTCCTAAGAGAAGAAAGTTTGACAACTCACAGATGGATGGTGTGATTCGAGAATGGAATGTCACCAAAGGTTAATTCCCGCAAGGCCTCATCATATGAATGTGGGATTCACTAACTATTTATGTGAAGAGGACCTTGTGGAAATATCACTTTCCTGGTTATAAAATATAAAAAGGGCCTCTTTTGTTTTTGGATATTGATTTCATTATTATGTAATTCTGAACAGTAATCTCAGACAATGTATGTAAATTATATGTATTTGTTTGTGCGTGTATTCCTACGTGTTGCGTCTGTGCCAGATGTGTCTGTGATGCTTAGCATGTATGCAGATTTGTTGCATGAATTCATCATATAATATATTTGGGGTTCTTTTCCTACTTTTTAGATCTTCATTTCATCCTTATAAGCATAAAGTCAAAGTATAATTAAGCTTCAAATCGTAATGTTTAGGGTAAAAGACAACTATAAAACTAGTTATTTATGGCTACATATGAGAATGAGACGTGAAAAAAGGGGGAGATAAAGTCATTTGAGAGAAAGATAAGAAACCTAGTAATTTTTTATACTTGTTATTGTATATATCACGTGAACACCACTTTTACGGGAAAAAAGACTTTAATTTATTATTATAACTCTTATCAGGTTCCTTTCTAACTTAAAAATGTATCAAATGTATCGCAAATTGTATCTTATTGTTGGATAAGTGTGTTGTATCGTATCCTACGACTCATTTTCTAATATGCTACCGATACTTGATCGTATTGCTCTTGTATCATATGTATTTTACGATACTTGTCTATTGTCGTACAATACTGACAAACTATTCTTATGATTAACTAGGCTTTTGGGTTCTTTCGTATGTTGTTGTAATATGACTCATGACAACTAATGAGTTTTGATTAGAGTTTTGTTTTGGTTATTGAAGTCAAATGAGAGGAAATAATAGGACTTAAGGAACAATCTTTTTTTATTTATTTATATTTATGTATATATTTATTTATTTAATTTCTTAAGTTTTTGTTTGAGATGAAATGGAAAGATAAAGGACAGAATCTGTTCTTTATAAGGGGGATATAGGAGTTGGGTATGGCAATCTCCTTTAGTTGTCACACGGCATATTTCTACTTACCACATGTCTAGAGTTGTTAAATTTATTTTCACTCTGAAATTTAAACCGTGTCAGAGGCTTCTTTTAAATTATTTACTATAACTATTACCATGTACTCTTTTGTCTCAACTCTTACTAGGAACATAACACAAATCCTGTGTGTCGTCACTATCTAGTATGTATAATTTAGTTTTACTGTTCATTCTTGTATATTTTTTTGAAGGGCTTAGTTTGAAATAAAGTTTCTCTTAATTTTTACACCATCAGACTGAAAGAAAATGTTAGGGCGGGTGGATTTGCTTGTTCTTCTTGCTTTTCTGCCCTAACCTTGTATTTACTATTGAATAGCAACCTCCTTTCTCTTATATTTTTCTTGTAATCTTCTTTCTTGTTTTCCTACCTACCAAGCACAGAATAATTTATACAAGCTGTTAGTGAGCTTTTGCTATTGATGGGTATCTTATAGAATCTCTGTTGAAGGCACTGTAAGATTTTGCGACTTAAATGTGCTGTCATGCTACTCCTTGGATGCCTTGTTGGCTCTATCTATGTTACGTGGACTCGAGATCGTTGTCTGATGTGGGAAGTGTCTGACACTGGACTCTCCTATTTTTTAGATGATTTCAATTTACACTATTTTGGAGTGTTCAGCTACCACACGCACACCCGCGTCAACGTTTGTTGACATGGGTACTTCACCCTGAATGAAGAGTCCACAATACCAGGCCTAATGAGCTTCTATAGAAGTTAAGACTGCTAAGGAGATTTATAGGAGCTTCCATAGAGTTTGTTGAGCTATGATGAACATCAGTAATTTTTGATTGATCTATTTTGTTATTTTGAACTAGCAAAGTGACAATAATGAGTAACTATTTGTCTTATACATATGTGCAAAGTTTTGCATGTGTTATCATTGGATACAGAGATGAATGGTTATAATAGAATGACCTCACGTATTGTTGGACATAACAAAACATAAAGTAGCCCAATTAAATCTGGATGGAGGGAGTACATTTTAAAGAGTTGCATATCATTAAAAATGAAGCATATGCCAGTATTTTTCTTTGCCTGTACTAGGTTATTTTGATTACTTTTTTGTTGGTATATGATTCATTCCTATACAAACTTTTTTTGTTGTAATAGCAGGTACATGCTTTACATTTGATATAGGGTGAGGTTATACTATTTTTGTAACTGTTTAGACCCTGTAGGTACTTCAAACGTTGCTGTTTGCTATTCTCATCATGATCTTTTGGCTTCTCAGGCTCTAGCAACTAACTATTAACTTGTTGGTAGTGTCATTGGTTCTGGTGGCTGGAATGACATTCTCCCTCCGTCCCATAATAAACGTCATAATTTGACTTTCGTGGTCAAATTGACTATTTTAAAAATAAATAATTAAAAATATCTATATAGAATTTTTAAATTACGAAACTTGGCATTAGTAGTACATTCTTCATAGTTATTATGATCATAATCTCTAACCGTATATCTTGATTTTTTTTAAAGTTTTATTAATTTTAAAAATGGTCAATTTGACTATGAAAGTCAAATTAGACGTTTATTATGGGACGGAGGGAGTATTTGTTGGTTAGTTTGTGTGATATAGATTTGGGATCCTTGTGTTGAATCCAATAAAGTCAAGTTTCTTTGCTTTTTCTTTCTTTCTTTGTATTAATTAATTAATTAATTTTAATTTTTTTGTAGAATTTCTTCACGCTAACATCTTGTAGAATTGGATTCAATGTATTTAGTTTTTCTTTTTATAAAATTTAATATGATTGATTTCGTTGTTGCTTTTATCATTCACATTGTGCACATTCGGAGGTAGTTTAATTAGGATATCTTGAACTCTGGGGTAGGGACCAGCGAGCAGAAAGAGCGAGCCAAGGCTTTAGAATGCTGTTGTATACTTGTTCGAATTATAAATTATGAATAATATAAAAATAAAATATTTTAGTGGCTTCATCTATGAAGACCAGGTTTTGCCAACATATGCTTTTGGGAAAAGAATGGGATCACTTGATTAGTCATCTTGAGGAGATCCTAGTATGGCAGTTGTCTTCTTTTGTTCTACATTTATAATGCGTTGCTTATTACAAGTCATAACTTCCTATTTCTTGAGTTCTGCGTTTCTGATCTGATGCACTGCTTAAAATATGTCAAAACATTAGGCATTCTATGGAGGCTAGTTAAAGATATAGTAGCTATACTTAAGATTAAGATTTACATGGAAATATTGATACTCTTTAATTTGCTTCAATGATTTTTCGGTTCGGAAACATTCTTCTTTTCTTCCATAATTAACTTATATGCATGTTTCAGTGTTCCACAAGCTTTATTTACAAGTACCTACTTGATATGCTGATACTTGGTGGGTAATAAAGCATCCCATTTTCCCATTTATTTCTTTTATGCTATTCTATTTTCGAACAGGTTATAGAATTCAAGAACTTGAAGAATAGATATTATACTATTTAATAATAATAATGAATCCAAATGAAATACTAGTACTTGATAACTTGCTAACTTTATCCGTGGCCATAAGATCATTTTTCAAATTATGACTTTGCCTTGCTAACTTGATCGCGGCCATAACCAATCCTTGGCTCCCCCTTCCCCTCACACATCCATGGATTTCTTTTGATAGTCTCAAATCTTTACTACTACCTCATTACACAAAAAAGAGTCGTCCCATTTACTATTTCTTTTTGTTCCATTAAGGAGTACTATTTCTATTGATTCTAGAATTTATCAAACAATTTCATTATCATGTCATCACTACTAAACTAAATCATCAGCAAATTTAGGGTTAACTATGGAAGAAAAATATATTCTTAAAGTTGGTAAATTTTGCAAATGAGGCTCTTTTTAGGGAATGGTGGTAGTATGTTATAAGATGCTTTTTTTCTTTTATGTGTTTCCTGCAGTGGCCTTGTTAAGGGTAGATATTCACCTTCATCTTCTGCAAGTGATTGTGCTAAAGAAAAGTTTTCAGACGATGTGTTCTCCCATGCTAAACTGATGTCACCTGGCTCAGTTGGAAATTCACATGCCGGTACATAAAGTTCATGTTTTATTACAATTGTACTTTATTGTGTATCTGCTGTTAATATGACTTGTATAATTGGAATTTCTACCAGGATCACCAAGAGCACTGGCAGTTGTGCCAATAAAGGAAGAAATGGCTGCAATGAAATCTTACCCTCCTTTTTCCCCATTTGTGAATGAGAATGATAAGATTGAGGGCCCAAGTTCTATGTTAGTATCGCCTCCACTGAAGCAAAGTTTCTTTAGTGGAGTTGATTCTTCAATTTCTCCTGAGCTATCTGCAGCTATTATCTCTAATCTTGAGGAAGATTACATTATTAATCATTCATCTTCTTACAAGAAGGGCTCCCTTTCAAATGGAGGAACTATAACTAGAGAGGTTCTGTCTTTTAGTAGCGATGTCACTGGTGAAGTTTCAAACACAAATTCTAACCATTCTGATTTAAGTATGGACATTCTTGATGAGGAGCTAGTGCATGAAGATATGCACGCCCAGCTAGATTTTGGGCAGTATTTCCAAGAGGGGTACTGTAAAGCTGGAAGTCATGATGAATGTCATAAATTAACAGAAGTTGGAACTGATGTTGACAACAGCACTAGTCCTTGCAACAAGGCGAATTCCGAGGATGATGGGGAGAGTGACGACATGCTTGGAGGTGTATTTGCTTTCTCTGAAGAAGGTAGGTGATCTCAAGGAACTTGCTTCTTTGATAATTGTTAGCTGTCCTCTTTTAAATAGCTTATACTTTTAGAGAGTTGGTTACTTAATGGCATCAGAACTTTTGAGTGTGCAAAATCTTGGGCTCAATTCTTCCAGACAACATGTTGCCTTTTATGATTGTGTATGTTGTGTAAGGTCTTGTGTTCAAGCCTTCCCGCTGCGCATTGCCCTTTATATTGATATTTTTGATGCTTACTCATTTAATTTGCCTCCCCGTGTTTTCTTGTTGCAGGTTGATGCGTGCCTTCTCGATGTCAGATTTGTGCTACTGCCCTCCTTACATTTGTGGTCGAAACATTGTAGATAGGTTAATCAAAGGTCAGGTGGATAAAAAATTCCGGATATTGCTTTCTAGAAGACATGCAACTAACTGACAGATGTGAGGTGACATATTTTATTGTATCATCCCAGCTTAGCCGGAGGAAACAAATAAAAGATGCTTAGTTTCCTCCCTTCTAATTCTTCTGTACATAGTGTATATTAAAAATTCATGGCAAAATTGATTTGTGTGGAAAGGTTCTTTGTCTATGCTTTGTAACACTATTTGTTCTTCAAGGTAAATAAAAAGAGGAATAATGAAATCATTCTGCTGTACAGTTCTTATATTTCATGTGAAGAAAAAATCTTGATCGATGAGGCCCCAGTTTGACGCCCTACATTTCAAAATGAGCAAAAAGTTGTGCAACAAAAAGTGGTCCATCACCTGTCACTCAGTGAATGGATTCAATTTTACATAGTTTCATTTCACTTCTTCAATATACTCTTAGGATAGCTATGTTGCTAGTCCTCTACTCTCATGCTTATTCTTTCGAAGCAATCTTATTTCATCTTTTACGGTCTTTAAAGTATATATATATATATATATATATATATATATATATATATATATATAGACATGCTCTAAATTCTAGACAATTAACAAATTGTTCTTAACCACTCTGCAGCACGGCGCAGCTGTAAGACTCTAACTTTTTATAAATGAAATTGAATTTTCTCTATTTATTATTTTGAAATAGTAAGGGTTGATTTGATTAATGTGGTTAGTTATGGGTAAAATACGTAAATATTTTAAATAAGCAAGTGGTCATAAAATATTTATTGTTGTCGGGAATTATTCGTTTGGTCGTGGAATATTCTTGCTGTCGGGGAATATTCGTACGACGGCGCAGCATTGTGTGGGCCCCATAACGGAAAGCGATTGGATGAAGAAAACGACAAGTATGAGTTTTTATAAATAACGGCGTAGTTGTTACCGTTAACACTGTTGAAATACCCGGTGGTTAAAACACAGTAATACGCGGTGTTGCACAGTAGCACACGGTATTGCACCAATTATTGATTCTTACGTAAGAAGGCACTACTCAATAATTGTTATAACATTTACTGTTCAATATTTTATTTTATTGATTCAATAATTGCTACGTTAATATTTTATATTATTGTTGTTTCAATAATTGTCACTACACAGTATTTCTCATTATCAGATCAATAATTAATATTAATTGAATAATATTATTAAATAGCATTATTGACAATGTCTAAGGAAGTTCTGTCTAGGAAAGATTATTTAATTACGTGCCAGTAAGGAGAAATCCTTACCGGAAGGCCCCCTCTTTCCTAGGAACAACCTGGTTGTCATTATTGTGATTCTGTAATATTATTTGTGAATAATTAATTATTGATTTATATGATATGAAAAATATTTATTGATGTAGATATAAATGGAGGAATTTTTAAAAAAGTGACAACTGTTAAAAATTGATATTTTATCTTTTCTGATAAAATAATTCATAATGGTGATATTTTTACAATGAACGTGTGATATATGAATAATTGAGGAGGAAGAGTATTTTTGTTACAATAAATGCTAAAAACATGTTAAACATGTTGGTGGACCCCATTTTTGATTGAAATTCGATTATAGCCTACAAAATCATCCGTATGTGAATTTCGGTCAATTTTTATTTAGAATTTGGAAAAACTTAAAGCTACAGAGTTGTAAAAAATTAAATTTCCTATGGAATGAACATAAGATTTGAATTTTTCTGATAAAAGGGCCATTTATTATGAATTATTGAAGTTCAGGAATAATTGATTTTTGAAGTTTTAAATATTTTTTTAAAGAAAAACGTTTTTTCCATTTTGGTGGGCCCCACATGTGTTGTAAATGTGCTGAAATCAGATGTTCTAGAGGTGGGCGTGAAATTTTTTTAAATATATTAATATTTTATTAAATTTTTTGCTTTGGTGTTCTAAGCATTTTTCTATAATTAGGGTGCTTAGGTTAGAATTGAAAATCACACCAGAATATGAAGTTTTCTCTATCTATATTATCGAGCGTATTTTTGTGAGTATTTTGATACTTTGAGTGTTGCTATACGGTGCAAGTTCCTTCAGCGTTATAGCTGATATTCCAGTCAGAAGCACTGCTCTTTTGAAGTAAGGGATGTTATTTTTTTTATAAATGATATTATTTCTTCCAATATCATTATGCCGAAATATTGATATGAATTTTATTGTGGAATTTCTACCTTTTTGTGTCGGGATTACTATTCACGTATACGGTACTATTCACGAATACGACACTATTTACCGAAAAATAAAATTTTCTCTTCTTTGTCCCAAATGTCTATTTTTGTTATTATCTTTGATTGTATCTATGTTTTGATCTTTATTCTTGAATTTTACTCCACTATGGTATATTATGGGGTGTTTTTGAATATGGATAAACTGAAGTACGCATCCCTAATATTTGTTCTTTTATCTTATTGGATTCGTTTTCTTTAAAATATTTTCATCATTCTCAGTCCTAAATGATGATATTACTGAATATCTTTGGCCTGTAGTGCAAAGATGAATGATTAACTGATGAATATCTTTGGCCCGTAGTGCAAAGATGAACAGGTGTTTAGATGAACATGACCAACTGGTGATACAAATGAATATCTTTGGCCTGTAGTGCAAAGATGAATATATTTGATTCAAGATGTATATTGATTGATGTTATATGGATAAAATATTGATGATGGACTTTTAAATCTTAGAAGATAGTAGAATTCATTCTCTACTTAACTCTTCTATTAATGAATTGTTGTTTCTGCTGCAGTTATTGATCTAAAACTTGTTGTCTATTATATTCTATCAGATTTTTCACTGTTGAGGACTAACGATAATTTGTTCTATATTATCTTAGTCATAATATTCTTTACTGGGCTAGTTGAGCTCACCCTTTTTCTTTTTGTTCTATTTTTCTTCTCAGGAAGCGAGAATATAACGGGAAGTAGTCGGGGTGTGGAATGATGGTTCTAGACAGTTGTTTAGCAGTTCTCACTATTTTATAAAATAGTGTATCAATAATTATAATGAGGACTTATTTAAGTCTGGATATTGTCTAGAAGACAATATTTGTATTTAAACTCACAGTTTATGTGTTGTTGTATTTTACACGACAATTGTATTAATAAAGTTATAGTTGTTTCTGTACCATGTATTTGGCGACTCAGAATGGGTGATGTATACTTATTTTGGGGGCGTTACAGCAGCCGCATTGATAATAAGCTTGGGAGTGCCGCGCTACTCCCTACCAGAATCAGAATAGAGATTTTCAAAGGTCCAGTTTTCTTATTAGCACCTTAATATCTTTGAACACAATAAAGACATATAAAGATAGTGTTTAGAACAAATTTTGTTTCTCACACTTGTTAATGTTGAAGTTAACTTCTAAAACTTTTAGTTTTTTTTGGCACAACTAGGATTAACATGTTCAAAAATCTATGGGCCAAGTTGAACACCATCTCAGGTATTTACCACATAATTTGAGATAAAACTCAATTCAAGATTAAATATTCCTTTTCAAAACTCTTTAATCAAGACTAAATAGGTTTATTCAACAAAGGACTAGCAATGTTAGTTATTAAGTCACATAACGATACTAAACAATCCTTAATACGCTCGCTTATGTGTATCAAACTCATTTACACACAATTAGTATAGTCCTTTCTTTAAACATTCTTGAATAGCTTACATACTTAACTAATTGGATGCACATATCATTCATGCTTAAAGGCATAAAAATTACTATCATGCTTATTTATAAGGTCATAATGCAATTAATACAATGCTCATCAAAAATAGTTTCTAAAAATTTTAAATTTTTCTTTAAAACACATACTAAACCAAACTTGACAACCTTTTATATGCAATATATATTGAAACCACATTCCTTACCCCTTCGCGCACATAACTAGGTTACATACACATGTTCCCAAAGTCGAAACTTAAAAGACACAAAGTTCGTCAAGTTTCATTTTCAAAACTTCAAGTTTTCTTTCGAAAATCATTAATACCAAGCTAACACAACTCATTATATGCAAGGTAACCTTATACCACATTTTAGACTCATTTTCATGCATATTTAAGTTATCTACACATGCTCACAAGATCAGAATTCAAGTAAGTTTATTTTAAACAAGGTTTGTCTTTCCAAACTTATAAGTTTCCTTTAAAACTCAAACTAAACCAAGTTATAGTGACCTACTATAACTAAGGTAACTTCAATCCATGTGTTGGGGCTATTTATATGCATTTTCAAACCAACCTAACATGCTCAGAAAATCACATTATAGCAGAAGTTGGATTTCATGACTGATAGACGGCGCGCCCGCGCTGGGTTTGTATTGGGAAGTGGCGCGGTCGCGCCACTTCGGTGCAAGCCCAGACATGGCCTCTGCTTTGCAATTTCCAGTCCAAGCAAGCATTACAATTCCATTAATCATGTTCAAAACATTACATTGACACCATATCGAACATATAACTCTGATAATACCATGACATTCAATTTCCTAAGAAATTCATGCTAATTCTGAAGAATTTGTCAACTTAAAATTAATAACATTCATAAATACATTACCTTCTTTGAAGCTAAATTGGCAATCCTTGCTTCCAACTCAGATTACTCGCACTACTAGCAATTCACTCTTTATAGGAAACTTATCAGAACTTAACAAATTAAACTTAGAAGAGAGGGTCTTCCATTTATAAGGATTTCAATACCCGTACCAAAGCTTTGTCCATTGATTTTGTTTAGCAGAAAGAAGAAGAAAATGGTGGACAATTATGGTTTGGTAGAATAGCGGCAATTCATTGTTGAGGCCACTCCCCATTCATCATCACCATCAATTGAAATCTCAGAGATTGACATTGTAGGAGTAGCATAGGCCAATGGTTTATTTATGCGTATGAAGAGTTTTTGAGACAAAAAAATTGGGACAATGCTTATTACTCTCTAATTTATCAGTAAAATGGGTCTCATTCTACTAAAATAAATTCCTTTTGGGCTTATTAAATCAATTATAATGACTTAACATTACTACATTAAATAAAGTTATGGGCACATCTATACACATACATATGTACCTACCCACATATAAGAAGTACACTTATATTTTAAATATACACCAATATAATCTTATATCTCATGTACATTGGGCTAGTCCAAATAATATTTTAATTGTGCTAAATATAATTCGATTGGGTATTCTCAACCCATCATTTTCTATCACACATAAATATCACAAAGATCAATATCAATCATTTATTTCCTTTCCATTAATTCTCTTTTAATAATTCCAGTTAAACCATTAGTCTAGTTTAACTTTAATACTCATACTACACAAGGCTCATTTATCCCACTTACTGGAGTTATATAACTCAAGCTCATAATCTCAACAATAAAATATTAGGGGTCTAGGCCACGTTTGGCTTTTTCCTAATTCCACGTTATTTATAAAGTTTGTGTGACACACTTTACTTTAATACTAAATTATTTAACTTATCTTGAATAATTACACACTTATGAACTTATACATATAATTCCTTTATTTACAAAAATAATCATTACCCTTAGAATAATTAACCTTTACTCAATTATTTAAATTATACAATTATAAGTATAATTATCCGATTGTCCTAAGACAACTTATTCAATCTTTACATTTAGCCACATCTTAAATATTAATCTAATATATTAATCTCTAACCAATATACACGTATAAATATATTGGTTTTCTTCTATTATCCATCACTTATTTTCCATTAACATCTTTCAAATATTACACCCTTTCATATATTATCATACTATGTAACATATTAAATTACAATCATATTCCTTTCATCCACTTTATGCAAAACACATATATTAATTCATCATCTTAAGAAAGTGAATTAACTCTTTTTATTCAATTTACCATCATGCCACTGCCATACAAGGATTTAATACTCGAATTATATTATTCCATAATATAATTTTCAACTTAATTTAAGTTAACTAATATTTATTCTTGTTTAGTTAATTTCCATATTCAATAACTAACCCTCATTCAATTCATGCTTTGCTATCTCAATCCATTCATGGACACTTGAAACACCAATTATGATCCTTATTACAATGTATTAGCCACTAAAATATAAATCTTAAAGTTCAGATTACACAAACTCATCCTGAACCGTCTGCAGACCGGCGTGACCGCGCTGGTCTAGGCTTAAGAGTGGCACAGTCACGCCACCTTAAGTTCAAATGTTGACATGTTCAACTTCAACAGAAACAGAAACTTAACTCACAAATCCTTTAACATGTTTCTTATATGCTAACTAAAATCAATCTCCTTTTTGACTTTACAATATCAATTACTACATTCTTCAATAATTTAGAGATTAAACTTCAAATTCAAACTCTTCTTTCTTTAATAGTTTAATTAACTATAAAATCTCATATATAATTTCTTCCCACATAATCCAAAATTCAAAATATATAACACATATATACATTCATATTTGAACCCGACATATCTTATAATAAGAATTTTATTTACTAACTCTTATTTTAATAATTTCTAAAACTTCGGGTTATCACATCTGACTTCTCTCAGCATCAACCTGCAACCACTATTAGTCTCCAAACTAATATTGTGACGCCCCCAAAATTAGGTATACATCACCCATCTTGGGTCGTCAGATACAAAGTACAGAATACAAATACAACTTACTAATACAACTGTCGTGTACAATACGACAAAACATAAACTGCGAGTTTGAATACAAATATTATCTTCTAGAAAGTATTCATACTCAAAAGGAGTCCTCATTACATTTATTAACACATTATTATATAAAATAGTGAGGACTACTAACTAATACTATCATTCGAACCATCACTCCGTTTCCCGACT
This sequence comes from Panax notoginseng, assembly GCA_016801055.1. Lineage (NCBI taxonomy): Eukaryota > Viridiplantae > Streptophyta > Magnoliopsida > Apiales > Araliaceae > Panax > Panax notoginseng. Next base: position 45,955,820 of record CM029017.1, read on the forward strand.
TGTCCCAGCTACGTTCTCATTTCCTGAAGAGAACAGTGAAAGAAAGGGTGAGCTCAACTAGCCCAGTAAGAAATATTATGACTAAGATAATGCATAATAAATTATCATTAGCCTTCAACAATGTTAAACTGATAAAATATAATAGACATCAAGTTTAACTGCAGCGGAACAAGCAATCCATTAAAAGAGTCAAGTAGAAAATAAACTCTACTATCTTTTATGATTTAAAAGGTTTTTCAACACCGTTATCGCTGAGACTCAGCTTAATAAAATAATCCACATCATCGAATCACCCCTGCACTACGGCCAAGGATATTCGTGTATTCATTAATGGTCATGATCATGCCAACAATTGTCCATCAATGCACTACGGGCCAATGAGAGCTTTTACCACATCATTTGTAACATTACGGTCATGATTATACTGAATAATCCCTAGTTATAATCATACCAAGTCCATCTATGCATTTCATGCCATAGATGACTTTCAACATTTTATAAACATGAGGATGATGACAATGATATAAGAATTCAATAAAACAAGTTCAAGAATTAATTTATCCAAGAATTAACAATGTCCAAATTGTCAACATGATACTGCTTTGTGGAGTAAAATTCAAGAATGCTTAGAAGAATATTTTCATAAAAAGATACTGGATGAACCGCAATTATCAAGGATATTCCACTAATTTCATGGAGTATAGAAGTCAAAACTTAACCAACTGAGTATAATAAAGAATGGAATAACAAAAAAAAATCACCCGGCATGCGATAGACCGCACAGACAGATTATTCCAACAGAATAATAAATAATGGAACTAGGTCCGGCATAAACGCACAGACAGGATATTCCAACAGAGTAATAATAAAGACGGAACCAGGTCCGGTGTAAAACACACAGACAGGATGTTCCAACAGAATAATAATAAAGACGGAACCAGGTCTGGTGTAAAACACACAGACAGGATATTCCAACAGAATAATAATAAAGACGGAACCAGGTCCGGTGTAAAACACACAGATAGGATGTTCCAACAGAATAATAGAAGAATGTCACCAAGTATAGGGTAGACCACATATACAGGTTATTCCAACAGAATAATAAATAATGGAATAACAGAAGTTCTCTTCATGAATACAAAAGAAATAATACCCTTTACCGTTTTAAAGAAGAGCTGAAATAAGGAAGTAGTTAAGTAGTAGAATACTCTTCTTCTCTCTCTCTATAGTTTCTCTCTCTAGAGTTCAGTAAATTCGTAAGAAATAATGAAGGAATGAGCTGCTATTTATAGAAAAATAGAATGCATAGTAACTAATCCATGAACGGTCCAGATTGATTACTTTAATCTGACGGTCCATATTTAAAGAAAAATCTTTTAAATAAAATAAAATATATTCTATTTATAGAATAACTTTAATAAAGTATTCTGTTTTATATAAAAAGATGTTTTTGTTTTATTACGTTAATAATACGAATAAAACAAAACGTCATTATCGCTAAATAATTCATATTATTAACTGACAATAATTGAATCAAACTGAGTGACTTCTCACATAAGCATTAATAATCAATACCGTGTGCTACTATGCAACCACACGTATTACTGTACTTTTACTACCGAGTAGTTCAACAGTATCAATGGTAAAACTTCCGCCGTTATTTTTAATAAAATATTTTTGTCGTTTTCTCAATCCGACAATAATTCCGTTGTGGGGTCCACCAATGATTGTGCCGTTGTACGAATATTCCCTGTTAAAACGAATATTCCCCGACCAATCGAATATTATATAACAACTTGCGTACTTTGTAAAATTTATAAATATTACCCACAACTATAACATTATATCAAATTAACTCCATAATATTCAAAAATGATATTTATAGAAAATTCATCTTTATTTTTAAAAGTTGGGGTCTTACAAATATCTCCAATGCCTATAATCTTTGATGCACTTCTTAATTAACATATTCAATAACTAACCCTCATTTAATTCATGCTTTGCTATCTCAATCCATTCATGGACAGTTGGAACACCAATTATGATCCTTATTATAACATATTAGCCACTAATATATAAATCTTAAAGTTCAGATTTACACAAACTCATCCTGAACCGTCTGCAGACCAGCGCGGCCACGCTGGTCTTAGGCTTGAGAGTGGCGCGGCCGCGTCACCTTAAGTTCAAACGCAGACATGTTCTACTTCAACAGAAACAGAAACTTAACTCACAAATTCTTTAACATTCTTCTTATATGCTAACTTATTATACTAGCTAAAATCAATCTCATTTTTGACTTTACAATATCAATTACTACATTCTTCAATAATTTAGAGATTAAACTTCAAGTTCAAACTCTTCTTTCTTTAATAGTTTAATTAACTATAAAATTTCATATATAATTTCTTCCCACATAATCCAAAATTCAAAATATATAACACATATATACATTCATATTTGAACCCGACATATCTTATAATAAGAATTTTATTTACTAACTCTTATTTTAATAATTTCTGAAACTTTGGGTTATCACATCTGACTTCTCTCAGCATCAACCTGCAACCACTATTAGTCTCCAAACTAATATCTCCAATGCCGATAATCTTTGATGCACGTCTTAATTAACATATTCAATAACTAACCCTCATTCAATTCATGCTTTGCTATCTTAATCCATTCATGGACAGTTGGAACACCAATTATGATCCTTATTAAAACATATTAGCCACTAATATATAAATATTAAAGTTCAGATTACACAAACTCATCCTGAACCGTCTGCAGACCGACGCGGCCACGCTGGTCTTAGGCTTGAGAGTGGCGCGGTCGCGCCACCTTAAGTTCAAATGCAGACATGTTCTGCTTCAACAGAAACAGAAACTTAACTCACAAATCCTTTAACATTCTTTTTATATGCTAACTTATTATACTAGCTAAAATCAATCTCCTTTTTGACTTTACAATATCAATTACTACATTCTTCAATAATTTAGAGATTAAACTTTAAGTTCAAACTCATCTTTCTTTAATACTTTAATTAACTATAAAATCTCATATATAATTTCTTCCCACATAATCCAAAATTCAAAATATATAACACATATATACATTCATATTTGAACCCGACATATCTTATAATAAGAATTTTATTTACTGACTCTTATTTTAATAATTTTTGAAACTTCGGGTTATCACTATTAGTCTCCAAACTAATATCTCCAATGCCTATAATCTTTGATGCACTTCTGTTTCCCATCTGTGCATAGCCAAAATCACCACTAGTGTAGGATGTGAATATCTCACCACATGAAGTAGCATGAAACGAAGCGCCCGAATTAATAATCTAATCATTAACATGGTACTTGGGTTTATCATCACAAATAATAGCTACATCAACGTCGGATAGATACACAATCAAATCTTTATCCTCATCTTTTTCCTTAGACTGCTCCTGTGTCGCCCCCAAAATAGGTATACATCTCCCATCTTGAGTCGTCAAATACATGGTACTGAATATAAATACAAACTTAATTATACAATAAGAGTTGAGAGTTTTTACACGAATATCGTCTCATAGACAATATCCAAACTCAAATTCAATCCTCATTACATTTATTATCACGCTAAATAGTGAGGACTACTAAAACAATCATCTCGGACCATCACTCCGTTCACCGACTAGTCCCGGCTACGTTCTCATTTCCTGAAGAGAACAATGAAAGCAAAATGGGTGAGCTCAACTAGCCCAGTAAGAAATATTATGACTAAGATAATACAGAATAAATTATCGTTAGCCTTCAACAATGTTAAACTGATAAAATTTAATAAACATCAAGTTTAACTGCAGCGGAACAAGCAATGCATTAGAAGAGTCAAGTAGAGCATGATATCTACTATCTTCGATGATTTAAAAAGTTTATCATCAATTTTATCGTTGAGACTCAACTTAATAAATAATCTACATCATCTAATCATCCCTGCACTACGGCCAATGATATTCATTAGTATCACGACCACGAATTATCCATGCACTACGAGGCAAGGATATTCGTGTTTTTACCAATGGTCATGATCATGCCAACAACTGTCCATCAATGCACTATGAGCCAATGAGGACTTTGACCACATCATTTGTAACATTACAGGTCATGATTATACCGAATGATCCCTGGTCATAATCATACTGATCAACAGTCCATCTATGCACTATGGGCCAAAGATGACTTTCATAATAATATAAGCATGATGATGATGACAATGATATAAGAATTTAATTAAATGAAAGCAAATGATAAACTTTTAAAGATTTATAATTTAATTTATCCAGAATTCAAAAACGTCCAAATTGTCAACATGATACTACTTTGTGGAGTAAAATTCAAGAATAATATTGTATCAAAAATGATTTGGACAAAAAAATAATCAATTTTTATCATGAATAGTACCCCGGGTGAATAGTAATCGAGTGAATAGTATCCCATGAATAGTACTTCAGGAATAGTATCCCATGAATAGTACTCTGGCATGAAAAAGTTAAAACTTATCAAGAATGCTCAAAATAATATTATCATGAAAAGATACTAGATGAAGAGCAAATATCAAGGATATTCTACTAATTTCATGGAGTATAGAAGCCAAAACTTAACAAAAGGAGTGTAGAATTCGAAATCTGAAACGAAATAATATTACTCACATACTACAGAGTATGGAAGAAAATATTATTTCTTACGAATACTGAATAAAAATAATATCCCTTACCTTAAAAAGAAGAATATTCCAACTGGTATAGCGGGGATATTCTTGAAGAAAACTTTCACTATTTTTTACGCTTAAAGCTTCTTAAAACTCTAAAGAAATACGCTCAATATTATAGAAGAAGAATTCTCTGATTCTGATGTGATTTTCAATTCTAACTAAGCATCCTATTTATAAGAGAATGGAAGGGGTACTGTTAAGAAAGAAAAATCACGAACGGAATACTTTGCAATTCACGAATGCAATATGCAAAGTCACGGACTGACTGCTGTTGATCATAATACGCCTACTTTCAAATAATGCTTCAATAAAACAACTTTATATATATATATATATATATATATATATATATATATATATATATATATATATATATATATATATATATATATACAAAGCCATCACAATTCTTCCACCACACATTATTATATATATATACACCCTCTCATTCACGTTTTCTTCCCCCACCCCATTTTTATTTTTCAACCGACATGTGGGCCCCACCCCACATGTCACTTTCACACACATATTATATATATATACTAAATAATTTTATACCGATTATTCTGAAAAATGGATAAATGGGAGTCCAAATAATAAGCAAAATTTACATAAATACTTCATAAAAATTCCCTCAATATTTTAACAACATTTATTCATCATTATTATAACTCGCAATATTAACATTCAGATCGTTCCCAGGAAAGAGGGGGCTTTCCGATAAGAATTTCTCCTTATTGACGCGCAATTAGGTGACCAAACCCCTTTTCTCGATAGAACTTTATAGACATTGTTAATTATGCAAATAATAATATAAATAACTTGTCATATCAATTATTGATTTAATAATATAAAATAATAATAATTGAATCAAATAACGTGAGATACTATGCAGCAATTACTATAGTAATAATTGAATATAACTGAGTGACTTCTCACGTAAGCATCAATAATCAATACCGTGTGCTACTATGCAACCACACGTATTACTGTACTTTTATCACAGGGTATTTCAACAGTTAACGGTAAAACTTTCGACGTTATTTTTATAAAAAGATATTTCTGTCATTTTCTAACTCTGACAATAATTTCGTTACGGGGTCCACCAATAATTGTGCTGTCGTATGAATATTCCTTGTTAAAACGAATATTCCCCGACCAATTGAATATTTTATAACAACTTGCATACTATGTAAAATTTATAAATATTACCCACAACTATAACATTATATCAAATCCACACCATAATATTCAAAACTATATTTCGAGAAAAATTAATATTTATTTATGAAAGTTGAGGTCTTGCAACCTCGCTTTCTTATGAAATTATTCCTCGAAATTAGGGTACATTCCCGGTATGTCGAAGATGTGAGGATACCTTGATTTCATTTCAGATTCTAACTCCCAGGTCATTTCCTCAACATCGTGGTTTCTCCACAAAACTTTAACTTGAGGTATAACCTTGGAACGTAGAATATGTTCCTTCTTATCCAAGATTTTAACAGGTACCTCTTCATACGCTAAATATTCCGCTATTTCGTCCGGTTCTAACTCAATAATGTGGTTTGGGTCTTCCACATATTTTCGTAACATAGACATGTGAAAAACGTTATGAACATGAGACATACTTGGCGGTAAGGCGAGTCTATAGGCCATAGTTCCTACTCGATCGAGGATTTCAAATGGGCCAATGAATCGAGGATTGAGCCTTCCTCTCTTTCTAAATCTTGTAACTCCTTTCCATGGAGCAACCCATAACAACACATGATCACCAACATTGAATTCCACGTTCTTTCGATGAAGATCAGCATAACTCTTTTATCGATTTTGTGAGGTTTTTATACGTTGTCGGATCATTTGAATCTTCTTCGTAGTCATACGTACCAATTCTGGTCCCAACAACGTTGCTTCACCCACCTTATCCCAGCATATTAGAGAATGACACTTACGTCCATACAACGCCTCGAATGGAGCCATGCCAATACTTACTTGATAACTGTTGTTGTAGGAGAATTTCACTAATGGCAAGAACTTGTCCCAACTTCCCTTGAAGTCAAGGATATAACGTCTTAATAGATCCTCAAGAGTTTGAATAGTCCTCTCCGACTGCCCGTCTGTCTGAGGATGATATGCCGAACTGAATCGCAAATTCGTGCCCATAACTTTTTGCAAACTGGCCCAAAATCGTGAAGTGAATCTTGGGTCTCGATCAAAAACTATGGATACTAGTATACCATGCAGTCTTACAATCTCATTTATGTATATACGAGCAAGACGTTCAAGTGTATAAGTTTCTCGTATAGGTAAGAATTGAGTAGACTTGGTGAATCTATCAACAATGACCCAAATCGCATCTATGCCTTGAGAAACCATGGGAAGACCAGTAACGAAATCCATGGTAATGTGCTCCTACTTCCATTCTGAAATTTCACGTGGTTGTAATGGACTTTTGGCACTTGATGATCCGCCTTGACTCGTTGACATGTTAAACACCTTGAGATAAACTCCAGGATCTCTCTTTTTATATTACTCCACCAAAATATATGTCGAAGATCATGATACATTTTGGTACTCTCGGGATGAATTGCAAACGGTGTGTTGTGCGCCTCCATCATGATTTTATACATTAAATTCGGGTCATTAGGAACACAAAGTCTGGAGTTGACTCGAAGTATTCATTCTTCATCGACTCTTGCTTCCGGAATAGCACCTTCTTTCATATTCTTCTTCATACGCATCAGCTCCAGGTCTGTAGCTTGAGCAACTTTAACTTTATCGATTAAAGTCAGTTCTACTCGTATATTTGCCATCATCACGTGGATCCCTGAAGTCTTTATCTCTATCTCCATCCTTTATAAGTCATATAAAATGGGCCTTTGCGTTGACAATATCACACTCGTACCCGCATATGATCTTCTACTCAATGCATCAGCTACTACGTTCGCTTTTCTAGGATGATATTGAATGGTATGATCGTAATCTTTCAACAGCTCGAGCCAACGTCGTTGTCGCATATTGAGTTCTTTTTGGATGAACAAATATTTGAGGCTTTTATGATCTGTAAAGATCTCCACCTTCTCCCTATACAGGTAATGCCTCCAGATTTTAAGTACAAAAACAACTGCTGCCAACTCTTGATCATGAGTAGGATAATTCCTCTCATATTCTTTGAGTTATCGTGAGGCATAGGCTATGACTTTCCCATGTTGCATGAGAACACATCCCAACCCTTAGCATGAAGCATCACTATAGATGACAAATCCCTCCGAACCAGATGGTATTGTCAGAACAGGTGCTGAAATGAGTCTCTTTTTGAGTTCTTGAAAACTCTTCTCACATTCCTCGCTCCAACTGAATTTTGTATCTTTTCGAGTCAACTGAGTTAATGGAGTAGAGATTCGAGAAAATCCTTCCACGAATCTCCGATAATAACCAGCTAAGCCCAGAAAGTTACGTACTTCGGTTATTGACTTAAGTTTCTCCCAACTTTGTATTGCTTCAATCTTCGCTGGGTTAACAGATATTCCGTGATTTGATATCACGTGCCCAAGGAATGCTACTTCCTCAAGCCAGAACTCGCATTTCTTCAACTGGCATAAAGCTTATTTTCACGAAGCTTTTGGAGTATCAGCCTCAAGTGTTGCTCATGATCTTCATGGGTTTTGGAGTAAATGAGGATGTCATCCATAAAGAGGATCACAAAATGATCCAAATATTCCTTGAATACTCTGTTCATCATATCCAAGAAGATAGCAGGAGCATTAGTCAATCCAAAAGACATGACTAGGAATTCGTAATGCCCATACCGAGTTCTGAAAGTAGTCTTTGGAATGTCATCAGTTTTAATCTTTAACTGGAGATATCCGGAACGAAGATCAATATTTGAAAAAAATTTGGCACCTTGTAACTGGTCAAACAGGTCATCAATGCGAGGCAACGAATACCTATTTTTGATAGTGACATGGTTCAACTCTCGATAATTAATACAAAGTCGCATACTCCCATTTTTTTCTTCACGAATAGAACAGGAGCACCCCAAGGAGACGTACTAGGACGAATAAAACCGATGTCTAACAATTCCTGTAGTTGGGTTTTTAACTCCTGAAGTTCAATAGGAGCCATTCGATATGGGACTTTAGAAATGGGTTTTGTATCAGGTTCAAGGTCAATACCAAACTCGATTTTACGCTCTGGGGGTAGGCCAGGAAGTTTTTCAGGGAATACGTCAGGAAATTTATTAACAATAGAAATATCATTCAAATCTGACGTATTTTTGTTTAAATCCGTGACATGGGCTAAGAAAGCTTGACATCCATTTTTTAATAAACGAATAGTTTTATGGCTTGATATGACAGTGATTGACTTTAGTGGTTTGGTTGCTTGAATTCGCATAATAGGTTGGTTAGGAATATGAAAGCTAACAACCTTACAAAAATAATTAATTTTTGCATTATGAGTGGTTAACCATTCAATCCCTAAAATCACATCAAATGCAAGTATTTTTTAGAAAATAAAATCGATAGGTAATGTGAAGGTACCGATTTGAACCAAACAAGACTTATAAACGGTGGATGTAATGAAGGTTTCTCCCAACAAAGTTTCAATAGATAAGTCAAAGTCTAATTTATTCGGAGTTAAATTTAAATGTTGAGCGCAAGTAGGAGAAATAAAAGAATGGATAGAATTGGTATCAAATAAAGTATAGACTTTGCTAGAGTTTATGATTAGCTTACCCGTGATGACCTCGTTCGGGTTTCTCGCTTTCTAGGAGGTCATGACAAACGCTCTCCCTTGAACTACCAGCTTTGACTTGTCTAGGACGACATTTGGTGTCACCAACCCAACTGGATTTGGCTTCACTGCACGAAAAAATCGAGCTAGGTGACCTTCTCTTACTCAATTGTAACACGTTTTGGACTGATGTGTCCCTCCCCTCCGCATTTGAAGTATATGATAGGTGGTCGTTCTCCTTCCTTAACAAGGGATGCTGGTTCTGACGTTTTTCCATCATTATTGAATCTCCTCTTCTTAAAATTTCCACTCCTTTTGTTTTGGCTATGATTACCACCGAAGTGGTTACAATTTCTGGCATGTTGATTCCCTCCATGTTTGTTGTCACCGCTTCGATGACTGCTACCACTAGTATTATCATTTTGCCAGCTGCTCTCTCTTGGTTGAGTTGACTCATTATCGCGCTCTAATAACTGAGTCCTATTCACAACATCTGAATACAAGTAAAGTTTGTGAGAAATTAGGTATTGACGTATCTCGGGTTTCAAACCTCTTAAAAACATCCACGTCATTCTCTCCTCGTTATCAATCAAGTGGGACGCAAATCGGGATAACTCGATAAACTTAGATTCATACTGCGACACGGTCATATTGTTTTGCTCCAGTATGATAAAATTTACCTCCTTCATGTGACAAATACTTTTGAGAAAGTACTTGTCATTGAACAATTCTTAGAACTTCTCCCAAGACATCTTCAGTGCGGCAGGTTGAGTACGCTTTATAGATTCCCACCAATAATCTGCCTCTCCTCGCAACATGAAGGTGGCAAAGGGAACCTTTTGTTCCTCGGAGCATCCCAAGACATCAAATGTCTTGGTAATCTGCTTTATCTACGTCTACGCCTTAAGTGGTTTTGGCTCTCCCAAAAACTTCGATGGTCCCAGCTCCTTGAACTGCTTAGCGGTGACCATCCGAGAGTTGCCAGTGTTTCCACCTTCATTTTGGATAGGTGTCTCTCTCTCCTGACGTTGCATGAATTGCATAAAGCCTCTGAACATCCCACCGTTCATCATTTGGTCGGTGTAGTTGTTTGCATGAGGATTATTGCCTTCCTGACGCACATTATCCTGGTTATTGATCTGTGGTGACTCAACGGTCTTCTGTGCTCCATTACTTATCTCAACATTTTCAGATGCCATTTTCAAATACTGCCACAAAATAAGGGTTAATTGACATACCACATATTATCCCTATATTCTGACCCACCAATTAAATAACAAATAAACTTAGGTAGGTCATACTAGCGAAGGATTTCCCCGTCTCTCCCCCTAGTTCTAGTCTCACATCTCAGCCAGGGATCATATCCCTAAACTTTGATACCAACTGTGACGCTCCCAAAATAGGTATACATCTCCCATCTTGAGTCGCTAAATGCATGGTACAGAATACAAATACAAACTTAATTATACAATAAGAGCTGAGAGTTTTTACACGAATATTGTCTCATAGACAATATCCAAACTCAAATTCAATCCTCATTACATTTATTATCACACTAAATAGTGAGGACTACTAAAATAATCATCTCGAACCATCATTCTGTTCCCCGACTAGTCCCGGCTACGTTCTCATTTCTTGAAAAAAAATAATAAAAGCAAAAAGGGTAAGCTCAACTAGCCCAGTAAGAAATATTATGACTAAGATAATGCAGAATAAATTATCGTTAGCCTTCAACAATGTTAAACTGATAAAATATAATAAACATCAAGTTTAACTGCAGTGGAACAAGCAATCCATTAAAAGAGTCAAGTAGAGCATGATATCTACTATCTTCTATGATTTAAAAAGTTTATCAACAATTTTATCGCTGAGACTCAACTTAATAAATAATCCACATCATCGAATCATCCCTGCACTACGACCAAGGATATTCATTAGTATCACGACCACGAATTATCCATGCACTACGGGCCAAGGATATTCGTGTTTTCACTAATGGTCATGATCATGCCAACAACTGTCCATCAATACACTACGGGCCAATGAGGACTTTGGCCACATCATTTGTAACATTACAGGTCATGATTATACCGAATGATCCCTGGTCATAATCATGCCGATAAACAGTCCATCTATGCACTATGGGCCAAAGATGACTTTCATAACAATATAAGCATGAGGATGATGACAATGGTATAAGAATTCAATTAAATAAAAGCAAATGATAAATTTTTAAAGATTTATAATTTGATTTATGCAGAATTCAAAAACATCCAAATTATCCACATGATACTACTTTGTGGAGTAAAATTCAAGAATAATATTGTATCAAAAATGATTTGGAATGAAAAGAAATCAATTTTTGTCATGAATAGTATCCCGAGTGAATAGTAACTGAGTGAATAGTATCCCATGAATAGTACTTCAGGAATAGTATCCCGTGAATAGTACTCTGACATGAAAAAGTTAAAACTTATCAAGAATGCTCAGAATAATATTTTCATGAAAAGATACTAGATGAAGCGCAAATATCAAGGATATTCTACTAATTTCATGGAGTATAGAAGCCAAAACTTAACAAAATGAATGTAGAACTCGAAATCTGAAACGAAATAATATTACTCACATACTACAGAGTATGGAAGAAAATATTATTTCTTACGAATACTGGACAAAAATAATATCCCTTACCTTAAAAAGAAGAGTATTCCAACAGGTATAGCAGTGATATTCTTGAAGAAAACTTTCACTGTTTTCTACACTCAAAGCTTCTTAAAACTCTAAAAAAATACGTTCAATATTATAGAAGAAGAATTCTCTGATTCTGGTGTGATTTTCAGTTCTAACTAAGCATCGTATTTATAGGAGAGTGGAAGGGGTACTGTTAAGAAAGAAAAATCACGGACCAAATACTTTGCAATTCACGAATGCAATATGCAAAGTCACTGACTGACTGCTGCTGATCATAATACGCCTACTTTCAAATAATGCTTCAATAAAACAACTTTATACATATATATATATATATATATATATATATATATATATATATATATATATATATATATATATATATACAAAACCATCATTTTTAATTCTCCCACCACACATTATATATATATACACACACACCCTCTCATTCACGTTTTCTTCCCCCACCCCATTTTCATTTTTCAACCAACATGTGGGCCCTACCCCATATGTCACTTTCACACACACACACACACACACACATATATATATACTAAATAATTTTATACCGATTATTCTGAAAAATGGGTAAATGGGAGTCCAAATAATAAGCAAAATTTACATAAATACTTCATAAAAATTCCCTCAATATTTTAACAACATTTATTCATCATTATTATAACTCGCAATATTAACATTCAGATCGTTCCCAGGAAAGAGGGGGCTTTCCGATAAGAATTTCTCCCTATTGGCGCGCAATTAGATGACCAAATCCCTTTCCTCGACAGAACTTTCTAGACATTGTTAATTATGCAAATAATAATATGAATAACTTGTCATCTCAATTATTAATTTAATAATATAAAATAACAATAATTGAATCAAATAACGTGAGATACTATGCAATAATTACTGTAGCAATAATTGAATATAACTGAGTGACTTCTCACGTAAGCATCAATAATTAATATCGTGTGCTACTATGCAACTACGCGTATTACTACACTTTTATCACATGGTATTTCAACTGTTAATGGTAAACTTTCGCCGTTATTTTTATAAAAAGATATTTATGTCATTTTTTAACTCTGACAATAATTTAGTTGTGGGGTCCACCAATGATTGTGCCGTCGTACGAATATTTCCTGTTAAAATGAATATTCCCTAACCAATCGAATATTTTATAACAACTTACATACTTTGCAGAATTTATAAATATTACCCACAACTATAACATTATATCAAATCCACACCATAATATTCAAAAATATATTTCGAGAAAAATTAATCTTTATTTATGAAAGTTGGGGTCTTACAGCTCTTTTCTATCTCTTGACCTTCCCCTGGATTTGTCATCTTCAGGAGAGTTTCTCCCTTTATTTTTCCCCTACTCTGTGTGACAAAAACTTGTGACTCAGCATTAATCACCATATTATCTCTTCGCATCTGTTCCTCGTTGAACAAACTATCTTTGACTGTATCCATAGTCAGCGTACCATTGGGAGCGAAATTACTTAATGATACAACCAGCGTCTCCCAGCTATCAGGCAAAGAGCTCAACAATAACAAAGCATGCATCTCATCGTCAATGACCATTATCATCATACTCAACTGATTTATCAAACTCTAAAAATCACTCAAGTGTTCTACAACGGAGTTTCCATCCTTAAATTTAGAATTCACAAGCTTCCTAATCAAAAAGCTTTATTTTGCGTCGTCTTCCTTTCATACATGGACTCTAATTTCTGCCAGAGAGCATAGGCTTTAGTTTCCGTGGCAACATGATGAAACACACTTTGATCAATCCACGATTTGATCAGACCAATAGTCTTCCTGTTCATTTTGTTCCACTGCGCGTCACTCTTGTTTTTGGGCTTAACTCCATCGTTCTCAAGTGACTCGTACAAATCTTTACAGTAAAGCAAATCCTCCATTCTTGGCTTCCAAATTGCATAATTTATAGCCTTGAGATTAATCATGCAACCTGCTGTCCAATCCTCCATTTAATTTGCACAAGAAAACCACAAAAATAACCCAGCTCTAATACCACTGTTGGGAAAAGTACGCATAAAATAATCTCTATCCCAGGAATTACTTTTTCGTCTTTGTGCAATTAAATATGAAATCAACAAAACCAATTATGAGAACAAAAATAACAAATAACCATCCACAAGCAAGATATCAAATTTACGTGGAAAACCCTTTAAAACTAAGAGGTAAAAACCACGGGTCAAACTCCAAATCTCCACTATATCACTAATAATGAGATTATAATAATCCTCTCAAGTTTTATGCCCTAAAACTTGAGGTAACACAATAAATTGAGATAATACAAATTTACCTTTAATTAGGTTGAGAAACACCTAATTAACTTCACCACCCAAAAACATCCAAAGCAATAAAGTTTTCAAACATCCAATTGAACGGAGATGGCAGCGGATACCCACGAACAACAAACTGTAATTCTCTCAATTTATTCTTTTGGTATCTTCTTGCTACCAAGTTTATCTCATATATCAAATAAGACTCCTTCATAGCCTTATTTATAGTACTCTTCCTAATCCATTCCTATTATAGATTAGAAACAATTTATTCTCCTAATTAAATTAGGGATCACATTTCCTTGTCTTGGTTACCAACCAATCTAACAAGTAAATTCTTTTTCAACTTGGATTCCTTTCATGGAACCTCCAATTCCAATATTGCTTTCATTAACCCAATTTCTAATTGGATTAATATCAAGTAAACCCACTTAATTGCTCACAAAGAAAATCAATTCTTTTCTATCTTAAATTCTATCTCATGGGTGAGGACCCACACCCAACATAGTATAGATAGAAGACCTTCTCCAAAAATTTAGAGTATATTTGAGATTACTAAAAAAATGTTATTAATGATTCTGATTATTGTTTCTGCTTATAATTAATTTCAAAATTTAATTTGTGTTTGATAAAAAAAATGAGGAAAAAAAGAAGAAGTGCACATCAACTAGTAAAAAGTAAAATAGAAAAATGTTTGAAATAAAAAAAAAGTGGATTATCGCTTAATATAAGGGTAAATTACTAAAAAAAGGTAATAAATAAAATTATTAAATTAAATAGGGATAGATTAATAATATATTTAGTCAAACTTGATTATTAAATTTGACAAATAATCATAAGTTTCAAATCACTTTTAAAATTAGGATACCAAATATTTTCTACTTTTTAAAGTTAATTAACTAGCTCATAATCTCGTGCTTCACACGAGATTTGTTTTGTTATAAAATTATTGTATTATTTACACTTTTTTTATATTATATTATACTAATATATTATTTTTACTAATAATGGATTAATATTACATACAATATTTTTTATATAAAGAAAATATTTCATTCTGAAATATCCTATTTAACTAATAATGTAAAACTAATTATTGATGAAATTTAAATATCTACAATAATAATTCTTCTACTTAATATAAATGATATTATTCCTCTTTAAAATGATTTATTTGTTTATATATTCGATGTTCATCTATTAATGTAATAATTAAATCTTAATTACACTTAAATAGTTATACTTACATAATTTAATAATAAAATATTATTGTTAACAATAATATGGATTTTAAAAAATACTAACTTAATTAGAAAATGTATAAGAATAAGCTATAAATAGATAATAATGATAATAAGAATGTAGATGAAAAGATTTTGAAATTAAAAAACAGATAAAAAAGTAGTTTCTTTTTCTAAATTTTAGGTTTTTATTCCTACATTTTAGGATTGTAGGTCAATTTCTAAATTTTAGAGTTGAGAGACTATTTTGTATTATGTATTATATATAGATTTTATTTATAGTTAGAATTTATTACTAAATTTTAGTGATGAATGGTCACTCTTAAAATTTAGGATCAATGTATTTATTATATATATAGACAACTTGTCTTTTATGCGGGTGGTCCGCATGCGACGGACAAAATCGTCGCTAAACTCGTCGTTATAGGGTCTGAATTGGGCTATAGCGACGGTTCTGGGCTATCGCAACGGTTCAAACCCTAGGGCGACGATTTTATTCATCGCGTGGATCACCTGCATAAGAAGCTCTCTGATATATATATATATATATATATATATATATATATATATATATATATATATATATATATATATATATATATATATATATAGAAAGGATCAGGCTCGGACTCCCGGACCTGATTAAAATACGGACCATATATATATATTTTTTGCTTTTTTTTTAAAACAACTAATTTTTTTTAATATTTTATGGAATTGAAAATTTTCCATAATACAATATTTTTTGTGTGATTTGGATACATATAACAAAATATGTACGTACAGTATGTATAATCTGTACAAACATATTTTGTTATATGTATCCAAATCACACCCAAAACACTGTATTATGAAAAAATTTCAGTTATATAAAATATTAAATTTTTTTAGTTTAAAAAAAAGCAAAAACAAAAAAAAGTCCGGACGGTACTAAAATCCGGGAGTCTGGACTGGAACCGGACTCATATATATATAATACTATTAAAACCATCCCAAACACTCTTATCTAACAAATGTTTAATCCGATAATTTATTAACATTGTTATACGTGTCAATAACATGATTTAACACATTTTGTGGCAAAAGTTTAGGATTCTCTACAATTTGGTTGGTCCCTATTTGTTTCTGCATGTTCTTAAAACAACCAAACATAAGTTTTAGCCTGCATATTGATTGGTCTTTGCACTTATTATATAGGCAGGCTTCAACCGACGACTATTCTTGAAAACGGGCTGAATGACACTTTTGTACCTCTAAATTATCAATCACTTTCAAAGTCGTTCTTAAAATTTATTTTTTGTCAGTTAAGTCCTTTAAGCAATATTTTTTTACGTTTGTGTCCTTTTTACCCGATTTGACTGTAACTCGACACAACCCGACCCAACTTGACCCATTTGTCTTTTACACGATTCGACATTTTTTGCACTTCTGTTCCCCTAAGTTACCCGATTATATTTTTTTTTGTTTTCAGAAAATAAACTTTATTTTAAAAAAATAGAAAATTTTATTTTAAAAAAAAAATAAGTAAAGTTTCATACCAACTGTGACGCCCCCAAAATAGGTATACATAATTCATTCTGAGTCGCCAAATACATGATACAGAAATCAAATACAAACTTACTTTATACAATACGACAAAACGTAGCTGAGAGTTTTAGCACGAATATTGTCTCGTAGACAATATCTAAACTCAAATGGAGTCCTCATTACATTTATTATCACACTATTTCATAGAATAGTGAGGACTACTATAGCCACCATCTTAGACCGTTACTCCATTCCCCGACTAGTCCCAACTATATTCTCATTTCCTGAAGAGAATAATGAAAGCAAAGGGTGAGCTCAACTAACCCAGTAATGCATATTATAACTAAGATAATGTAGAATAAATTATCGTTAGCCTTCAACAGTATAAAACTGATAGATTATAATAGACAACAAGTCTAATTACAACGGAACAAGAAATCTATTAGAAGAGTCAAGTATAGCATAATATCTACTATCTTCTATGATTTAAAAGTTTATCATCAATATTTTATCGCTGTAACACAACTCAATAAATAATCCACATCATCGAATTATCCATGCACTACGGGCCAATGATATTCGTTAGTATCACATCCATGAATTATTCATGCACTATGGGCCAAAGATATTCATTATTATCACATCCACGAATTATTCATGCACTACGAGCCAAGTATATTCGTTAGTATCACCAGTGGTTATGATTATGTCAACAACTGTTCATCAATACACTACGAGTCAATGAGGATTTTTACCACATCATTTGTAACATTACATGTCATAATTATATCGATACATATTTTCTAGTCATAATCATACCAATTAACAGTCCATCTATGCCCTACGGGCTAAAGATGACTTTCATCACAATATACGCATAAGGATAATGACAATGATATAAGCCTCAATCAAACAAAATCAAGAATAAATATTAAAGATTTTTAATTTATCCAGAGTTTAAAAATGTCCAAATTGTCAACATGATAACTGCTTTGTGGAGTAAAATTCAAGAATCATATTCATGTATCAAAATAATTTGGATATAAAGAAATCAATTTTTATCATGAATAGTACCCCGGGTGAGTAGTACCTGAGTGAATAGTACCCCGTGAATAGTATTTTGTGAATAGTATCTCGGCATGAAAAGATCAAAATTTAACAAGAATGTTCAAAAAAATATTCTTGTGAAACGATACTAGATGAAGCACAAATTTCAAGGATATTCTACTAATTTTAAGGAGTATAGAAGCAATACTTATCAACATAAGTGTAGAATTAGGAATATGAAACAAAATAATATTAATTACATACTACAGAGTATGGAAGCAAATATTATTTCATACGAATATTGAACAAAAATAATATCCCTTACAACTGTTGAGCGAAAATAATATTCCTACGAATATTGAACAAAGATAATATTCCTTATGAATATTGAACGAAAATAGTATTCCTTACGAATATTGAACGAAAAAAAAATTGCTTACAAATACGAAAAATAATATCATAAGGGAATATGAAATAAATAATACCCCTTACCTTAAAAGGAGAGTATTTCTGACTGGTATGGCGAGGATATTCTTGAAGAAAACTTATACTGTTTTCTATACTCATAGCATCTTTAAACTCAAAAGAAATACGCTCAATATTATAGAAGAAGAATTTTCTGATTCTGGTGTGATTTTCAATTCTAAACTAAGCATCCTATTTATAGGAGAATGGCAGGATACTATTTGAATTTAGAAAATCACGGGTGAACAGTAAGAAAATTCATGGGCACTTCTTTAGCCGAATCTTTAAAATTTTTTAATTTTACTATGCTGCACTATGCAACACTATACACACACTATGCATAATAAAATATAATATATTCTATTTTACATAAAAAATAAAACTTCAATAGGTAAGTGGGGTCCCATATAATAAGCTAAATTTATAACAAATACTTCAATAAAAACCTCCATATTTATCTCAATTTACTTGGCTTCACAAAACATATTTTTAATAATATTTATTCATCATTAATATTATAACTCGTAATATTAACAACTAGATCATTCCCAAGAAATAGGGGGCTTTCCAATAAGGACTTCTCATTATTAGCGCGCAATTAGGTGACCAAACCCCTTTCATCGACAGAACTTTCTAGACATCGTCAATAATACAAATAATATTATCAATAATTTTGTCGTCTCAATTATTGAGTTAATAATATAAAATATTGTGACAATAATTGAATCAATAATGTGAGATACTATGTAGCAATTACTGTGGTAATAATTGAGTATAACTGAGTGACTTCTCACGTAAGCATCAATAATCAAAGATATTGTACAATACCGTGTGCTACTATGAAATCACGCGTATTACTGTACTTTTATCACCGGGTATTTCAACAGTTAACGATAAAACTTTTGCTGTTATTTTTATAAAAAGTTATTTCTGTCGTTTTCTAACTCCGATAATAATTCCGTTGTGGGGTCCACCAATGATTGAGCCTGAAAGTAGTATGCACACAAGCCAATCATGTTTGATGATAAAGCATATACTTTGTAACAATCTTATTCATTTATTAATAAAAAGTATTAATTTATTAAAGGTTTTTAATTATCTACATAATGCTGCTTTATAATATGTGATAAACCCATAGTTTTAAGCAATACTTTTAGAATAATGATGATGATCATTCTAATGAGATCTAAATTCTTAGAAAGCTTAAAACTAAAATAGTTTCCAATCGTTGGATTACTAAATTAGGGATTAGTGAATCCGAATAGATTGGTACATATGTTGCTTGCTCATTAGATGAGGATAATTGATCTCATGATCATTTATGTGGAGATACTAAAGCAAGTATGTAGGTGCATATTAGAGAGTAAGTTCACTGAACGTGGCTCGCTAAGGAATACCTAATGGAGTTTTACTTGCCTGTCAATAGGAATTCCTGTAGTGATAGTAGTACAAGTGATCCTTGGACTTGAGATCATCATAGTATCTTGTGTATGATGAGTTATACTTTGACTTATTCCTTAAGACCCTTAGGGTATATCAAAGGGGTATGCTTGGGTATAATAAGTTGTACATGGAGATAATGTATGATCAATAAAGAATCTACCACTTCTAGTAAAAGAAGAGAAATGTTCTATGTGATTCGATAAATGACAACCCAGTAGTCCTTGGCCAAGGCAGAATGAAATTAAAAAGGAGTTTCTAATTTGTATTATTTGGAGCTGTGCATTTAAGAGTCGAAAGACATATAATTAAATAAATTAAGACTTGACAGTAATTCCATGTCTTATATTTAATTGAGACATTGTATGGTGTAAGGATTGAATTGTATGGTAATTAATTACTCAAAGGTTCTCTTATGATTAATGTTAAAATTTATATTATTTAAAAGGTCGTTAATCGCTAGGGAGACTTATCCCTATTGTAGAATAAATATTATTTATTTAAATAAATTAGTAGTTTAATTTATTTATTTAAATAAGATTAGAATTATTCTAATTGATTTATTCACAATCGGTTTAATATAGAGAACCTAAATGGTCACACCATAAAAGGAAGAATAATTATTTAAGAAGTTAATAGCATAATCGTAATAATATGTTGAGTGTATTTAATTTAATCTATGGTGATTGAATAAATTAAATAGCTTAATATTTATTATTTAATATTTTATAAATATTAAATATATAAATTAATAAGAGGAGTTTTATTAATCTTATTACAATTATTATTATTTTAATTTCTAAAGTTTGGGAATTAATTAATAAAAGTACTCTCATATATTCCTAATAGGATTAGGAGGCTAATTAATTAAAAAGTTTAATTAATTATATCTAATAAGATTAGGAGCCTAATTAATTAATGGAATTTAATTAATTAAAATAAAAATTCAATTCCTTAATTGTTAAGGAGGCTTGCCTACATCTATAAATAAGAGGAGTCTTATTATGGATGGGGTGGTTGACACTTTTACAACACACGTAAATACGTAATTCTAATAGTTGGAAGAGTGTACACTCTTTTCTATGAGAGATAGAAAAACTAAGATTTTGCCAAACACCTATCTTCTTGAATCTTTCTTCTTCCTTGGTGGATCACCTCTAGAGGCCAAACACTTGGGTGACTAACGTTGATCAAAGGAAGGAACCAAACCCGGTGGATTTAAGTTGAATGCGAAAGGATTTGGAGGTGAACTTGTACCTGAGGAAACTCAAATCTTCAAGGGTATGATTCTTATTCTTTATCTTTTTGTTTAATTAATAATTGTGCATAAAGGATGATCCAGGTATATAGTTTGTAAAATTTTTTAAACTCTGATTTTTCATGCTTCCGCTTATTTTGTACAATTTCATTGCGTTCATGAATATTACAAACCTAACAGTGGTATCAGAGCCAAACCTTTATGCGAATTATTAATTATTTTAATTCGATACATATATTGATATGTGTTTAGAACATTTTAATTGGGTATAATTTTGTTGTATAAAATTTATTTAAAAAAAATAAAAAAAATAAAAAAAATCGTAAAACCGGTACTGTGATTCGCTGATTCCGTGGAAGAATGATTTATTTTTTACAAACAGTTGATCTGAACTGAATTATCATACGGATATGTATGATTTTTTAATATTATATATATAATATTATATATATTATATTATATATAAATTCCGTGAGGCACGCTTTTGAAATTTCGAGAAGTCTGTTGCACGTGCTTTTGAAATTCCTGAAAGTATCTTCAGGTAATATGATTAATAATATTATATCATTTATATATAGTAATATGATTACTGATTGTCAAGGCATATTGATTACATTCCAAAGTTAAAGGGATCATGAGCTTGATTCACGTGAATCACTGATTCTTCCCACGAGGTGGCCACACGGTTAATATAAATATTATAATATATAATATTTTTAATTATTTTATAATTAAAATAAAAAGTTTATTTTAATATTAAAATAAAATGTTTATTTTAATTTTAAAATTAGATTTCATGCTAACTAATTAGAGTTGGAATTAGATTCTGTGAGACCCCCAAATTTAGGTACTTCATTTTCATAAAATTTGGTGTTCACTATCTATACATACATACTATCTACCTAAATAAAATAATATTTAAACCATAATCCTCCCTTTAAATAGGGTTACAACAATAATTCAAAAACATCCCAGATTATCTAACCTTTAAACATCATTCAATTGCGAAATTTAATTATTACATTACATCATTATTGAAAAGTCTATGATCATAACAGTAAACAAAAGTATAAATCAGCATCACTTGTATATTTTTCCCTTTCCTTTGCTAGTTGAAGGCTCATCTACCTTCTCAACTTTAGCTACAATGAGTGTATAAATATGCAAGAGTGAGCAAAATAATTGCTCACTAGATACAACAATAAATCAATAGGAAAATAATAATAATAATTGTCCACGAATAGGCTCATCAAATCAAAAACTGGAATTCAAAAATGTGGAATATATGTAACTGAGGGTCATAAGACCATGAACTATGTCCACAGTTGTGAGTAATCTTTCAACTCCAACTTTAATAGTCATAAGACTATAAGGACCTCTCGTACTTAGGGGGATCAGCCCTTCGTACAATGTATTATGCACAAACATTTCAACGCTACGCGTAAATTATCCCCTAATAATAATAGGGTTGTTCATCCTAGTATTTAGAGTACAAGTCCGCACCAAAGAAAGTTTGGTTCGGATAAGCTTTCAAGGGAAATTAAAGTTTAACAAACATCAACTAGAGGACTAGTTGAATCAATAGTGTTCGATAATCACAACAGATGTTTAATAACAACATAACATAGAACAATTGAGAATCATAAATAAACTGATTATACGTATTAAACTAATGCTTGAAATAACTATAGAGCATACGTATTCAATAAAATGAATAAAATGGTAAACCTTTGCTTGAACAATAAATAAGCTAAGGTTAAAGTCTTATAACATTAGAAATTAAATTACTGAATGTACATTAATCGATAGTAAGCTGGAAACTAAAAACTTGCCCAACATGGTATTAAATTCAAGCAAGGAATAAAACAGTTTAAAAAAAACAAAGACGAGAGTTCAAACTGTGTTCATTATACAAGAATGTAACTTAAGAAACTTGCTTAACTATAAATAAGTTATAATGAATCAACAAAATGAGAATTCGAATAACATTAGAGTTAAAGTTAGTTCGAATGAACTAGGACGGTTGACTTATTCAATCAACAGTTGAAATAGAAAGCTTGCTCAATCAAAGAATAAAGCTTCATAATGTAATAATGAAACTAGCCCACAAAAGTAAAGAATTAGGAAACTTTCTCAATGTAAAAGATAGAGTTTAGAAACTTGCCTTGAGCGTAAGCTATAAAGTTAAACTCACGATCACCTACACATAATTTTAGAACCACAATACCTATTAGACATGCTAACATATCATAACAGGTTCATTACCATTCACAGTCAGAAACTCCAAGTGTTTTACTTAGCAACACTTGTCTAACTTTCATTATGTATACCAAACTATCACATAACGCATTCTCGATTTACTAATCACTTTTAAAATTTTGAAATCATAAACCACATAACATGACTTTATTTAATCTTGTTGTTACATGATTCTCACATTCCATAACCTTAAGCTAAGCTACAACGAACAACTAAAGTCTGCATAATAAACAGACTTCAGTGTCTGAAAATGGGCACTCGCGCGGCCGCGCGAGTTTTGTATAGGGATGTCGTGCGCCCGGGCGACAACCCCGCGCCCGGGCGACAACCCCGCGCCCGCGCCTAAGGGCTGCTCTCCCGCGTGACTTGCAGAACCCAGTTTTGCAGAACAGAGCCATACCACTTTTCTCAAGCCAACTAACCCGAATTTCACCCATCAAACAGGAAAATTAACACATACAAATGATACAACACCATTACAACATGTTTCCTCACTTCTATATCAATATAGAACAACTTAATAGTAATTACACCACTGTAATTTCTCAATTTCATGTTTTTCATATAAAACTCAATTTTCTTGATATTCATCCTAAAATCAACGCTGTGAATTCATTATTTGGCCAAAACACTCCATTCAAATTATGTTATACTCGTATCTCATTGAACTAACATATACCAGCTTCAATTTATAATTTCACACACTAATTGGCCACTAAAACTGATACTTACATGAGCCATATGAATATATATATATATATATATATATATATATATATATATATATATATATATATATATATATATATATTGACATTATTTCTTCCTACTGTCAAACGAATTTAGCATGCAATTGTTGTTTAAACATAATCTCTATCATCATAAACATGTATAACCACAAGTAATCCATTGTAAATCAACAATTCAATAAATTTGCAATTCACAGAGTCTAAAATAGTTGCCGTAGAACATATATATGTATATATAATATAGAGTTAACATACCTTCAATTTTCTTATAGATAATCGTTGCTAAACACTGGAATTGTTGTGAAATTTCTTAATTTCTCTCTCAATTCTCTCAACTTTCACTAAAAATCTTTCCTTTCTTCTCTCGGTATTAGACTAGGTACTAACAATAGTAAGCCTAAACTAACTGATAATAGTTTGTGTCAAAAAAATAAAACTGTTATGGCAATAATAAGCCTACTTATTATATCAGTTACAAAACTAACGTATAATATATAAATATATTATATTTATTATTTTATTTGTTTTATTTTAAATTTCAAAAATTAGAAATACCAAAAGCCATAAGGCTTGTTTGGCAAAACCATTTAATTTTAAAGAATTAAAATACTTAAGTCTTGTTTGACGAAAACTAATTTAAATCCTTTTTACTTATTTTAATAAACACTTTAGTTTATAAACTATAATTACATATTATTTTCATATCAAACATTAACCCATTAAATTAATCACATACTATATTTTAATTAAATATAGCCTTTTAGCAAATATCACCAAATTATAATTTTCATTATAACTTTATTTAATAATTTAACATATTATCTAAATTATTAAGTCAATACAACACCATAACACCTCACGTAATAATACAACCTCTAAATTACAAATTAATTTAATATAGAAAATTCTCTAATACATTTAGATTCATCAACCATCACTTCAATAAAATATTTATTTAACAATAAACACCTCAAATAATATTTATATAACTCAATAAATATTTAAATTACAAATCAAAATTTCGGATCATTACATCCTTCTCTCCTTATAAGGATTCTGTCTCCAGAATCACAATTCAAACAATCAAATCGTCACATTCTCCCCTACTTACAAAGATTTTGTCTCCAGAATCGAAGACACAAACTAAACAAATAACTCAGGGTAATTTTTTATCATTTCAGCTTCGAATTCCCACGTTGCCTCTTCGACATTGTGGTTTCTCCATATCACCTTCACAGAAGGTATCACTTTATTCCTGAGCACTTGTTCCTTCCTGTCGACTATCTGGATAGGAATCTCTTCGTAAGACAAATCTTTCTCGAACTGTAACGGTTCGTATTCGATCACGTGCTTGTAATCGGGTTTATAAGATTGTAACACTGAAATGTGAAAAACATTATGAATATTTTTCAACTCTGGAGGTAGAGCTACCTCGTAAGCCACTTCTCCAACTCTTTGCAGCACTTCGAAGGGTCCAATAAACCTCGGGCTTAGCTTTCCCTTTTTACCGAAATGAATTTTCCCTTTCTAAGGAAAAACTTTCAGGAACACAAAACTTCCTACTTCAAATTCATGATTCTGCCTGTGTTGATCAACATACTTTTTCTGTCGATCTTGAGCAGCTACCAGTCTTGCTCTGATGAGTTTGACAACTTCAGCAGTTTGTTGTACCAATTCTGGTCCTAACAGTTGGCGTTCACCGACTTCATCCCAGCATAGTGGAGTTCTGCACTTTCTGTCGTACAATGCCTCGTAAGGTGGCATGCCGATACTCGCGTGGTAACTGTTGTTGTAGAAAAATTCTACCAACGGTAAATGATCATCCCAGTTTCCTTTGAAATCCATAATGCACGCTCTAAGCATATCTTCAAGCGTCTGAATCGTTCTTTCGCTTTGCCCATCGATTTGTGGATGATATGCTTTACTCATTTTCAGTTGCGTTCTCGTGCATTCTTGTAGTCTCTTCCAGAAATTTGATGTGAACCTTGGATCTCTATCTGATATAATGAAACTGGAACTCCATGTCTTGAGACGATCTTCTTAATGTACAACTTTGCCAGCTGATCAAGATTAAATTTAATCTTTATTGGCAAAAAGTGTGCAAATTTTGTCAATCTGTCCACTATCACCCATATCGCATCGTATCCTTTCTGAGTCGTTGGAAGACCTACCACAAAATCTATTGTGATATGCTCCCACTTTCATTCCAGTATTTCCAATGGTTGAAGTAATCCGCTTGGTCGTTGATGCTCGGCCTTCACTTTCTGACATGTCAAGCACTTTGCAACGCATTTTGCAACATTTCTTTTCATGTTCGGCCACCAAAAATGACTCTGCAAATCTTGATACATTTTTGTACTTCCCGGATGAATCGAATATCTTGAGCTATGAGCTTCCATCAAGATGTCTTCTTTAATATCCTGTATTGCTGGAACCCAAATTCGTCCCTCGAATCTTAGCATTCCCTCCGTATCGACCTTAACTTCACTTCTTTACCCTCGGCCACGCTTTCCTTTATTTTCTTGCATTCTTCATCCTGTAGTTGTGCGTTCTTTACTTTGTCCACCAAAGTTGGACTAGCTTCTATCTTGAACAAATTTTTCATCGGATTCTTCTGGAAATTTGATTTCTAGCTCTAGCCTTGCCATTGCTGAAATGAGCTTCTCCTTATCAGTTAACAACATCAACTTTTCTCTGCTTTCCTACTCAAGGCATCTGCAACGACGTTAGCTTTGCCCGGATGATAAAAGATCTCACAATCGTAATCCTTTATCAATTCCATCCATCTCCTTTGTCGCATGCTCAAGTTTTTCTGTATGAAAATATACTTCAGACTTTTATGGTCTGTGTAGATCTCACATTTTTCTCCATAGAGATAATGTCTCCATATCTTCAATGCAAACACAACCGCCACCAACTCTAAATCATGAGTCGGATACCCTTTCTCGTAATCTTTCAGTTGCCTTGATGCATACGCAATAACCTTGCCGTTCTGCATAAGGACACAACCCAATCTTTTGTGTGAAGCATCACTATACACCACAAAGTTTCCTGTATTATCTGGTAACGACAACACATGTTTCATACTTAGCTTCTTTTTCAGTTCTTGGAAACTTTCTTTACACTTCTCCGTCCAAACGTATTTTACAGACTTTCTCGTCAAATTTGTCAACGGAGTGGCAATCTTGGAAAAATCCTGAATAAATCGTCTGTAATATCCTGCCAACCCCAAGAAACTTCTTACTTCTGATGGAGTTCTTGGTTGTTCCCAATTTATCACAGCTTCGACTTTTGATGGATCCACCGAAATTCCATCCTTATCGATTACATGACCAAGAAATTGTACACGTTCCAGCCAAAATTCACATTTAGAGAATTTTGCGTACAACTTTTCTTTTCTTAATGTCTCCAACGTCAGACGTAAGCGTTCCACGTGTTCCTCTTGAGTTTCAGAGTACACCAAAATATCATCGATAAATACCACCACAAACTTGTCTAAAAATGGCTTAAACACCCTGTTCATCAAATCCATGAACGCTGCAGGGGTGTTTGTCAAACCAAATGACATCACTAAAAATTCGTAATGTCCATAGCGAGTTCGGAATGCCGTCTTCGGTACATCCTCCTTCCTCACTTTCAATTGGTGATATCCACTTCTCAAATCTATTTTTGAGAAATATTTAGCACCCTTCAATTGATCAAACAAGTCATCTATTCTTGGCAATGAGTATTTATTTTTAATAGTGACTTTGTTTAATTCTCTATAATCAATGTAAAGACGCATTGACCCATCTTTATTCTTCACGAATAATACCGGTGCTCCCCACGATACACTCGGTTAAATGTACTTCTTATCCAACAGTTCTTGAAGTTGCACCATTAGTTCCTTCATTTCCACCGGAGCCATTCTGTACGGGGCGTTCGATATCGGAGCGGTTCCTGGCGCTAAGTCGATCACGAACTCGATTTCTCTGTCAGGCGGAAGTCCCGGCAAATCCTCCAAAAAAACGTCCACAAATTCCCTAACCACTGGTATTTCCTCCAATTTCACACCCTTCTCCTTTTGAGTATCGACTATGTAAGCTAAATACCCTACACAGTCCTGACTTAACAATTTTTTGGCCTGCATCATCGTCAGACATCTCATTTGTCTAGGCAATTTATTACCATAAAAAATTACCTTTGACTGAGTCATAAGGTTTACACACTTCTTTTGGCAGTCAATTATCGCTCCATAATTGAATAGCCAATTCATTCCCAATATCACGTCAAACTCTCCGAGTTTTATCGGGATTAAATCTACTTTCATAACATTCCCCTTAATATTCACCCTACAGTTCTTGTATACGAACCTAATAGAAATCACTTCCCTATTCGTAATTTCTATGTTTAAAGGAAAATTCAACTCTTTACTAGGTATTTCTAACCTCTTAGCAAATTCCTCAGATATAAACGAGCAAGTAGCACCCAAATCAAATAATACATATGCATTTATATCATTGATTTGGATAATACCTGACACGACATCTTTTGATTGCACCGCGTCCTGCACCGTCATGTTAAAGGTTCTTGGTGTGAGCTTATTTGTTGACGTTGGCCCAGTAATAGTCAGCGCACCTCCACTGGCATTTCCCTTGCTTCCAGCTGTCTCACCCGACTTCTTCTTTGGACACTCGCGAGCAAAGTGATCCTTTGACCTGCAGGTGTAGCAAACATTCTTCTTGGGTTGATTTCAATTTGGGGCGATGTGACCCTCCTGGCCACAGTTGAAGCATACTCGTTTCCCCATCAAGCATACATCTTTGTGAAACTTTCCCAATGTAGCACATGCTTCGAACTTCTTCTTTTGCTGGCTTCCTTGCTGATTTCCAGCTCCCCCATTTGTATTCCACTTCCTCTTCAAACTATTACTGCCATTTCCACCATTACTACCTCCACCATTCTTAACTTCACCTTCACTCTTCTTCTTCCTCTGCTCTTGGTTATGTTTTGTTACAGCCTTGCCTCCACTCTCAGCGAGAATTGCCTTCTCCATTATCGCTGCAAATGTTTTCAACTGGAACAAGGAGACCCTACTGTACAACCAGGGCTTCAATCCTTGTTCAAACATCTTCGACTTGCGTTCATCCGTGCTGACTTGATATGGCGCAAACCTCGCCAACTCGTTGAATTTAGCGGCATACTCAGACACTGTCATCGTTCCCTGCTTCAGTTCCAAAAACAGCACTTCCAACTGACTCTTCGAACTCTCTGGGAAATAGGTCTCGAAGAATAATTCCTTAAACCTATCCCAGGTCATCACCCCTGGCCCTTCATGAGTTTTATTGGCCTGCCACCAATAACTAGCCTCTGTTTTCAACATGAATGTTACTAAAGCAGTCTTCTGATCATCCCTTATCCTAGCGACATCAAACACCTTCTCTATCTCTATAATCCAGGTTTGTGCCTCCACTGGATTCATGGACCCACGGAATTTAGGTGGTCCAACCGCCTTAAAATCCTTTAACGTTGTACCTTGGTTTTGAGGTTGATTCTGTAAAGCACCAGTCAGTAACGTCACTAGCTGCTGAACTAGGTTATCTCCCACATTGTTGTTGTTGTTTTCCTCGGTGGTTCTCTAACGTGGTGGTTGACATCTTAGAGGCATTTTCTGTTAAAATACATCCATTAGCTTCTATTCAACCTTTTTAAGTATTCTATATTTAAATTGCTCATCATAAAAGATTATCATGTAACACATAACACTTTGAATAAAATAATAACTTTTATTCATTCATAATTTTTTTGTAAACATCATAACAATAGCATCACTGCTACTTACATTACTTTTCCTGAACTACAACAGTTACAGGACAACATCATCAACATCTATCCCATTGGTTATATCATACCCGGGATTTACATATTATTTAACATTTTATTAGTCTCATCACAGACACACTCTCTACGATACCCTACTAAGATAATACGTAGCCTTTTAACGTTCTTCTTCCATAATCCGGAACATTTTTTGACGATCTAACACGTACGATGGCAGAGTCTCAAACTGAATAGGATAACCCATGACCCTGATCTTGAGCTCGATTAATCACTGTGTTGAATACGTTGTTCATCTCCTCCATCTTCATTCTCTTTGCTTGCGCGTCTCTTACTGCTATCCCGGCTCGTTGAAATGCTTCTTCGTACGCATCTTCGGCTCTTGCCTTCTTCGTCAATTCCTCCTTCAACCAGTTCTTCAATTCTACAATCTCCGCTGTCATTTGTTCGTTCTCTCCTTCAGTGTGTTCTAACTTCTCCTCGACATTAGTTAGTCGTTCCTCTCGATCTAGGATATCATCGTCTTTCCATGTCATTGCAGTCTGATGTTCAGCTACTATCTCTTGCAACTCCTCGACGGTATCCTGAAGTTCCACGTTGCGGTCATACACCTCGTCGTACATACGGGCAGCTATCGAGTTAAGTGGAATCTCCTCCTCCTCGTCCTCCTCATCCCCTGACTGTGGCAGCTCAACAGGGTCCTCATCATCCGTCTCTATCTCATCCTCCTCATCAGGTACTCTTTCCTGCTCAACTACTGTGACTGACGGAACTGTTTCCCGTGGCAATAGTTGTTCCCAAATCACGTGAATATCTCGAGGCTCCTCCTCTCTAGCCTGACTGGATACTCCTATATTAGTCATCCTGTCAACCAAATTTTAAGTTTAATTACTAATCATTACTACTCGACACTCACGAGCACATAAGTTGTAATCACATAAGCACATAAGTGTTTTATTACTTCTTCCTTAGCAACTCGATAAGAGTTTATCATCACTATCTTTTCAAAGGTTACTTCCTAAGGCTTTTCTCCACCTAAGGTTCATAACCTAAAGCTTTGATACCAACTTGTGACACCCCCAAATCCAGGTACTTCATTTCCACAAGATTTGGTGTTCACTATCCATACATACATACTATCTAGCCAAATAAAATAATATTTAAACCATAATCCTCCCTTTAAATAGGGTTACAACAATAATTCAAAAACATCCCAGGTTATCTAACCTTTAAACATCATTCAGTTGCGGAATTTAATTATTACATTACATCATTATTGAAAAGTCTATGATCATAACAGTAAACAAAAGTACAAATCAGCATCACTTGTACATTTTTTTCCTTTCCTTTGCTAGTTGAAGGCTCATCTACCTTCTCAACTTTAGCTGCAATGAGTGTATAAATATGCAAGAGTGAGCAAAACAATTGCTTACTGGATACAACAATAAATCAACATGAAAGTAATAATAATAATTGCTAACGAATAGGCTCATCAAGTCAAAAATTGGAATCCAAAAATATGGAATATATGTAACTGAGGGTCATAAGACCATGAACTATGTCCACAGTTGTGAGTAATCTTTCAACTCCAACTTTAATAGTCATAAGACTATAAGGACTTCTCGTACTTAGGGGGATCAACACTTCGTACAATGTATTGTGCACAAACATTTTAATGCTACGCGTAAATTATCCCCTAATAATAATAGGGTTGTTCATCCTAGTATTTAGAGTACAAGTCCGCACCAAAGAAAGTTTGGTTCGGATAAGCTTTCAAGGGAAATTGAAGTTTAACGAACATCAACTAGAGGACTAGTTGAATCAATAGTGTTCGATAATCACAACAGATGTTTAATAACAACATAACATAGAACAATTGAGAATCATAAATAAACTGCTTATACGTATTAAACTCATGCTTGAAATAACTATAGAGCATACGTATTCAACAAAATGAATAAAATGGTAAACCTTTGCTTGAACAATAAATAAGCTAAGGTTAAAGTCTTATAACATTAGAAATTAAATTACTGAACGTACATTAATCGATAGCAAGCTGGAAACTAAAAACTTGCCCAACATGGTATTAAATTCAAGCAAGGAATAAAACAGTTTAAAAAAAACAAAGACGAGAGTTCAAACTGTGTTCATTATACAAGAATGTAACTTAAGAAACTTGCTTAACTATAAACAAGTTATAATGAATCAACAAAATGAGAATTCGAATAACATTAGAGTTAAAGTTAGTTCGAATGAACTAGGACGGTTGACTTATTCAATCAACAGTTGAAATAGAAAGCTTGCTCAATCAAAGAATAAAGCTTCATAATGTAATAATGAAACTAGCCCACGAAAGTAAAGAATTAGGAAACTTTCTCAATTGTAAAAGATAGAGTTTAGAAACTTGCCCTGAGCGTAAGCTATAAAGTTAAACTCATGATCACCTACACATAATTTTAGAACCACAATACCTATTAGACATGTTAACATATCATAACAGGTTCATTACCATTCACAGTTCAGAAACTCCAAGTGTTTTACTTAGCAACACTTGTCTAACTTTCATTATGTATACCAAATTATCACATAATGTATTCTCGATTTACTAATCACTTTTACAATTTTGAATTCATAAACCACATAACATGACTTTATTTAATCTTGTTGTTACATGATTCTCACATTCCATAACCTTAAGCAAAGCTACAACGAACAACTAAAGTCTGCAGAATAAACAAACTTCAGTGTCTGAAAATGGGCACTCGCGCGGCCACGCAAGTTTTGTATGGGGATGTCGCGTGCCCGCGCGACTTGCAGAACCCAGATTTGCATAACAGAGCCACGACACTTTTCTCAAGCCAACTAACCCGAATTTCACCCATCAAACAGTAAAATTAACACATACAAATTGTACAACACCATTACAACATATTTCCTCACTTCTATATCAATATAGAACAACTTAACAGTAATTACACCACTGTAATTTCTCAATTTCATGTTTTTCATATAAAACTCAATTTTCTTGATATTCATCCTAAAATCAACGCTGTGAATTCATTATTTGGCCAAAACACTCCATTCAAATTACGTTATACTCGTATCTCATTGAACTAACATATACTAGCTTCAATTTATAATTTCACACACTAATTGGCCACTAAACTTGATACTTACATGAGCCATATGAAAATATATATATAGTGACATTATTTCTTCCTACTGTCAAACGAATTTAGCATGCAATTGTTGTTTAAACATAATCTCTATCATCATAAACATGAATAACCACAAGTAATCCATTGTAAATCAACAATTCAATAAATTTGCAATTCACAGAGTCTAAAATATGGCAATAATAAGCCTACTTATTATATCAGTTACAAAACTAACGTATAATATATAAATATATTATATTTATTATTTTATTTGTTTTATTTTAAATTTCAAAAATTAAAAATACCAAAAGCCATAAGGCTTGTTTGGCAAAACTATTTAATTTTAAAGAATTAAAATACTTAAGCCTTGTTTGACGAAAACTAATTTAAATCCTTTTTACTTATTTTAATAAACACTTTAGTTTATAAACTATAATTACATATTATTTTCATATCAAGCATTAACCCATTAAATTAATCACATACTATATTTTAATTAAATATAGCCTTTTAGCAAATATCACCAAATTATAATTTTCATTATAACTTTATTTAATAATTTAACATACCATCTAAATTATTAAATCAACACAACACCATAACACCTCACGTAATAATACAACCTCTAAATTACAAATTAATTTAATTTAAAAAATTCTCTAATACATTTAGATTCATCAACCATCACTTCAATAAAATATTTATTTAACAATAAACACCTCAAATAATATTTATATAACTCAATAAATATTTAAATTACAAATCAAAATTTCGGATCGTTATAGATTCCATAATAACTAATTGGAGTTGAAATCGGATTTCATATTTTCTTAAATAAAGAAGTTTATTTAAATATGAAATAAGATTTCATATTATTCAAAATAAAGGAGTTTATGTGTGAATAGGAAAGAGAATCCGTATTTCCTTAAATAAAGGATTTTATTTAGATATGGAATAAGATTTCATATTATTCAAAATAAAAGAGTTTATTTGTGAATAGGAAAGAGAATCCGTGTTTCCTTTAAATAAAGGAGGTTTTTTACTTGGAATTTGATTCTATAATTAAATAAAATAAAGGAGTTTATTTTGATTAAAGAATTTGATTAAAATAAAATAGTTTATTTTATTTAAAATTGGATAAATTAAAATAAAAGAGTTTATTTTGATTTAAATTTGGATTAAAATAAAAGAGTTTATTTTGATTCAAAATTAAATTTTATACTAACTAAATTTGTCCATTAAATGATATCAATATATATATTGAATATTTATTATTCATGAGATGAATATTATTTATTAATACATATGATGATGTGTATGATAATAAATGGGATTGATTATGGACTATTGACCAATGTGATTGGATTTTATTTTAGTTGAATGCATGGATGTATGAGTTTTATTAAATGGGGTCTGCGTACCTCGTCTTTTCTAATTTTTTAATGTAAATTCTTACTCCCTCCTATGTACTTCCCATTGACTGCTAATCAATGTTTCTATTTATTTTAAATAGTTTTGTAATAGTAATAGTTAGAATTAATTTTGAAGAATTGGAGAGCAAGGAACAATGAGCGCTTGAAGACCCGTTTGTAATGGAGCCCGAGTTTAAATGTAATAGTTATATTTAAATATTAATTCTTGCACTCCTAGGTTTGACCTTTTGGTTCACTTGGTGGCTCTAGTGAACCAAACTAGAATAAAGTCCATAATCAATCCGGGTAGAATATAGTATTCTATATATGCATGCTAGTATTATATATATATATATATGTGTGTGTGTGTGTGTGTGTGTGTGTGTGTGTGTGTATGTGTGTGTGTGTGTGTGCATGCGCGCTAAACAAGATGAGACAAATTAATAACAAAACCCTCAAATAAATTATATTAAGTTGTAACGTTCAATGATATTTAGAATATCGAACGTCGCCTTCTAGGATGGTAAAACAATAGAGTATTAAATATTTAATATGAGTTTGTTGTGCACACACAAGGCAAGTATTAAATATTTAAGATGTTTTATCACATTTAATGCTTATAAATAAACTGAACAATACTGTTTTGTTGTGCACACACAAAGACAGTGTTTTTCTTTTGAATATATGGAGTGCTAGGTATGACTTAATTTAGATCATTTTAGTTCGGATGTACACACACTTGACCATTATGATCTAAGAGGTAAAATACAAGGAGTTGCATAGTTGATGTAATTGACAAGAGTTGTCTACTTATTTATTTATATATAGTTTGTTGTGCACACACAAGGCTATATACATTTGAAATGAGATCCTTATTCTCACTAGTAAATCTTTAATTAGATTTTACCGAACTATATAAGTGAGAGTAATATAGTTTGAAAAAAATAGTGGGAGATATCAATTTAAAATAAGACCTAATTTATTTTGGTAATTAATAAAAGAATGTATGCTAAAATGTTGTTAATTATAAATTCATTTACAGAATTTTATAATGTCTAAATTACTATTACTGCGAAGCATATTAGATGTTATTTAATCGGACCAAATTAAATGGATTGGTTAAGGAATTTGAGAATAATTCTCATGGCTAAAAAGCTATCTTATGTCCTTAATACGTCTATCCTTGCAATGGTTGCAGACAATGCCTCTGAGGAAGAGATTGCTACTTTTAGAAAGTGACAAGATGATGCACAGTTGGCTCACTGCATTATTCTTGCATCCATGAGTAACGTGCTTCAACGTCAGCATAAATTATGGATGCTCCTACTATATTCCTGCACATCAAGTAGTTGATGGTGAGAAAAGTAGGACTGATAGATATCAGATATCTAAGGAGCTCTTCCGATCTAGAATGACCGATGACACTACAGTACAGATAAAAGTCCTTAACATTATCAATTTGATTGATCAAATAGGACAACAGGTTTTGTCATGGATGGAGAGTTGAGCCAAGATTTGATCTTGCACTCACTCCCGGACTTCTTTCACAATTGTTGTAAATTTTTCATATGAACAAGCTAGATATCAGCCTCGCTGATTTGCTTAACATGTTGAAAAATAGCTGAGAATCACTTTCCAACCAAGAAAGACCAAGTTTTACTGGTAGGGGCCAAAGGATCTTCTAAAAAGAAGAACGATTCAAATAAGGTAAATAGAAAGGCAAAAACAAAGGATAATAAGAACAAAACTGATACGGATAGCAAAGGAGTTTGCTTCCACTACAATATGCCTGGACACGGGAAAGAAACTGCAAGAAGCATCATGCAGAGGATAACCAGAAGAAGCTTAGTGAAGTTTCGGTTACAAATACAATTTTGTTTATGATTTAAAATAATTTTTTCTTTAAGTTAAGGTTCTACTTGGGTATTGGAGACCAACTTTGGCTATCATAAATATAGATTTATGAAGGGACCAAGCAGAAGTAGAAAGCTAAACAAGAGATAAGTAATCCTATGTGTGGAAATGAAGCAAAGGTTGCTGCATCAGCCATAGGAACTTATAGTTTAGCACATCCTACAGGCAAGTCTATTAAGTCAATAAGTTGTTATTGTATTTCAGTTCTCGTTGGAAACATTATTTCCATTTTATTATTGGACAATAAAATCTTTGGTATTATATTTAAGAACAATTGTTGTTCTATTTATAATAATAATAATGTTTTGTATAGAACTGGAATATCACTTAATGGAGTTTATATACTTGACTTATGTGAAAATAATTTTGCAAATTGAACAAACTAGTATAAGAAAAGGAGATGATCATTCAAAGAGATGAATGTGTGTATTTGCTGAAATACAAGTATGAATTATTTAAAATGTTCAAAGAATTCAGAAGTGAAACAAATTGGTAAAGTATTAGGATTCTTTGATCTGATCAAGGAATAAATACTTGTGCAATAAGTTTCTAGATCATCTCAAATGGTTTTCTCATAATGGACGCCTCCTGATACTCAATAATTGATTGATGTATCTGAAAGAAAAAATTGTACCTTGTTGGACATGGTATGGTCCATAATGATTTTACCGACATTCTAGTATCCCTCTAGGATAATGTCCTAGAAATGGCTGCTTATCTACGAAAATGTAACATCAAAATCCGGTCCCAAGACTCCATAAAATTTATGGACAGGGAGGATTCCAAATCTTAAGTATGTTAAGATAAGGGTTGTCCAACTTATGTGAAAAGGTTTCAAAAGGATAAGCTTGGGACAAAATTTGACAAGTACAGATTGGTGGGACATCCTAAAGTAAGTTTAGGGTAGATGCTCTATAATCCTACTTAGTGAAAGGTGTTTGTTGCGAAACACGCTACCTTCTAAGATAAAGATGTTTATCATTGAAGGGGCTAGTGGGAGGATAATACATCTTGAAGAGTTCAAGAACCACAAAATACTATAAGTCAAATAAGAGTAACCTGTAGATAGACCTATTGTACCACAACCGAATTGTAAACCTGGAATGGTACCGAAGATACCTGGGAGGTATGGATTCATCAAGGATGATGATGATGAGGTAAGCATCATAAAGATGACGATCCAGTTACATACGATGAGGTAAGAGTTATAGACACTCAGAGAAATGGATTGAAGCAATCTTCTCAAAAATAGAACATTCGTTTTGATATGATAATCAAAAGAGTTTGATTTTATCAAAAACAAGAATGAACCTAATGTGTACAAAAGGGTCAGTGGTAGCGTTGTGATATTCCTAGTATTATATGTTGATATACTACGGATAAGGAATAACATATCAATGCTACAATCAATAAAGATAAAGTTGTCTAAACATTCCTCCATGAATGATTTGGAAAGAGTATCGTAATTGGGGATATAAATCTATATAGATAGATTTAAAAGGATGCTCAACTTAACCCAAGGAACGTATATTCATTTGATGCTAAAGTCGTTTATCATGGCAAACTCTAAGAGATGTCTCATGTTGATGAGCCATGGAATGTATCTCTCTTAATAGTCCCTATAGACTCCTGAAAAGAGAGATCGCATGAGTGACAATCATGTATACAATGAAATATATGAGACCTGATGATGATTGGTCATATTCTGGAGAAGATCACTGTAAGACAGTGAAAAACATCTTAAAGTACTTAACCGGCACTAAGGATGTGATTAAAATTTATGGTGGGTCTAAATTAAAACTAGAGGGCTTAACAGACTCAAGTTTTTCAGAAAGACCAAGACGACAGAAAATCCACTTTAAGATAAAGCGTTACCTTGAACAGTGGTGCAGTGAATTGAAAAGGTTTCAAATAGCAAAGAGTTGCTGGTTTAGTGATAAAGACAAAGTATATAGCTGTAAATGAAGCTGCAAGTTGATTGTTTGGATGAAAAGTTCATTACAGAACTAGGAATAGTTCCTAAGTCTCATCTTAGATCTAAACATATATTGTGGCACTTTCATTTGATTAGAGGAATCATTGAAAGATGGTAAATCACTATAGAGATAGTGGACTCTCAAAAAAAATATTACATATCCATTAACTAAAGCTTATCCAACAGTAGGATAATCGTCACTTAGAGAAGAAGGGTATAAGATACCATGACGATTGGCTTTAGTGCAAGTGGGAGATTGAAAGTAGTATGCACACAAGCCAATCATGTTTGATGATAAAGCATATACTTTGTTACAATCTTATTCATTTATTAATAAAAAGTATTAATTTATTAAAGGCTTTTAATTATCTATATGATGCTGCTTTATAATATATGATAAACTCATAATTTTAAGCAATGCTTTTAGAATAATGATGATGATCATTCTAATGAGATCTAAATTCTTAGAAAGCTTAAAACTAAAATAGTTCCCAATCGTTGGATTACTAAATTGGGGATTAGTGAATCCGAATAGATTGGTACATATGTTGCTTGCTCATTGGATGAGGATGATTGATCTCATGATCATTTGTGGAGAGACACTAAAGCAAGTATATAGGTGCATATTAGAGAATAAGTTCATTGAACGTGGCTCGCTAAGGAATACCTAATGAAGTTTTACTTGCCTGTCAATAGGAATTCCAGTAGTGATAGTAGTACAAGTGATCCTTGGACTTGAGATCATCATAGTATCTTGTATATGATGAGTTATACTTTGACTAATTCCTTAAGACCCTTAGGGTATATCAAAGGGTATGCTTGGGTATAATAAGTTGTACATGGAGATAATGTATGATCAATAAAGAATCTACCACTTCTAGTAAAAGAAGAGAAATGTCCTATGTGATTCGATAAATGACAACCCAGTAGTCCTTGACCAAGGCAAAATAAAATTAGAAAGGAGTTTCTAATTTACATTATTTGGAGTTGTGCATTTAAGAGTCGAAATACATATAATTAAATAAATTAAGACTTGACAGTAATTCCATGTCTTATATTTAATTGGGACATTGTATGGTGGAAGGATTGAATTGTACGGTAACTATTTACTCAAAGGTTCTTTTATGATTAATGTTAAAATCTATATTATCTGGAAAGTTGTGACACCCCCAAATTCGGGTATTTCAATTCCATAGATTTGGTGTTCACTATCCAATTAAATCATAACTAACTACCCATAAACAAATGATATAATTAAACTCAAAAGCTTAAATAATAAATCTCCCATCAAGGGTTACAAAATCTCAAGATAAATCCCAGGTCATCTAACCTTTAATACAATCATCAGCGGAAAATAAAACATGATCATAATTAAATCTAGTACATAAGCTTCATAAATAAAAGACAAATTAAACGTTGTCGTCTAATTAAGCACTTTGTCCTTGCCCTTGCTTGTAGAAAGCTTTTCAAACTTCTTAACTTCATCTGCATTATTTTGTGTAAGAGTGAGCAAACAATTGTCCACAAGAAGGATAATATTCAATAACGGTTTATAAATGACAATTATCTGAGTTTTCAATGGTAAAGTATTCTTACCGGAACAATAAACTTTAATTCAACAACTATGAGTTCAAATGAATAATGAACGTTAAGTTAACAATAGATATCAACATCAAAGAATACACTGAGGGTCACAAGATCACGAACTATACTCTAGGTTTCAAGTATTTCTACTTTAACCTTTAACAGTCTAAAAGACTATAATCATCATCTTCGTCTTAGGTTAACATGTATTTCTACTGTAACCTTTAACAGTCTTAACGACTATATGGACCATCATCCCGTACTCCAGGTGATCAGCCCTTTGTACTATGTATTGCGCAAATATTTTAACGCTATTGCGTAGTTCTAAAATAATCCCCTAATATAGGGTTGTTCATCTCAGCTTAGATTATCAAGTTCCGAACCAAATGAAGTTTGGTTGGGAATTTACTTCAAAGGAATTCTAGATCTCATCAACCAAGTACTGGTTGAATATGATGGAGACCAATAACTATTGAAGAGTTTATTATAATATCTTCATGAACAAGGTATATCGATGAATCAATAAGAGCTAGAGTATTAACAGTTTCTAAATTGAACAAACGTTATCATCGACAACATACTTTCAAAATTGTGTGAGTACATAAGCAAACCAACGGAAGTTTGGTTTGGGGTGACTTCAAGGGTAATTTAGAGTTTAGAACATTCATCAACTAAGGATTAGTTGAATTGATAAAGAATCGCTAGGCAACTTAGAGTTTGGTACAATAAGGTAAGATAGTACAATGACATTGGAGAACGAAGA
This sequence comes from Panax notoginseng, assembly GCA_016801055.1. Classification (NCBI taxonomy): domain Eukaryota; kingdom Viridiplantae; phylum Streptophyta; class Magnoliopsida; order Apiales; family Araliaceae; genus Panax; species Panax notoginseng. The sequence continues at coordinate 45,996,930 of CM029017.1, forward strand.
TTAAACAATAGTTACTAGTAGATGAATATACACATTTCATACAACAACGTTGCAAACTTTGAATAACCAAAGTAATCTCGTTTGGAATAAAGATTAACTAACTTGCTTCAACAATAAATGAGGGTTAAAGAATTCGCATGACAATAAATCGTTAAACAAAAGATTAGAGTTAGAGAATTTGCATAAGTATAACGTAATAGTGAAAAGTAACCTTGCTGAATAATAAAGTAGCAAAGGTTAGGGAACTTACACAATGTAATAAATGAACTAGCTCAACGAAAGTGTAGAATTAGAAAACTTGCCTCAAGCGTAAGCTAAAATATTACAACTCACGATCACCTATACACAGTATTAAAACCACAATATCTATTAGACATACTAATATTCACTTTTCAATATAAAACGCATTACTAGCTAAACTTGTTATTTTAGCACAAGTCTTAAGCTACCATTTACATTTCAGGATTCCCAAGTGTTAATCATCACAACACATAACTAACATTCATTGTATAAACTAGGTTATTACATAACGCGTTTTTGATTTACTAATCATTTTTTTAACTTTGAATTCATAATACATATAACACAACTCTGTATTAGCCTTGTTGTTACATGTTGGACACATTACCATAACCTTTAGCTAAGCCACAAAGAACGACCAAAGTCTGCAGAATTAGCGGACTTCAGTGTCTGGAAATGGACACTCGCGTGGCCGCACGAGTTTTGTATTGGGAGGCCGCGCGCCAGCGCGGCAGCTGCGCGCCCGCGCGGCGCATAGAACTCAGTTTTGCAGAACATAGCTTCGACACTTTTTTTAAGCTAACTAACACAAATTTCACCCACCAAACAGTGATAATAATACGTAAAATAAATATACAACTATCATTGACATGATTGCTAACATATTCAACCACTTAGCACAATTTAACAATCACTAAAACTATTTTAATTTCTCAATTTTCATGTTTTGCATAAAAACTCAATTTTCTTGACATTCATCCTAAAAATCATCATTGTGAATTCAATACATGATCAAATCATCTCATTCAAATTACATTATGTTCGTAACTCAATGAATTAACATATACAAGCTTCAATTTATACCTTCCCATAAGCCACTAGAATTGATGCTTACATAGCTACACATGAAAACATATATATACTGACAAAATTTTTCTACTATTAACTGTAATTAGCATGAATTTCTCGTTTAAACACAACCTCCAATCATCATATACTCACATAATCACAAGTAATCCCATTATACAACAACAATTCAACAAATTTGAAATTGACAGATTATATAAAAGTTTTCCGTAGCCTCATATATACATATACATATATATACATGATACTAATGTTGTGTAAAAATAATACCTTGAATTTGCTTGCAATCCTTGTTAAACTCACTGGAATCGTCGATATGAAATTCTCAGGTTTCCTCTAAATCCTGTCTCAATACTCTCAAGCTTTGCAAACAAGAATGCGTATAAACAAGAGCTAAGCCAAAAAAATCAACTGATAGCCAGCGTAGGAAATAAACTGATATTCTTAATACACCGACTTAAGTCTAATGGCAGTTACACACTAACGTATATAATATAAATATATTGTATTTATTATTTTATTTATTTTATTTATATTATTTATTTTATTTCTAATTCAAATATTAAAAGAAATCCAAAAGTCATAAGACTTTGTTTGGCAAAAAGTCTTTAAAATAAAGACTTAATATATTTAAGTCTTGTTTAGTCACAACTAAATTAAACTATATACTTTAATTTTATTTTAATAAATAATTTAGTTTATAATTCATAATCACATACTATATTTTAAATAAATATTCCACTTAAACATATATCACAAAATTATATTCTCATTATAATTTTATTTAATAAATTAATATACCATCCTAATTTATCACATCACAACAACAATATAACATCTCATGTTATCTTACAACATAATAACTATAAATTAAATTAATTTAGAATATTATCTAATAAATATAATTTATAAATATTTACTAACAAAAATTACATATTCATTTAATTTAAGAAATATTTTAAATTACAAAACAACAACTTCATCAATAGAATATTTATTTAATTTAATAAATATTTTAAATTACAAATAAAATTTTGGATTGTTACATCATTCCCTAATTACAAGGATTCCACAACAAAAAAATAGGGCTTCAGCAACAACTGATTTTTGTTGCTAAAGGTGTCAAATTTTGTTGCAAAAGGGTTTTGGCAACGACTTTATTGTCGTTGCGTCTTTCGTTGCGCAATGAGCGTTGCTAATTATTTCGCAACGAACGTATTTTTTTTGTTGCCAAAAGTAATACATTTTGCAATAAAATTTGGCTTTCGTACAAAGACATCGATCATTTAGCAACAAAATGTATTGTTGCAGAATAATTAAAATTTCGTTGCTAGAAAGCCCATTTCGTTGCAAAAGCCTTCTAATTGGCAACGAAACAAACTCTTTTTTTTTTCATCAATCATGCATTTTCGTTGCAATTGACATCATTTTGCAACGACATTTTTCGTTGCAGTAAATTATGAAAATTGTTGCCTAAGCTTGCTTTCGTTGCGGAATGTAAACTTTTTAGCAACGATTTTCGTTGCTGATTATATTATTTGGCAACGATATTATGCTGAATCAGCAACGAAAATGATTGTTGTTGGTTATTTTTCAATTGCAATGAAAGTCATCGATTAGCAACGATATTATATGTTGTCGTTTCTTCATATGTGCAACGAAAGTTGATATGATTTGCAACGATAAAAAATGTTGCCTTTTATTTTAGTATTAGCAACAATATCCTCTCCGTTGTTATTAGGTTAATTTTTCATTGCCAAATATTATATTTTTAATGCCATTAGCAACAAAAATTTGTTGCTAAATGTATAAAAAATTACTGCTATATTAAAACTTGTTCAATGCTTTGGTAACAAATTATATTGTTGCCAAATCATGATTTGACATTCTTTTTGTGTACATGACTGGCTCAATGTCCCCATAGCAAAAAATAGCAAAAATACAAAAAACTAAAATATTATTAACTTAATAAAATCATCCACTACATAATCATTCATTATCTTTACAATTAACCATCTAAAGCTACCACAGTTCTTCAATCAAAGTATATATCTACATATATAGAGAGAATACATTAATGTTGGTAGCTTAAAGTTAATTTGTAGATACTTAAGCCACGGTGCATCTCAAGTCAGCATACCACCAGAGTTAGTGACCAGGTTGATACAATAATGTGATTTTAATAACTTAACACAAAAAGAGTATGCAGATATTTTAAAGGATTCAGAATGTATATAATGTCATTCTAATAACATGCTGCATCCCACCACCACCAAATGAATGCCCACAAGGCAATATCATCGCGTCATCCATAAGTGATCCTCTGCATAACCGAGAGAAATAACATAAATGCAGAGTGGAAGTACCAAAGACATGCAATAACAGAATCAGCAACTCAATTACAAAAAGAAGCAGTGCCAGGAGTATCAAACCACCAATCAAGCTACGTAAGGAACTTCTAGTCCATCATAAAGAACAAGCAAAGTTATGGTGTACTTAATAGAAAAAAAGTATTAGAAGGCTATACCTTGATTATACAAAAAGAAGATAATTGCTAAATCTTTTTTCATTAGGTTGCACTACTAAAACCTTTATGCTAGAGGATGGAAATAGTCATATCAGTGATACAAATAATAACAAAGAATTATGTAACTAAGTAGCTCAAGTGGTTCCACTTAAAAATACTAAATGGGGGGAGTAATTGAAACCTCATACATAGATCTAGTGTAAAATTTTCAAAAACAAAACATTTATTTTATCCCCAAAAGAATTCCAAAAACAAGTACAAAGGGGTCCATGACCCATGTTGGACCTCAGGGTTCTGTACTTGACTTGAAAGATAAGTTCTATTATGCATTATTTAAACTTCATGAGGTAATACCACTATACCACTAAAAACAATACCACTATCAATAATTGGTCACTTTAGCATCTCTTTCAGTTTTTCAGTTGCGGGACACAACAATAATTCCAAGAAACCATTACAAAACACCAAAAAATAATTGTACCTTTTTAAGATACCTTTTGTGTAGTTTCAATGCTCCAGTGCAAGCTTTTTTGGCATCTAGATTTCATGTCATGTCGTTCAATATCTGAAATCACCAAAATAATTTTTTTTTAAAAAAATGAGCTGATAGGAAACAGTCAGGTAGCTACTGGATACATTGTATATATTCTCTTAGACCTAAAAATCACGTAGCTCAATAAACTAATTTTTCAACTCACAAACATGCACCTCAAGAAACTAACTCACTGTGACGATGGTGCAGTGTATCTCTCAAAACCAACAAGCATGCAAGTAAAATAAACTGTAAAGTTTAAACTGTCTTGTTGAACATGTGTCTACCTAACTGAAAATAACTTTTGAAGTGGACGTTTCTACATAATTAAATTTTCTGAACTTATCAAGCTGACCTTGACAACATCATCCAATCCACGAGCTTCTGCTAGTAATTTTGAGCTCTTGTCCTTTAGGACACTAGCTACCAAGAAAACAGAAATGGGGACAAACAGATAAGCATATTTTAATAAAACAAACAGATATGTAGTTCTTTTTCTAAAAGTATTTAATGCTTTAGTTTAAGCATTACATCAAAAATAACATTTTTGAAATTTGTCAGATGCACTATCACTTTTTTTTGACCTTGAACTCGAATCAAATATTTGCTCCAAAGACTTCTCGAATATACACTAACAGAAAAGAATACCTTTAAAGCATTTTGGATAAATATCAAATAATCAAGTATCATTTTTCTTTTGACAAAAGAATAAATATAATTAAAAAAAAGAGAGGATACGATAAATGGGTGAGAAGAAGGCCACCCACACAGACTCGTGAAAAAACATGACCAAAAGAGCACTTAAAAAAGTGTACCTTCCAATCTCTACACAAAACAAAACAATCACAGAAGTACATACATAAAGGCTGAATAGTATAACTGCAAAACAAAATAAGAAAAAAAAATCATAATATCCCTTGACACCTTAAAAGATAAGGCAATCCCTCTAAATAATCTACCATTACATTCATACCAGATTTCCGTAATCTAGCATTAGTTTCCTTTCGTCACCAGCTCCCAACCAAAGAAAGTTGCCTATCAACTTCTCTAAGGAGTCAACAACGCTAACTGGAATCCTGAACAAAGATAGATATTAAGCCGACACTAGCAACAACATATTTACTATTCATCAGGCCTAGGCATTTCAAATAAAGTTGATTAGCAAGTTATTTTTGTTTAGCGTCCATTGCTATGCATAACAGGATCCTCATATGGGATTTCAACCTACAATATATAGTATGAGATTTCTACTACTGAATCTGAGACGTAACATTTGCAAATGGCAAAACCAAAAGATTCATATAAGTCTAAGGCAAGAATATTATAGTATAGCAGTTGAGCGATATGACACCAAAAATGCATATAATCTGATATGATTCATTGACTGGTCTAAATAATAAATTTATCAGAGCAATCATACACCAAAATTGTTAAACAAAGGCAAGTTTCAGTCACTTAATTTGCACATACCGGAATGAGCAAATGCAGACTATTTGATGTTGCCAATCTCTCTGCCAGGAATTGAAGGAGATCACTCTTCACCAGCATAGTGGTAGCAACACTTGAAACAATAGAGAGATACACAACCACCCATGCTACTTCAGTTGTCAGCTCCTCATCACTGATTGTTGTGTCAAGTACTTTTAATATACTTCATAAAATATAAAAACATGTACTACTACATGCTTGGATAACATATTTTAATATACTTGAACGGTTGCACCATAAATGGAATAAAGAAGACAACCCATGGAGGCATCAATGAAGAAGAGACTAAACAAAGTTATGTGGGAATCAGATGTAGGCCGTGAGGAGGGGAAAGAGGAATATCACTTGGTATAATGGAAGGCTCAACAGGTGCACATTTAAGTTATAGATGACGCCATGACGCTCCAGAAAACCTTTAAAGGCATTAAACCCAACTGACTTAGGGGAAATAATTCCATATTGATGATTTATGAGAGATGAAAACTTATGATTTCCTCAAGTGTCAAAGAATTGCATCAAGTACCCCATCAATTCTTATAAGTTCTGTTGCAGCTTTCAGTTCTGGTCCCTGCATCCAAATATACCACATTTGTATTATAAATGTAATTTTAAGAGAATGATAGCCCAGTAACTGAATGAGATATACATGGAATACTATTTCCAAAGCAAAATGTATAGGATGGATGTTCATTTGTGCATATATGTGTAAATTAACCGTCCTTCAATCTACATACTTATGCTACAGATTTTATAAATTTAAAGTTACTTGTTATTCCAATAAGGTCCATACAGTTCACCTGAACAAGCATTGGCTCATCAAGGACTTCAAAGAGGCTATGAACTTGATGATTACGCCCGAGAGCTTCAGCCTAGATAGTTTGGTAATCTGCATGAGATGATTAAAGATAAAAAAAGATATAAAAGTTAGTATTTCTCACCATATTAGCCACAATGGCATACTCACTGTCCCTATATTTCTCATATGTTTGTATAGTTTCTTGTACTAAAATTGACAGAATTAGTATAAGCTATATTAGGTTAGCACAACCCCATATTGCAGTAGAATGAGTTTTTTCTTTTGAGTCATTAAAATAAAATTGAACCCGGCGAGTTCAACCTCAACCAGATTGTGAAAAGTGACGATCCATTTCCAAATTCAAGCAAATAATTACTAAGTTCTCTCAGTACCAGTCCAAATCAAAAGCTATTTCTCAGTTCTAAGCACTATAAACTCTTTGAGGTGTTTTATGAAATACCTTGAATCCAATACTTAGAAACCCAGATTTCTTATATGTTGGAACATGGTTTAGCCATAATTGTTTTCCATCCTTATTACTCCAAATATTATATAATCTCATTATCACACCAATTTCACAACCAAGCATAACAATTCCATTAATATTCACATATACATCCACCCAATTTCTATGAACATAGAAAAAGTATATGAATTACCTTTTGTTTGATGTATTCTTGAATCCTTGCTTTAATTCCTGCTCCAACCTTGTTTTGGTTGAATAAGTTGCTCTAATTCTTCTCCTAATTTAGTTGATAACTTCAACTCTTCAGTATTCTTAACGATTTGTAACAAAATTTTGAAACAAGTTTGGTGTTGGCAGCTTTGAAAGTATGAAAATCTAGGTAGAGAAATAAGGGATGGGACGGAAGTGAGGGAGAGAGAGCAGGGGATTGTATAGACAATATTAAAAAAATGATTGAAGCTTACCAGAGGAATATAAGGAATCGATGGGGTTTAGGGTTTTTGGAGATAGAGACCGATTGAATTATGTGTTCTGAGACACCGGATGCGAGAAGCCGGAGGCGGAGCGGAGTCACGACGCACTAGGGCAGAGAGTGAGAGATGGGAGATCAGATAGACAGATAGTGAGAGATTTGAGATAAGAGTCGAGAGATGGGAGATCTGAGTCCTAAGGGTATCGACTAGTGTGAGATGAGAGATTCCTGTGTTTGTTTTTATGTTTTAAGGCTTTAATTATTTTTTAGAGATTAATGTGTTTGTTTTTGTGTTTTAACTTTTAAGGCTTTAATTTTTATTTTTTCTTATTCGGTTAACAAAATTTTTAAAAACAAATTCAAATCCGAAAATCGGATATTAAATTGAATATAAATAACCGAATAGATGAAAATAGCATATTTACATCAAATTACTAATTAAAAATAAATAAATACTAAAAAGAATCAAATTAAAAAATACTAAAATATTAAAATTCAAATTATTTTGTTAATTAATCAAAACAACAAAAATTCAAATTACGTCATTAAAATACTAAAATCATAACATATTTACATATGATGTAAATATGTAAATATGATAATATGTTATGTTATGATGTAAATAATGTAAATATGTTATGATTTTAGTATTTTGATGATGTAATTTGAATTTTATTATTTTGATTAATTAACAAAATAATTTGAATTATAGTATTTTAGTATTTTTTGAATTTTAGTATTTTTTAAATTGATTTTTTTTAGTATTTTAGTATTTTTTTAATTTGATGTAAATATATAATTAGTATTTTAGTGTCGGGTAAATGACTTTTAGTATTTTGATATGTTATACAACTATGGTAAAATTTTAGTATTTGAGTAAAATGTTAGTATTTTAGTATTTGAATTTTAGTATTTTAATTAAATGATGTAAATATGTTATGATGTAAATATGATTTAAATGATATAAATATGTAAATATGATATTATGTTATGTTATGATGTAAATGATGTAAATATGTTATGATTTTAGTATTTTAATGATGTAATTTGAATTTTTGTTCTTTTGATTAATTAACAAAATAATTTGAATTATAGTATTTTAGTATTTTTTTGAATTTTAGTACTTTTTGAATTTGATTTTTTTAGTATTTTAGTATATTTTTTTTAATTAGTATTTTTAGTATTTGATGTAAATATGTAATTAGTATTTTAGTGTCGGGTAGGTGACTTTTAGTATTTTAATATGTTATACAACTATGATAAAATTTTAATATTTTGATATGTTATACAACTATGGTAAAATTTTAGTATTTGAGTAAAATTTTAGTATTTTAGTATTTGAATTTTAGTATTTTGATTAAATGATATAAATATGTTATTATGTGAATATGATGTAAATATGATAATATGTTATGTTATGATGTAAATGACGTAAATATGTTATGATTTTAGTATTTTAATGATGTAATTTGAATTTTTGTTCTTTTGATTAATTAACAAAATAATTTGAATTTTAGTATTTTTTTTGGATTTTAGTATTTTTAATTTGATTTTTTTAGTATTTTTTTAATTATTATTTTTAGTATTTGATGTAAATATGTAATTAGTATTTTAGTGTCGGGTAAATGACTTTTAGTATTTTGATATGTTATACAACTGTGGTAAAATTTTAGTATTTTGATATGCTATACAACTATGGTAAAATTTTAGTATACGAATAAAATTTTAGTATTTTCGTATTTGAATTTTAGTATTTTGATTAAATGATGTAAATATGTTATGATGTAAATATGATGTAAATGATGTAAATATATAAATATGATAATATGTTATGTTATGATGTAAATGATGTAAATATGTTATGATTTTAGTATTTTAATGATGTAATTTGAATTTTTGTTCTTTTGATTAATTAACAAAATAATTTGAATTTTAGTATTTTTAATTTGATTTTTTTTAGTATTTTTTTAATTACTATTTTTAGTATTTGATGTAAATATGTAATTAGTATTTTAGTGTCGGGTAAATGACTTTTAGTATTTTGATATGTTATACAACTATGGTAAAATTTTAGTATTTTGATATGTTATACAACTATGGTAAAATTTTAGTATATGAGTAAAATTTTAGTATTTTAGTATTTGAATTTTAGTATTTTGATTAAATGATGTAAATATGTTATGATGTAAATATGTAAATATGATAATATGTTATGTTATGATGTAAATATGTTATGATTTTAGTATTTTAATGATGTAATTTGAATTTTTGTTCTTTTGATTAATTAAAAAAATAATTTGGATTTTAGTATTTTTTTTTTGGATTTTAGTATTTTTTTAATTTGATTTTTTAGTATTTTTTAATTATTATTTTTAGTATTTGATGTGAATATGTAATTAGTATTTTAGTATCGGGTAAGTGACTTTTAATATTTGATATGTTATACAACTATGGTAAAATTTTAGTATTTTGATATGTTATACAACTATGGTAAAATTTTAGTATTTGAGTAAAATTTTAGCAATTTAGTATTTGAATTTTAGTATTTTGATTAATGATGTAAATATGTTATGATGTAAATATGATGTAAATGATGTAAATATGTAAATAAGATAATATGTTATGTTATGATGTAAATGATGTAAATATGCTATGATTTTAGTATTTTAATGATGTAATTTGAATTTTTGTTCTTTTGATTAATTAACAAAATAATTTAAATTTTAGTATTTTAGTATTTTTTTAATTTGATTTTTTTTAGTATTTTAGTATTTTTTTAATTAGTATTTTTAGTATTTGATGTAAATATGTAATTAGTATTTTTAGTATTTTAGTGCCGGGTAACTGACTTTAATAAAAAATCATTATTACTTAGTCGGTTTGAGCATTTGTTTAAGGAGAGTGGGAGGTTTAGAGTTCAATTCTCAAGGAGAACATTATTTTATTTTATTTTTAAAAAAGCCCACGGGTCGGGCCAGACTTTTTTATTATTAGTACTATTATAATTATTGTAATAATCATTATTATAATTATAATTATAATTAATACTAACAATTATAATTATTATTATTATTATAATTATAATTATTATTATTATTATTATAATTATTATTATTACTATTATAGTAATAATAATAACAACAATAATAACAATAATAATAGTAACAATAATAATTATTATAATAATAGTAACAATAATAATAAAAATAATAATAACAACAACAACAACAGCAACAACAACAACAACAACAATAATAATAATAATAATAGAAATTATAATAATAGTAATAATTATAATTATTATAATAATAAAAATAATAATTATAAGATTAGTAATAATTATTCTAATAATAATAATAATAAAAATTAATAATAATAATAATAATAATAATAATAATAATAATAATAATAATAATAATAATAATAATAATAATAATATATAGTAAATATAATAATAATTATAATAATAGTAATAGTGATAATAAAAAAAAATATAGCACATGAAGCATGAAAAAAATTTAATAACGACTTATAAGTAAAAAAAAGTTAAAATTTAAGTTATTGCCAAACACTAAATAATAACAAATGACTTATAACTTAGTTTAACCAACTTATAAGTCATTGCCAAACACCCTCTAATACAAGATATATAGAGAAATTAATATTTGATTTTACAAAAAACTTACACACCATTAGTGCAACTTTATTATTATTGTTATTGTTATTAGTACTATTATTATTATTATTATTATTATTATTATTATTATTATTATTATTATTATTATTATTATTATTATTATTATTATTATTGTAGTATATAACTTCTTGAGATTATATTAATGGTATGTAGTGAAGGAGAAGAAATGAATATATGGGAGAAATCTCATGTTTTGATATAAATATTAATCCTTGCAAGATATTAACAGATAACTTGTGTTGCTCCAGCGGTCAAATGACCAAAGTTCCAAATGATAGGTCAATGGTTCGAATATGTTTTGCATTTGGATATAATTTTTAAATACTAAATATGAATATTTTTTCACAATTCTCCGAATACCGAATATGGTCTTACAAAAACATGCTTATTGGGATTATCTTAATTTAAGACAACATTTTAATAGTCATTGCAAAAAGTTGTATAAGAAATGCAACGAAAATAAAAATTATTGCCAATGAATGTGGTCCATATTAGGCAACGAAATATAGCAACAAAAAAATTTTCGTTGCCCACGATGAAGAGAAATTAAGTGGTTAGAAATTTTGTAACGAATTTCTAACGAATTTTGTTTCCAAATTTTGCAACGACTTATGAATTTCGTTGCAAAAAGTGAAAGCCTGACACAATCTACAACGAATGACAAGTTTCGTTGCTAAACATACACTTTTAGCAACGACTTATAAAGCTGTTGCTTGAAAAATCGTTGCTAAAGCCCAATTTTTAGCAACAAAAAAACTTTCGTTGGCCACGATGACGGGAAATCAAGTGCCCGAAAATGTTGCAACGAATTTCTAACGAAATTTTTTTCCGTTAATGAATTAGCAACGAAATTTTGCAACAACTTACGAATTTCGTTGCAAAAAGTGAAAGCCTGACACAATCTGCAATGAAGGACAAATTTCATTGCTAAACATATACTTTTAGCAACGACTTATAAAGTCGTTGCCCGAAAAATCGTTGCTAAAGGCCCATTTTTTTGTAGTGTTCTGTCCCCAGAATCACAACTCGAACAATCAAATCGTCACATTCTTCTCTCCTTAAAAAGATTCTGTCCCTAGAATTGAAGACACAGACAAAACAAATAACTTATGGTAATTTCTTCATCATTTCAGTTTTGAGTTCCCACGTAGCATCTTTGACGCTGTGGTTCTTCTATATCACCTTCATAAAAGGTTTTAACTCATTCCTGTGCACATGATCTTTCTAGTCGACTACCTGGATAAAAATTTCCTAGTAGCACAACCATAACGGTTCGTACTTTGTCACATGATTAAAGTCGAGCTTGTTCGATCATCTCACCGCAAAATGAAAAACATTACGAATGCGCTCTAACTATAGAGGTAAGGCTACCTCAAAACCATCTAACTTAATCTTAAAAACCTCTAACTATCAAATATATACATGTGAAAAGAATCACCTTTCCACCTCATATACCTTCATAGCGCGATACCAATATTCTAATGATTATCAATGTGATACACCAAGTATATGCACAAAACCTCTACCCATACAAAGGTTTGTACGACTTAGTCACCATATGAGTCCTCAGTTAAAAAAATCCACCTAACATTACCTTACTCCTAAATTATTTCTAACTTATCCATAACTAACTCAATGCGCATTCCTAGCACGACATTATCGAAAACTTCTCATGCGCTTAGCACGCCTTTCGATGTTTGGACTTCCTTTTAGTGTGGCAATTAATTTGCGAACGATATGGCAAACCTATTTCTAATTGCGTTCCACACGTTCTTGCAAACCCTTTTGAAAATTCTATGTAAATCGTGAATCTCGGTTCGACACAATTGACACAGAAACATCGTGTCTTGAAATGATTTCATAACTTCACACACTGCTCGATATGTAATACGTTAACTTTGACAGACGAAAAATCTACCGCCACAAATTATTTTCTTAATAACTTCTTGTTTTACAACATCGATAAATAACTCTATCGTACAGACGTCTTGCAACTAAAAGTATAAAAATACTACCTTTGACTTCCTCAGAGTCTTAAGGTTTATGCGCTTTCTATGACAATGACTTATCACCACATGGTTTAACATGTGGCCTGCAACACAACATAAAATTTCTACACACCAACGTAAAAGGAATCATTATTCACACTTTCTATATTTAGGGAATAGTCTAACTCTTCCCGAAGCGAATCTAGTTTCTAAACGAATTCATCAGGCATAACTTAACAAGTGGCAGTTATATTAAATAACACGCAGTTGTATATATAGCTAATCGAAATCATACCTTGCATTGCGTTCTGGATCTTCATGTTGGATGATTGTTTAGTTGGTCGACACGACGAAGTTGACTCTACAATAACCAGTTTGCCACTGCCCCCTTTGTTTCCACTTGCTTTTCCTACCACTTTCTTTGGGCAACCTCGAGCCAAGTGCTCCTTCGATCCACACGTGAAGCAGGCTTTCTTCCTCGGTCTTGAACATTTTGGTGCAATGTGATCCTTCGATCCACAATTAAAGCATACCATTTTCCCCTCAAACAAACACCTATATGTTTCTTTCTGCAGTTGCTGCACGCCTCCACCTTCTTCTTTTCCTTCCCTTGCTGATTTTTAGCATTACTATTATTGTCCCCCTTTCTTTTCTGAGCGTTACCGGTATGACTATCACCCACCTTATCATCTTCACTCTTCTTTCCCATTTACTCTTGATTGTATGCCAACGTATTACCTTCCCCGTCTACATCAATCGTTCTCTCCAACCTTGTTGTAAATGAATTTGGTTGGAACATCGAGATTTGATTATACAGCCAGAAATTCAGTTGATTTGCCAGTGCTCCCACCAGCAAATTCACCAATTATGGCACTGGATTTGCGTTAGCTTCCCTATTGAATGCATATTCTTTGGGGCTCTGTTGACGTTATTGTCTTCTTCTAGGCGGCATCTTACTGTTTAAAACTTGAACTATTAGATCATCGTTCATCCACACATTAACATTTTCAAACTTATCTTAACCACTTATAGATAACACATAATATTTCTTAATAAATAATGATAATACTTTATTCATTTATTACATCACCACATCACAAAATAGCTACACTGCTATTTATATTATTTATCCCGAAATAATAAAATTCTAGGATTACTTTATCACATCCCACTATTTAATTCAAAAGTTAGGATCCACATTTATTAATTTTCATTATAATTTAAATATCAACTTATTATTTTTCTCGCAATCTACAAGAACATTCCACATTGTACAACTTCATTGCGCTCTTGCTCCACGATACGAATCGTCAGGAGATTGGAAGATTGAATTCTAAGTTTCATCATTCGCTTGGCGCTCTTTGACTTGTCTTCAACACGATCTATGCATTTAGAATCCTTCACCCATGCGTCTTCAGCTCTCGCACGCTTTGCTGACTTCTTTCCCTAGGCATTCCTGCGCAATCTCATTCGCAGCTAATAACTATCCTCTTTAATATTCTGACCGTTCTGACTGAGCTAATATCCGCTCTACATCAACAAATGGTGCAGTAAGGTCTTGAGTCGCGACATCTTCTTGTGCTAACGTGGCTTGATGCTTTACGGCTAGACCTTCTAATTTATTGATCTTCTTTTATAACTCAATGTTATGACCACACACCTCATTGGAGGAATTTCCCCTCCTCGTTCTCATCCTTCACCTTTATCACCCTAACTTTATCCTCTCGTTCAAACTCAAGCCTATACCCAAGGTCTACAATAGAAATCAACGGCTATGGCTCTCCCAATACCAACTATACTCAGACTATACAACTTCTAAGGCTCTTAATCCTTATCATCCTTTGTCAGTCATTTTGACAACAAAGTTTTAACAACCCCAAAACTTGATATGTATAATACATGCTACTCCTAAGTACTCACGAGCACATAAGTCATTAACACATAAGCACATAATATCTTTTATCATTTTATCTTCAATGAATTTCCTTAATTCATTCCTTAGAACTCGACAAGAGTTTATCACCTCTATGTTTTTGATATCCTAGAAGGTTATAGCCTAAGGTTTCCCCACCTAAGGTTCATAACCTAAAGCTTTGATACCAACTTGTGACACCCCCAAATCTGGGTACTTCAATTCCACAGATTTGGTGTTCACTGTCCAATTAAATCATAACAAACTACCCATAAACAAAGGATATAATTAAAGTCAAAAGCTTAAATAATAAATCTCCCATCAAGGGTTACAAAATCTCAAGATAAATCCCAGGTCATCTAACCTTTAACACAATCATCAGTGGAAATTAAAACATGATCATAATTAAATCTAGTACATAAGCTTCATAAATAAAAGATAAATTAAATGTTGTCGTCTAATTAAGCACTTTGTCCTTGCCCTTGCTTGTAGAAAGCTTTTCAAACTTCTTAACTTCATCTGCATTATTTTGTGTAAGAGTGAGCAAACAATTGCCTACAAGAAGGATAATATACAATAACGGTTTATAAATGACAATTATCTGAGTTTTCAACGGTAAAGTATTCTTACCGGAACAATAAACTTTAATTCAACAACTATGAGTTCAAATGAATAATGAACGTTAAGTTAACAATAGATATCAACATCAAAGAATACACTGAGGGCCACAAGACCACGAACTATACTCTAGGTTTCAAGTATTTCTACTTTAACCTTTAACAGTCTAAAAGACTATAATCATCATCTTCGTCCTAGGTTAACAGGTATTTTTACTGTAACCTTTAACAGTCTAAACAACTATATGGACCATCATACCGTACTCCAGGTGATCAGCCCTTTGTACTATGTATTGCGCAAACATTTTAACGCTATTGCGTAGTTCTAAAATAATTCCCTAATATAGGGTTATTCATCTCAGCTTAGATTATCAAGTTCTGAACCAAATGAAGTTTGGTTAGGAATTTACTTCAAATGAATTCTAGATCTTTAGAATGTTCATCAACCAAGTACTGGTTGAATCTGATGGAGACCAATAACTATTGAAGAGTTGATTATAATATCTTCATGAACAAGGTATATCAATGAATCAATAAGAGCTAGAGTATTAACAGTTTCTAAATTGAACAAACGTTATCATCGACAACATGCTTTCAAAATTGTGTGAGTACATAAGCAAACCAACGAAAGTTTGGTTTGGGTTGACTTCAAGGGTAATTTAGAGTTTAGAACATTCATCAACTAAGGATTAGTTGAATTGATTAAGAATTGCTAGGCAACTTAGAGTTTGGTACAATAAGATAAGATAGTACAATGACATTGGAGAATGAAGATTAAACAACAATTATTAGTAAATGAATAAACACATTTCATACAACAACGTTGCAAACTTTGAATATCCAATAATAATATGATAATGAAAGGGTGCAACGCTTTCAAGGTTTTCTGCGATATTCAAATAAATAATCAAGAATTAATTCTACGAAATAGCAAAGTGGAATGTTTTCCAGATTTATGCTGAGTGATCCATTGGATCTTGAACTTCTCTTCTCGAGTAACTATCAAAGTTATACTTTGATATACCCAGGTGTATCAGATAACCATAAAGATTAAATCATACCCCTCTGCAAGTATATAAAGTGATCAGCTTTATTATACCCTATATTATGCATAATACTTAATCGCGCGCAAAGGCCGAATATACGACCAATAAAATATTCCCTTTATATAAAAGGTTGTTCTTCTCAGGCTCAGAATCAAGATTTTTGATTTAACAACGAAATACTGTGATTTTAATTTCTAATTACTTCTCGATCTAGCCGAAATAATTGGCATCGATCTGTCAGTAATAATTTAATTCTCTTCTTGAAACTATCAAGTTCTAACAAAGGTTCGTCTAGCCAAAATGATTAGCTAAGACATTTCTCAACATAATTCGACAATAACATGAATTATCTGTACTGTCAATTCTATCTTCTACGGATATGAATATCCAACAACAGTTATTTTACAAATGTATATTCTCTGAATCAATAATTTAATTTGAATTATTAAACATGCACTAACTGCGAATAATCAACAATAAATTCCCTGGACATGGTATAATTAGCAATAATTAACCATTATAATATTCGAATGAATATAACTCAAGGATTGAGTTAGAAAACTTGCCTCTTCCGCTGATTATAGATACACAATAAACTTATCTGCTTTTGAAAGACCTATAACCAATAATATCGGTCTCACAATTAGCACAATATTTCAGAACACGTAACACTGTAATTCACAGTCAACCTTCTCCTAGACACATTACCACATAGTCACATTAGTGTTTATAACCTATATAAACACTTATCAGGTCTAACTAGTTCGGTCTGGTTGGACTTCGGTTCATTCTCGGTGTTCTGGTCACTCTAGCCGATAATTAACACATTGATTGTCAATTAAACTTGGTCTCTAAGCTTCAATATTATTTTAGATAAGTCAATTATCACTAATAATATTTTTCGGAAGCTTTTAATAATTTATAAATAATTATTATAATTTATAATAATTTTTCAAACACTTAAATCATTTTTAAATGATTTAATTATTAAATAATCTTATCATTATTAATATTTAATAATAAAAATATTAATAACATACTTGTCAAAATATTAAAGTTATTTTTAATAACTTAAAATATTTTTAAATCATCAATATTCTACTTAAATGATTTTTAAAGTAATTAAAATTATTTTTAAATCATCACCATTAATATTTAAATATTAATAAAATTATTATCCAAATATTAAAAGTCATTAATTATAACTTAAAATATTTTTAAAATATTTTTTCTCATTTTTAAATCAATAAAACTATTTTTAATTCATTTATTTAATTTAATAAATAAATAATCTAATATTATTAATATTAATTTATTAATGAGAATTCTCCAAAAATATTGAAAATAATATTTTATAATTCCAAATATTTTCTAACACTGTATTCTCATTTAAAATAATTTTTAAATAAATAAAATCATTTTTATCTTGTTTATTTAATTTAATGATTAAATAAATCTAATATCATTAATATTAATTTATTAATAAAAATTCTCCAAAAATATTTAAAGCTATATTTTATAACTCAAAATATTTTTAAATATATTATTCTTATTTAAAATGATTATTCATAATATTAAATCATTTTTCTCTAATTTATTTAATACACTAATTAAATAAATTGAATAGCATTAATATTCAAATAATTATAATTATTACTGAAAAATATTCCAAATAGTCAGAAAATAATTTTCATAATTTAAAATAATTTTTAAAACCATTTTTGGTAATTTTTATAATTTATTTCTATTTTAAGCATTTTCCGGAATATTCAGAAAATAAAATAAATAAAACCGTCGCTATAGCCCTTTAGCGACACTTAGCATCGCTGTTGGTGTTCTTGAGCTCAAAAACACCGACAGCTTCGTGTTCAAGACTACTACTTTGACCACATTTAATCTTCTGCCTATTTTGTTTCTGGGCTAGCTTGAACCATGTTCGTGTAGTTGGAATGTAATACTACAACTAGAAATCATCAACTTGGTCATAACACAAAACATCATGAAAATCTAGGCAATTAAACTCGTTGTCAGACGTCAGCTGGGTTTTCCAGAAACCCAGGCAGTTCGAGTGGCTATATTAAAGCTCGATTATCTAAGTGTTCCAGTCATGATTTATGTGATCTCATGGTTCCAATAGGTACTCCTTGTGTCAAGGAAAATATACAAAGCAACAGATTAGATAAACAACAACATAACAGGCAGATTTAATCCGGTCAAATGTTGTCAGAAAACAAGTTCATCCCATTTCTGGGTTTTCCAGAAATTTAAACCGTGATCGAGTGTCATGGTTTGACCACTTACTACGTTCGATATACTGATGATTTACATGATCTAAAGCCATGTATTTAAATACCATATAACAGGGTATAAACTTGTTACAACATCAACATCAAAACTCATAAAAACGGACAGATCTGGGAGCTTGAAATCGTTGTCAGACGCTGAAATCTATTTCTGGGTTACCCAGAATTTCTCTCGGTTATGGTCGGTCAACCGACTTTGAGCGATTATAACTCACGATCTAGACATCTGATGGCTGTACTACCACTTCCAGATTAAAGACAACATAACAAGCTACAGATCCAAAACTTAAAACAACTTAAATCATAAACACATAAAAATCTAGAGCGACTGACATTAGCTTGTCAGGCGATTTTAGAGTTCAAGAACAGTTTTGAAAAAAAATCACTTTTTACCCATTTTGATGCTATGGATCTTTGGTAGATCATCATAGATCACCATAAAACATCCTTTAGCAATATTCTAAACACATAAACGCAAAATCTTTCTTAGCATTTAAGATTAAAAGGGCTTGGGGCTTTATACCTTTCTTGTCCAATGTTTGATCTCAACTCTCCAGATCTGACCTTGGTGTTCTAAGAGCTGTTAATGGGACTGATTCACTTAAGGAATTCGGAGGTTAGGAGAGAGAAAAAGTTTGTTGAGTGTTTGATAGCAAAATGAGCAAAAGTTAAGACTTTCTCTCCCTTTAATCCTTTAAATTAGATACATTGAATGTATGTAATGCAAGGTGTCCCCCTAGATTAGATTTGGTTGAGATAAGAGTCAAAAAGGCTAGCTTTAGTTGGTGAACAACTAAAAGTATTGGCCATTTTTACAAGTAACCTTACTAAAAAAATGTAAAAAGGGTATTTTTGTCATTTACAAAATAATTTTAAGAGCATTCTTGCCATTTGCCACACCCTTAGGGTTTAACCCTAAGATTCTAAACCTTAGGTTTTATACCCTCAGTTTTCTAGAATTTTCTAAATTAGGATTTTAAAATAGAAAATTAAAATTTCAAAAATATAATTAGGGTTTTAAATAGAAATTAATATTTTTAAAGTATAATTAGGGTTTCCTAATTATATTAACGTTTAATAAACACATTTGACTTGCCAATTAGGATTAGGGTTTTCTAATTAGGGGTTAGGATTCCCAATTTTAAAATTAGGGTTTATCGACATACGATTAGGGTTTCTAACTGCGCGTTAGGATTTCTAATCTTGAGATTAGGGTTTCTAATCCCTTATTAGGGTTTACTAATATTATACCCTACCCGATCAGTCATTGATCAAAATTTCTATACCGTACAAATACATTCTCATCAATATAATTATTTTAATTATATTTTCTACCGAATCCTATCTAGAAATTAGGGTTAGGATTTCTAAAACTGTTACGCACAACTCTACTCTGATTTTATTAGTCAATACACAAATTGACCTTCTCGAGACTCGTATCACAGAAACTTGTCACAAAATTAATAATCAATATTAATATTAATTAAAAAAGAATTATTCGTAAGATTTTGATTATTCGAAATCTCGGGTTATCACAGAATGCGTATAAACAAGAGCTAAGCCAAAAAAATCAACTGATAGCCGGCGTAGGAAATAAACTGATATTCTTAATACGCCGACTTAAGTCTAATTGCAGTTACACACTAACGTATATAATATAAATATATTATATTTATTATTTTATTTATAATTCAAATATTAAAAAAAATCCAAAAGCCATAAGGCTTTGTTTGGCAAAAAGTCTTTAAAATAAAGACTTAATATATTTAAGTCTTGTTTGGTCACAACTAAATTAAACTACTTTAATTTTATTTTAATAAACAATTTAGTTTATAATTCATAATCACATACTATATTTTAAATAAATATTCCACTTAAACACATACCACAAAATTATATTCTCATTATAATTTTATTTAATAAATTAATATACCATCTTAATTTATCACATCGCAACAACAATATAACATCTCATGTTATCTTACAACATAATAACTATAAATTAAATTAATTTAGAATATTATCTAATAAATATAATTTATAAATATTTACTAACAATAATTACATATTCATTTAATTTAAGAAATATTTTAAATTACAAAACAACAACTTCATCAATAGAATATTTATTTAATTTAAGAAATATTTTAAATTACAAATAAAATCTTGGATTGTTACATCATTCCCTCCTTACTAGGATTCTGTCCCCAGAATTACAACTCAAACAATCAAATCGTCACATTCTTCTTTCCTTAAAAAGATTCTGTCCCCAGAATTGAAGACACAGACAAAACAAATAACTCATGGTAATTTCTTCATCATTTCAGTTTCGAGTTCCCACGTAGCATTTTCGACGCTGTGGTTCTTCTATATCACCTTCACAAAAGGTTTTAACTCATTCCTGTGCACATGATCTTTCTAGTCGACTACCTGGATAAAAATTTCCTAGTAGCACAACTATAACGGTTCGTACTTTTTCACATGATTACAGTTGAGCTTGTTCGATCATCTCACCACAAAATGAAAAACATTAAGAATGCGCTCTAACTATAGAGGTAAGGCTACCTCAAAACCATCTAACTTAGTCTTAAAAACCTCTAACTATCAAATATATACATGTGAAAAGAATCACCTTTCCACCTCATATACCTTGATAGCGCGATACCGATATTCCAATGATTATCTTAAAGTTCTGAAGGTTCAAGCGGACAACACGTTACACGAGTGCACGTACTTCGAGACGGCAAGGCCCACGGAGCCTGGGGAACCCCGGGAAGCCGCAGGTACATTTGCGGCTACCGCAAGTACACCTGCGGCTCCCCCGTCTATAAATAGAGGGCTTGGGGTGGCCATTTATAAGAAAAAAAAGGCGAGGAAGCCCTGTCCATTTTGCTTTGTACACACTATAAACTAAGTGCTTTCTTATTTCAAATACTTGTGAGCTTATATATTGCTACATTTTACCGGTGGGAACCAAGTGTTCATCCATTTAAAGCTATTTGAAGTTTCCTTTGGCAGCCCACTGTATGCCTTCTTACATTTCTTAAAGCCTTCTCTCCACTTTTGTGCACACACAATTATTCACATTAAGAGTCGTGTGTGTGTGTATGCCCGGACCGTCGGTCCGTGGCTTTTATTGCTTTTCTATATATATATATATATAAATATATATATATACTTATATATATATATAATTATTAAGTTATCTCGATTGAGCCTGGATATAATATTCTGAGCGTTTATTCGTCCCGCCTGGAGTTTATTTCGTGACAGTTGATCACTTTTATTTATACATTTACATTCCGTCCTGCCTTGAGTTTACTTCGTGGCGGTTGATTGTTCATATATATATATATATATAACTATTTACAACTTTCATACAAACTGCTACATCATCTGAGCCTAGGAATCATGTGATACAAATTCAGTCTTCTAATCTAGATTCGGTTCCCGTGATGAACATTTTTAGCTGTACATGGCTTGTAAATTATTCACGGTGTTTGAATTTCCTTAGACGACTCTCATGCCCACAAGGAGTTCGACACAGCTTTTTATCTTATTTTCTCGAAGATGCTTCGCATCTCGAAAATAAAAGCAATCAAACCGAACACATAATAAAATGGAAGTATCAAAGGCCTCAATTACTATTGAGCACAAGAGTTTGAAAAACCTCTTTTACAAAACATCACTGCTATATCTTGTTAAAACTGAACTTTTATACAAAATACAAACCCTTTGTATATAGGTGCAAACGAGGCATAGCACTACTTCCAGATAATTGCACATTGATTTACACACATATACACATTCAGATAAATGTTTTAATTGAAAAGTGGCGGTCATCGTGTTACCACGGATGTCGGGGGGTGCCTAACACATTTCCTCTGCATAATCAAGCCCCCGGACCCTAACGAATCTCGGTTTCACAGACCAGTCAAATAGTGTCACATCACTAGGTCAATGTGCAAACTATTTCCGATTGAGTTGGTGCAACTTTTTAAAAATACCAACTGGCGACTCTTACAAGTCCCAATCGTCGACATATATATGTCGGACCTTTTAATAACTTGTTTTTTCAAACAAATCTCACTTGATATGAGAACACCAAAATACAAGAATAGAAAAGGGA
Source organism: Panax notoginseng (assembly GCA_016801055.1). Lineage (NCBI taxonomy): Eukaryota > Viridiplantae > Streptophyta > Magnoliopsida > Apiales > Araliaceae > Panax > Panax notoginseng. The sequence continues at coordinate 46,020,010 of CM029017.1, forward strand.
CAAATAAAAATTCTGACTTCGACATATGGCGACTCTACTGGGGACATCCAGTAAGAGGGCTTAAGCCGCTATTACAAACTTTTCAAAATATTTATCTGCTTGTGTGTGGATGTTGCATTTACATTTGAATGAATTTGTACGAATGCATTTAGTTATTGCACTTAGTGCTTTGCACCATATCTGCTTGTGATATTAGTGCTTCGCACATATCATCATTTTCATACGGTGAGACACGTTGTGTGTGAATGTATGTTGTGTGGTTCCTCCACAAGGAGGCTATCCTATCGGTGTTTGATTACTGGACTCGTAGGAAGACTAATTCCAACGAGGCTCAGGAAAGGCACCACCTTGATTCGCTCCAGTTGAAAGACCGGATTAACTTTCCGTCGAGTAAATTGTGATGATCTGGGAACCTTCATGCCAAAAAGCCGCGAGAGTAACCTAAGATAGGTCAGCCTCTGATAAACCAAACGCGGAGGAAAGTCTCTTCATACTTTCACATTTCAATTACTTGTAATTACAATTACTTGTAATGTTATTTCCATCTCAATGTAATGGAAAATATGAAGGAATATGAAGGAATATCTTGTCATACAGACAGCTGACATCCATTTTGCAGGATAATACTTCTAAAATGGATGCATCACATAGCATGTAACATTTTTACATTCCCTAAAACTAAACTACATAAGTCTTTTTGTAGGAAAACAATTGGTCCTGTTACTCGTTCAAAGTCCAAAAAGGCAACAAGCCTACAGCCAAGCATGGCTGCACCTGGCCAGTCTAATCCTACTCCTGTCTCTCGCGATGAGTTCGAAGGATTAAGTAACCAGATTACAGAGTTGGCTGTTCTGTTTAAAGAACTTCACAAATCCACTCAGGGTCCACAAATACCCATACATACAGAATCCTCTGCACATAGAGGAACTCAGGGACTGGACAAAGAAATTCCTGTACCTGAATCTCAGTTGGACAAAACCAACAAAACACCTAAAACCACCCATCTCAAAGAAGATCCAGATACCGGTGATATCAGGAAGAAAGTCCTACAAATGGAAGAGACCATTCGGTCTATCAAAGGGATTGGAGCACATGGGAGTGTTTCATATTCAGACATTTGTATCTTCCCTGGGGTTCATTATCCAGAGAAGTTCAAGACTCCCAATTTTGAAAAGTATGATGGATTGGGAGATCCTTACACACATTTGAAAGTATTCATTAGAGAACTCGGATCTTATGTCGAGGATGAAAAGCTCAAAATGCAGCTATTTCAGAAGAGTCTGACTGGAGAAGCCAGATCATGGTACACCAGATTTGACAACTCCAAGATTAATAGCTGAGAGGAACTAACTCATGCTTTCCTGAGTCAGTACAGTTTCCAAACTCAGATGGCTCCTGACCGGTACCAAATTACCAAGGTCAAGAAACAAGCTAGTGAGTCTTTCAGAAAGTATACCCAAAGATGGAGGTGTCTGGCTGCTCAAGTAATTCCATCTATGACTGAGTTTGAAATGGTGATGACCTTCATAGACATTCAAGAAGCTCCCTTCTATGAGAGAGTTTTAGTTGGCATATGTAAGCCCTTCTCTGAAATGATCAAACATGGAGAAATGGCTGAGATGAGATTGAAGTCCAGAAAGATTCAAGACCTTGCCGCTCTCAAAGCTATAGCTGAGCACATCAAGTTTGGAATTTATGGGAACAACCCCCGGAGGGTCCACAAGAAAAAAAAGAAGGATGTTTCCTTAATACTACAAGGGCAAAAAGGCAGTCAAAGCATGCCTATTCAGAGGAGAAACTACTCCCCATTTCAAGCACAGTCTTTAAACCCTCCATTTTCAAAAGGTGGAGAAGTCAGACGAACTCGAGTGTTCACACCCTTAGGGGACTCGCTCGAGAATATTCTCAATCTTCTGACAACTTAGAAGAAAATTACCCATCTTCTTCCACTAGCCAACATGAGTGGGAAGGTTTTCAATGCTAACAGGAAGTGTGCTTATCATGTTGGAGCTCCATGCCATGATACTCAAGATTGCTGGGCCTTGAAGCATAAGATCCAGGATTTGATTGATAATGGTGAGATCGTGGTAACTAAACCTGACCAACCCCATGTGCTAGAAAACCCTTTTCCTCAACACAAAGAAGATGAGGTTAACATGATTAATTGGAATAGTGGATAGACTTCCCACTACAGTGGTGGATCCTCCTAAACCAGCAAGGATAGTGGTGACAAATGGGATTATGCATAGTCCAGTTTATAATGGAACGAAAAATGAAGGCTCTACGCGAGCAAGTTAATCAATTGGCAGAACTGGTGGTCCATCATCACCAAGTCACACGTCAATTATTCAACCAGGGGCTTGCTAGCCTCCTTCCTCTTGTTACAAATACTCCACCGCGTACTCCAGAGAGTGAGACACTGGAGGATAAAATTACAAAAAGAGCAAATACCAAAGCCCATCGGGATTTAGCTAACAAAAGGGAATTCACCTATTTAGGCCAACCGATGGAAGCGATATTATAGATGCTGATCAATGAAGGAAGAATCACAGCTCTGCTACCTCCAATCAGCCCGCGTTCAAGACGATTTGATTTTAATGGTGTATGTCTATATGACTCCCACTCTCGTCGTCATAGCACTGAAGAATGCTGAGCACTCTGCCATCTTATTCAGAACCTGATTGACATCGGTGTCCTACAAATGACAGACAATGACGCTGTATTACTTGAGAGTTGGGACATATTTCCTACAAGGTGGAAGGAAGTCATAGCAGTTATATCTTCTGAGGCAGATTCAGCTAACCCATCACATATAATTTAACCTATTCAACTCAAAGGTGTTGAAAATTCTTTGAAAGTGGCTGCGCTAGAGCCAATCGTCTTGCCATTTAGACCACAATATCATATTGTTAGCCTACAAAAAGTTCCATGGAATTATGGAGAGGATGAAGGATCCACATCCTACACAACTATTGCAATGTTGAAAGAGAATCCACTATATCTTCCCTAATAGGTTTTGAGGCCCGCCATCAAATCAAAGGGGAAAGTTCCCATGGAGAAGATTAAAGAATTCCTCTATACTATGGGACACAATGAAGCCAAGGTGGTTTTAAGCTTGAAAGAAGCTCTGTGAAAGCCCCGAACCCAGGTCCCAAATCACCGCAGATCCGGTGCAATCATTCTGTCACTATTTGCGGAAGATATAAACATAAATTATTTATACAATAAACGTACACATTATTTTTCCAAAATTGAGTAACCTTAACTCATACACAATTCATAAACTATCAGGCTTATAACATATTTATTAAACTATTCTATTACAAATTAGCTGCACATATTATCCCAAGCTGAACTTGGCATTATCCTTTTCCTGTATCCGACGTTTTCGCCTTAATCTGCAATGTTAAATCATGATATAGCAAGGGTGAGCATGAAAGTTGCCCAGCAAGTTTAAATTCAATACTATAACGATATATCATGATTGAAAGAGTCTGAATAATAAGCTGCCTATAATTCAACAATATAATTGTGAACTAGCAGGAACAAATTTATGACTGAACAAGTATTATACATGAACAAATATATTTGAATCAACTGGTAATGAAGGTGATCAGCCTTTCATACCTGACTTATACATGCAATATGTACAGAGTACAATTCTACATGGCAATCAGCAATGATTAACCATAATCATATCCGAATGAAACAACTCTTAGTAGAGTTAAGTAAAAATAAACTTGCCTGAACCGTTGATTACCGCTACGCAATTTATATCACTTTATCCGAAGACCTAATATTAGCAATATAGATCTCCTACATTAGAATAATAACATCACAGTATAATACTATTATATATATAAGCATAGAATAACCTAAACACATAACATATAACCCTATCAGTCTATAACACACATAAGACTCAGTGTCAAGTCAAATTATTGCAGTCTGAGTTGAACTTGACACAAATCTAACCATTAATCAAAATTATTACTGGTGAAATACTTAACCATTAACTTAAATAATTTTATTATCAGTCAAAATATTTTTCTAAGCTCTTAATGATTTTTCATGTAATTATTACTATTTATCATGATTTTTCAATCATTAACTCGTATTTAATGAATTAAATACCCCAATATTCTATTATCATTAATATTTATTTATTATCAAATATTAATGAAATTCATGTCATAATATTATAATGTATTTATAATATCACAAAGTATTTTTAATACCTTAAAATCACCTTTATATGATTTTTAAACAATTAAATTCATTATCTGATAATTGTTGTTAATATTAAAATATTAATATTTTCATGACAAAATATCAAAAGTTATATTTTATAACTTAAAATGTTTTTATAACACTTAAATCATTTTTATATAATTTTTAAATCATTTATTCTATTTTTTTTATAATTTATTTAATATATTTATTAAATAAACTAATTATCATTAATATTTATTAATTAATGAAATTCATCACAAAATATCAAAAGTCACTAAAAATAACTTAAAATATTTTTTTACTATAATATTATTTTTCATGATTTTTCATGTATTAAAATTATTTTTAAATAATTTATTTAATATTATAACTAAATAAATTAAATACCATTTATATTCCAAAAATATTAAATATTTATGAAATATATTCTAAATAATAAAAAACTATTTTTCAGACTTTAAAATAATTTTTTTAGAATTTATTTTATATTTTTAATAATTAAAAACTATTTTTTTCTATTTTTAATTAATTTTCAGAAAATTAAAAAATAAATTAATTAGAAACTGTCGCTAAAAGGCCCTATAGCGACAAAACCGTCGCTATAGGTGTTCTTGGTGTTCTTAATGCCTGCTCAGAAAACGCATGTCAGACACCGAGTATGCTAGTTTGACCGGTTGTAACTTTTTGATCCTTAAGTTTCTGGACTTGTTCTTGTTTTAATAATATAGTACTAATGTAATACAACAACTACCAACTAAGTTCATGGTCATAACACATAACATCAGTGAGATTCAAGCTGCACAAAACCTGTCAGACACTGTTCTTCAATTTCTGGGTTTTCCAGAAATTGAAGAACAGTCAAGATGACACATTTTAGCCTTTGGATCTTAGCATTTTGGGCTCGTTTGGTGTAATATAAAAGTTCAAAATTATAGTCTGGATGTCATAGTACAACTTCATAACATCATAACAATATAACATCATCAGATACACAAGATCTGGGCCGGTCAAACTAAGGGTCAGGAAACGGGTCTTGAAGATTCTGGGTTACCCAGAATCTCCTTCCCGTGTGTTGGTCAACGGTGGTTTAACCAGTCCTAGTTTTGATTCTGAGCAATATCGTGGTGATCTAATGACTTTAGTATGTAGACTAAATGTCAGGCTACAACAAACAAACGACAACTGGGCCAACCCATTAACATACAGCAAGATCTGGTACGTTAAAAATGTTGTCAGACCACTGGAAATATTCTAGTTTACCCAGAAAGGTTTTCCGTGAACTGTCAACGCGGTTTGACCGCTTGAATCTCTTAATATACTAAGGATCTGGCCTTGCTTCTAGCTTCATATCAAATTACTCATGACATAGAACACCTTTATAACATAAAACAACATATATCTAAAACAGAGAAAGATCTAGGGCCTCTGACATATGACTGTCAGGCCATTTCTTGAACTTTTTCCAGATTTCTAAAAATATTTGATTCGAGCATCTAGATGTTATGGATCCATGATCCAACAACCCAGATCTCTAATTGAAACCTTATAACATATATTTAACCAATAACTAACATTAAACAATATAAGATCAAAGGATTTCAAAATTCGGGTTTTTATACCTTTAAAACTTGGATTTTTGATTTCTGATCCTTGAATCTGTTATTGGGTTATTAGAACTTGATCATGGCTTGGTTTCTCACTCTCTCTCTCACTAAATCCCGAATTTTTAGAGAGAGAATGGGTTTGGAGAAATGATAAACAAAGTAGACTTTTTCTTACTTTAATTTTTTTATTTGTTTGATTCATTGTCTCTAGTGGGTATAGGTAGCCCAAAATCAGATTTGGGATAGATTTGAGCACATGTTGTATATCTACATAGATGAGTCACCAAGATTTGGACATATCCTTTACTTAATGTGTAAGAAAAGGCCACTTTGGTCTTTTTCTATGAGATCCCGAATTTAATGAAATAAAAGTATTCAATTTTTTTATTTTGGTAAACAGTTAAATTGATAAAAATTTAAAGTTAAGGGTAATATGTGAAATTTTTTTTGCAAAGTAAGCAAGTTGATATAAAATATTCGTTGTGTCGGGGAATATTCGATTAATCGGAGAATATTCTTTTTGTCGGAGAATATTCGTACGACGGTACAATCATTGGTGGACCCCACAACGGAATTATTGTCGGATTGAGAAAACGACAAAAATATTTTAATAAAAATAACGGCGGAAGTTTTACCGTTAACTGTTGAAACACCCGGTGTTAAAAGTACAGTAATACGCGTGGTTGCATAGTAGCAAACGGTATTGATTATTGAGGCTTACGTGATAAGTCACTTAGTTTTGTTTTATTAGTATTATTAATGTAATAAAACAGAAAAGTTTTTTATATAAAACAGAATACTTTTATAAAGTTATTCGTTTTATTAGGCTAATAGTAAAATCTTTTTATATAAAACAGAATACTTTTATAAAGTTATCTGTTTTATTAGACAATAATTAGAATATATTATATTTTATTATGTATAGTGCCTGCATAGTGTTTGCATAGTAAAATCTTTTATAAAGTTATTCGTTTTATTAGATTATAAATAGAATATATTATATTTTATATAAAAGATTTTGCTTTAAATATGGACAGTCCGATTAAAAATAAATCAATCTGGACCGTTCATGAATTAGTTACTATGCAGTCCATTCTTCTATAAATAGAAGCTCATTCCTTCATTATTTCTTACGAATTTACTGAAACTCTAGAGAGAGAAACTATAGAGAGAGTTCTTCTATAAGCCTCAATAATTAATACCGCATGCTACTATGCAACCACGCGTATTACTATACTTTTAGCACCTGGTGTTTCAACAGTTAACGGTAAAACTTTCGCCGTTATTTTCATAAAAATATTTTTATCGATTTCTCAATCCGACAATAATTCCGTTGTGGGGTCCACCAATGATTGTACCGTCGTACGAATATTTTTCGACAAAAAGAATATTCCCCGACTAATCGAATATTCCCCGACACAACGAATATTTTATATCAACTTGCTTACTTTGCAAAAAAAAATTCATATATTACCCTTAACTTTAAACTTTTATCAATTTAACTATTTACCAAAATAGAAAAATTGAATACTTTTATTTCATAAAATTTGGGATCTCACAATCTCCCATTCTTATGAAATTTCGCCCTCGAAATTTACGTACGTGCCTGGTATTCGAAGAGATGAGAATACCTTGCTTTCTTTTCGGATTGTACCTTCTCGGTGATTTCCTCTATATAATGATTTTCCCATTGCTCATCTCCTGTATTTCAGATATCATTATAGAATATAGCTTCAAAACAAAGGTTAATTGACATATCATAATTTGTCAACTTATCAAGTAAATAATTTCAGCTTAGGTAAGTCACACATTAGCGAAGTATATTACTCGTCTCTCCCCTCCTAGTTCTAGACTCATATCTCCGCCAGCGACCATATTCCTAAGCTCTGATACTAACTGTGACGCCCCCAAAATTAGGTATACATCACCCAACTTGAGTCGCCAGATACATGGTACAGAATTCAAATACAACTTAATAATACAACTGTCGTGTACAATACGACAAAACATAAACTGTGAGTTTCTATACAAATATTGTCTTCTAGAGAGTATCAATACTCAAAAGGAGTCCTCATTACAATTATTATCACACTATTACATAGAATAGTGAGGACTACTAATGCTATCATCTGGTCCATCACTCCGTTTCCCGACTCGTCCCAACTATATTCTTATTTTCTGAAGAGAACAGTGAAAAAAAGGGTGAGCTCAACTAGCCTAGTAAAAAATATTATGACAAAGATAATGCACAATAAATTATCATTAGTCTTCAATAATGTTAAACTGATAAAATACAATAGACATCAAGTTTAACTGCAGCGGATCAAGCAATCCATTAAAATAGTCAAGTAGAAAATAAAATCTACTATCTTTTATGATTTAAAAGGTTTTTCATCACTTTTATCGCTGAGACTCAGCTTAATAAATAATCCACACCTTCGAATTATCCATGCACTACGACTAAGGATATTCGTTAGTATCACATCCATGAATTATCCATGCGCTACGGCCAAAGATATTTATTATTATCACATCCATGAATTAATATTTCATCGCTGAGACTCAGCTCAATAATTAATCCACATCATCGAATCATCCCTGCACTACAGGCCAAGGATATTCATTAGTATCACGACCACGAATTATCCATGCACTACGGCCCAAAGATAATCGTGTTTTCATCAACGGTCCTGATCATGCCATAAAACAATTCAACTTTGCATCCTTGGCCGAAGAGAATCCATAGCCATAATCATACCAAAAACTGTCCATCAATTCGGGGATTATTCTTTTTATCGGGAAATATTCATACGACGGTACAATCGTTGGTGGACCTCACAACGGAATTATTGTCGGATTGAGAAAACGACAAAAATATTTTTATGAAAATAACGGCGGAAGATTTACCGATAACTATTGAAATACCAGGTGTTAAAAGTACAGTAATACGCGAGGTTACATAGTAGCATACGGTATTGATTATTCAGGCTTACGTGATAAGTCACTCAGTTTTGTTTTATTAGTATTATTAATGTAACAAAACAGAAAAGCTTTTTATATAAAACAGAATACTTTTATAAAGTTATTCGTTTTATTAGGCTAATAGTAAAATCTTTTTATATAAAACAGAATACTTTTACAAAGATATCTGTTTTATTAGACAATAATTAGAATATATTATATTTTATTATGCATAGTGCTTGCATAGTATTTGCATAGTAAAATCTTTTATAAAGTTATTCGTTTTATTAGATTATAAATAGAATATATTATATTTTATTTAAAAGATTTTGCTTTAAATATGGACCGTCCGATTAAAAGTAAATCAATCTGGACCGTTCATAAATTAGTTATTATGCAGTCCATTCTTCTATAAATAAAAGCTCATTTCTTTATTATTTCTTACGAATTTACTAAAACTCTAGAGAGAGAAACTATAGAGATAGTTCTTCTTCTATAATCTTGAGCGTATTTATTTAGAGTTTAAGAAAGCTTTGAGCGTAGTGCAAGTTTTCTTCGAGTATATCCTCGCCCTACCAGTCGGAATACTCTTCTTTCAAAGGTAAGGGATATTATTTGTTGTACTCGTAAAGGGTATTCTTTCTTTATTATTCATGAAGAGAACTTCTGTTATTCTATTCTTTATTATTCTGTTGGAATAACTTGTATACGCGGGCTACCCTATACTTGGTGAAATTCTTCTGTTATTACATTATTTATTATTCTGTCGGAATATCCTGTCTGTGCTTTACGCCGGACCTGGTTCCATTATTTATTATTCTGTCAGAATATCCTGTCTGTGCATTTATGCCTGACCTAGTTCTATTAATTATTATTCTGTTGGAATAACATGTCTGTGCGGTCTATCGCATGCATGGTGATTTCTGTTGTTATTCCATTCTTTAATATTTTGTTGGAATATCCTGTCGGTGCGAATTTCGCCTGACCAGGTTCCGTTCTTTATTATTCTGTAGGAATATCCTGTCTGTGCGTTTACGCATGACCTGATTCCATTCTTTATTATTCTGTTGGGAATAACCTGCCTGTGCAGTCTATCGCACGTATGGTGAATCCTTCTGTTATTCTATTCTTTATTATTCTGTTGGAATAACCTGTCTATGTGGATTACCACATGCATGGTGAATGATCATTTGTATTCATTCCTTATTAAATTGTGAAAATGATCTGTATATGTGGATTACCGCAAGGGTGGATTACCGCATGGCGGACGAAAATCTATTTGCAGTTTTATATATTCTATTATACTCAGTTGGTTAAAGTTTTAGCTTCTATACTCCATGAAATTAGTGGAATATCCTTGATATTTGCGCCTCATCCAGTATCTTTTCGTGGAAATATTTTTCTGAGCATTCTTAAATTTTACTCTACAAATAAGTATCATGTTGACAATTTAGATGTTATTGGTTCCTGGATAAATTAATTCTTGAACTTGTTTTATTGAATTAGTATGTCATTGTCGGCATCTTCATGTTTATATTATGTTCAAAGTCATCTGTGGCCTGTAGTGCATAGATGGACTTGGTATGATTATGACCAGGGATTATTCGGTATAATCACGACCATAATGTTACAAATGATGTGGTAAAAGTTATCATTGGCCCGTAGTGCATAGATGGACTTGGTGTGATTATGACCAGGGATTATTCGGTATAATCATGACCGTAATGTGATGAATGATGTGGTAAAAAAATCCTCATTGGCCGTAGTGTATTGATTGACAATTTTTGATATGATTATGGCTATGGATTCTCTTCGGGCAAGGGTGCAAAGATGAATTGTTTTATGGCTTGATAAGGACCGTTGATGAAAACAGGATTATCTTTGGGCCGTAGTGCATAGATAATTCGTGGTCGTGATACTAATGAATATCCTTGGCCTGTAGTGCAGGGATGATTCGATGATGTGGATTAATTATTGAGCTGAGTCTCAACGATGAAATATTAATTCATGGATGTGATAATAATGAATATCTTTGGCCGTAGCGAATGGATAATTCATGGATGTGATACTAACGAATATCATTGGCCGTAGTGCATGGATAATTCGAAGGTGTGGATTATTTATTAAGCTGAGTCTCAGCGATAAAAGTGATGAAAAACCTTTTAAATCATAAAAGATAGTAGATTTTATTCTCAACGTGACTCTTTTAATAGATTGCATGATCCGCTGCAGTTAAACTTGATGTCTATTGTATTTTATCAGTTTAACATTATTAAAGACTAATGATAATTTATTCTGCATTATCTTAGTCATAATATTTTTACTGTGCTAGTTGAGCTCACCCTTTCTTTCACTGTTTTCTTTAGGGAATGAGAATATAGTTGGAACGAGTCGGGAAACGAAGTGATGGACCAGATGATAGCATTAGTAGTCCTCACTATTTTATGTAATAGTGTGATAATAATTGTAATGAGGACTCCTTTTGAGTATGGATACTCTCTCGAAGACAATATTTGTATTCAAAATCACAGTTTATGTTTTGTCGTATTGTACACGACAGTTATATTATTAAGTTGTATTTGAATTCTGTACCATATATATGGCGACTCAAGATGGGTGATGTGTACCTAATTTTGGGGGCGTCACAGTTGGTATCAGAGCTTATTGATATGGTCGCTGGCGGAGATATGAGTCTAGAACTAGGAGGGGAGAGACGAGTAATATACTTCGCTAATGTGTGACTTACCTAAGCTGAACTTATTTACTTGATAAGTTGACAAATTATGATATGTCAATTAACCTTTGTTTTGAAGCTATATTCTATAATGATATCTGAAATACAGGAGATGAGCAATGGGAAAATCATGATACAAAGGAAATAACCGAGAAGGTACAATCCGAAAAGAAAGCAAGGTATTCTCATCTCTTCGAATACCAGGTACGTACGTAAATTTTGAGGGCAAAATTTCATAAGGAGGGGAGATTGTGAGATCCCGAATTTTATGAAATAAAAGTATTCAATTTTTCTATTTTGGTAAATAGTTAAATTGATAAAAGTTTAAAGTTAAGGGTAATATGTGAATTTTTTTTTGCAAAGTAAGCAAGTTGATATAAAATATTCGTTGTGTCGGGGAATATTCGATTAGTCGGTGAATATTCTTTTTATCGGGAAATATTCGTATGACGGTACAATTATTGGTGGACCCCACAACGGAATTATTGTCGAATTGAGAAAATGACAAAAATATTTTTATGAAAATAACGACGGAAGTTTTACCGTTAACTGTTGAAACACCCGATGTTAAAAGTACAGTAATACGCGTGGTTGCATAGTAGCATACGGTATTGATTATTGAGGCTTACGTGATAAGTCACTCAGTTTTTTTTATTAGTATTATTAATGTAATAAAACAGAAAAGCTTTTTATATAAAAAAGAATACTTTTATAAAGTTATTCGTTTTATTAGGCTAATAGTAAAATCTTTTTATATAAAACAGAATACTTTTATAAAGTTATCTGTTTTATTAGATAATAATTAGAATATGTTATATTTTATTATGCATAGTGCCTGTATAGTGTTTGCATAGTAAAATCTTTTATAAAGTTATTCGTTTTATTAGATTATAAATAGAATATATTATATTTTATATAAAAGATTTTGCTTTAAATATGGACAGTCCGATTAAAAATAAATCAATCTGGACCGTTCATGAATTAGTTACTATGCAGTCCATTCTTCTATAAATAGAAGCTCATTCCTTCATTATTTCTTACGAATTTACTGAAACTCTAGAGAGAGAAACTATAGAGAAAGTTCTTCTTCTATAATCTTGAGCGTATTTATTTAGAGTTTAAGAAAGCTTTGAACGTAGTGCAAGTTTTCTTCGAGTATATCCTCGCCCTACCTGTCGGAATACTCTTCTTTCAAAGGTAAGGGATATTATTTGTTGTACTCGTAAAGGGTATTCTTTCTTTTTTATTCATGAAGAGAACTTCTGTTATTCCATTTTTTATTATTCTGTTGGAATAACTTGTATACGCGGGCTACCATATACTTGGTGAAATTCTTCTGTTATTACATTATTTATTATTCTGTCGGAATATCCTGTCTGTGTTTTACGCCGGACCTGGTTCCATTATTTATTATTCTGTCGGAATATCCTGTCTATGCGTTTTTGCCTGACCTGGTTCCATTAATTATTATTCTGTTGGAATAACCTGTCTGTGCGGTCTATCGCATGGATGGTGATTTCTGTTGTTATTCTATTCTTTAATATTTTGTTGGAATATCCTGTCGGTGCGAGTTTCGCCTGACATGGTTCCGTTCTTTATTATTCTGTCGAAATATCCTGTCTGTGCGTTTACGCATGACCTGGTTCCATTCTTTATTATTCTGTTGGGAATAACCTGCCTGTGCAGTCTATCGCACGCATTGTGAATCCTTCTGTTATTCCATTCTTTATTATTCTGTTGGAATAACCTGTCTATGTGGATTACCACATGCATGGTGAATGATCCTTTGTATTCATTCCTTATTAAATTGTGGAAATGATCTGTATATGTGGATTACCGCATGGGTGGATTACCGCATGGCGGACGAAAATCCATTTGCAGTTTTATATATTCTATTATACTCAGTTGGTTAAAGTTTTAGCTTCTATACTCCATGAAATTAGTGGAATATCCTTGATATTTGCGCTTCATCAATTATCTTTTCGTGGAAATATTTTTCTGAGCATTCTTAAATTTTACTCTACAAATAAGTATCATGTTGACAATTTGGACATTATTGGTTCCTGGATAAATTAATTCTTGAACTTGTTTTATTGAATTATTATGTCATTGTCATCATCTTCATGTTTATATTATGTTGAAAGTCATCTGTGGCCTGTAGTGCATAGATGGACTTGGTATGATTATGACCAGGGATTATTCGGTATAATCACGACCGTAATGTTACAAATGATGTGGTAAAAGTTATCTTTGACCCGTAGTGCATAAATGGACTTGGTGTGATTATGACTAGGGATTATTCGGTATAATCATGACCGTAATGTGATGAATGATGTGGTAAAAAAATCCTCATTGGCCGTAGTGCATTGATAGACAGTTTTTGGTATGATTATGGCTATGGATTCTCTTCGGCCAAGGGTGCAAAGATCAATTGTTTTATGGCATGATCAGGACCGTTGATGAAAACACGATTATCTTTGGACCGTAGTGCATGGATAATTTGTGGTCGTGATACTAATGACTATCCTTGGCCTGTAGTGCAGGGATGATTCGATGATGTGGATTAATTATTAAGCTGAGTCTCAGCGATGAAATATTATTTCATGGATGTGATAATAATGAATATCTTTAGTCGTAGCGCATGGATAATTCATGGATGTTATACTAACGAATATCCTTGACCGTAGTGCATGGATAATTCGAAGATGTGGATTCTTTGTTAAGCTGAGTCTCAGCGATAAAAGTGATGAAAAACCTTTTAAATCATGAAAGATAGTAGATTTTATTCTCTACTTGACTCTTTTAATGGATTGCTTGATCCGCTGCAGTTAAACTTGATGTCTATTGTATTTTATCAATTTAACATTATTGAAGACTAATGATAATTTATTCTGCATTATCTTAGTCATAATATTTCTTACTGGGCTATTTGAGCTCACCCTTTCTTTCACTGTTCTCTTCAGGAAATAAGAATATAGTTGGGACGAGTCGGGAAACGGAGTGATGGACCGGATGATAGCATTAGTAGTCCTCACTATTCTATATAATAGTGTGATAATAATTGTAATGAGGACTCCTTTTGAGTATGGATACTCTCTAAAAGATAATATTTGTATTGAAACTCACAGTTTATGTATTGTCGTAATGTACACGACAGTTGTATTATTAAGTTATATTTGAATTCTGTACCATGTATCTGGTGACTCAAGATGGGTGATGTATACCTAATTTTGGGGGCGTCACAGTTGGTATCAGAGCTTAGGGATATGGTCGCTGGCGGAGATATGAGTCTAGAACTAGGAGGGGAGTGACGAGTAATATACTTCGCTAATGTGTGACTTACCTAAGCTGAAATTATTTACTTGATAAGTTGACAAATTATGATATGTCAATTAACCTTTGTTTTGAAGCTATATTCTATAATGATATCTGAAATACAGGAGATGAGCAATGGAAAAATCATGATACAGAGGAAATAACTGAGAAGGTACAATCCGAAAAGAAAGCAAGGTATTCTCATCTCTTCGAATACCAGGTACGTACGTAAATTTTGAGGGCGAAATTTTATAAGGAGTGGAGATTGTGAGATCCCGAATTTTATGAAATAAAAGTATTTAATTTTTCTATTTTGGTAAATAGTTAAATTGATAAAAGTTTAAAGTTAAGGGTAATATGTGAATTTTTTTTTTGCAAAGTAAGCAAGTTGATATAAAATATTCGTTGTGTCGGGGAATATTCGTACGACGGTACAATCATTAGTGGACCCCACAACGGAATTATTGTCGGATTGAGAAAACGACAAAAATATTTGTATGAAAATAACGGCGGAAGTTTTACCGATAACTGTTGAAATACCAGGTGTTAAAAGTACAGCAATACACGAGGTTGCATAGTAGCATACGGTATTGATTATTCAGGCTTACGTGATAAGTCACTCAGTTTTGTTTTATTAGTATTATTAATGTAACAAAACAGAAAAGCTTTTTATATAAAACAGAATACTTTTATAAAGTTATTCGTTTTATTAGGCTAATAGTAAAATCTTTTTATATAAAACAGAATACTTTTACAAAGATATCTGTTTTATTAGACAATAATTAGAATATATTATATTTTATTATGCATAGTGCTTGCATAGTATTTGCATAGTAAAATCTTTTATAAAGTTATTCGTTTTATTAGATTATAAATAGAATATATTATATTTTATTTAAAAGATTTTGCTTTAAATATGGACCGTCCGATTAAAAGTAAATCAATCTGGATCGTTCATGAATTAGTTATTATGCAGTCCATTCTTCTATAAATAGAAGCTCATTCCTTTATTATTTCTTACGAATTTACTAAAACTCTAGAGAGAAAAACTATAGAGAGAGTTCTTCTTCTATAATCTTGAGCGTATTTATTTAGAGTTTAAGAAAGCTTTGAGCGTAGTGCAAATTTTCTTCGAGTATATCCTCGCCCTACCAGTCGGAATACTCTTCTTTCAAAGGTAAGGGATATTATTTGTTGTACTCGTAAAGGGTATTCTTTCTTTATTATTCATGAAGAGAACTTCTGTTATTCCATTCTTTATTATTCTGTTGGAATAACCTGTATACGCGGGCTACCCAATACTTGGTGAAATTCTTCTGTTATTACATTATTTATTATTCTGTCGGAATATCCTATCTGTGCTTTACGCCGGACCTGGTTCCATTATTTATTATTCTGTCAGAATATCCTGTCTGTGCATTTATGCCTGACCTGGTTCTATTAATTATTATTTTGTTGGAATAACATGTCTGTGCGGTCTATCGCATGCATGGTGATTTTTGTTGTTATTCCATTCTTTAATATTTTGTTGGAATATCCTGTCGGTGCGAATTTCGCCTAACCAGGTTCCGTTCTTTATTATTCTATAGGAATATCCTGTCTGTGCGTTTACGCATGACCTGGTTCCATTCTTTATTATTCTGTTGGGAATAACCTGCCTGTGCAGTCTATCGCACGTATGGTGAATCCTTCTGTTATTCTATTCTTTATTATTTTGTTGGAATAACCTGTCTATGTGGATTACCACATACATGGTGAATGATCATTTGTATTCATTCCTTATTAAATTGTGAAAATGATCTGTATATGTGGATTACCGCAAGGGTGGATTACCGCATGGCGGACGAAAATCCATTTGCAGTTTTATATATTCTATTATACTCAGTTGGTTAAAGTTTTAGCTTCTATACTCCATGAAATTAGTGGAATATCCTTGATATTTGCGCCTCATCCAGTATCTTTTCGTGGAAATATTTTTCTGAGCATTCTTAAATTTTACTCTACAAATAAGTATCATGTTGATAATTTAGATGTTATTGGTTCCTGGATAAATTAATTCTTGAACTTGTTTTATTGAATTAGTATGTCATTGTCGGCATCTTCATGTTTATATTATGTTCAAAGTCATCTATGGCCTGTAGTGCATAGATGGACTTGGTATGATTATGACCAGGGATTATTCGGTATAATCACGACTGTAATGTTAAAAATGATGTGGTAAAAGTTATCTTTGGCCCGTAGTGCATAGATGGACTTGATGTGATTATGACCAGGGATTATTCGGTATAATCATGACCGTAATGTGATGAATGATGTGGTAAAAAAATCCTCATTGGCCGTAGTGCATTGATAGACAGTTTTTGGTATGATTATGGCTATGGATTCTCTTCGGCCAAGGGTGCAAAGATGAATTGTTTTATGGCTTGATCAGGACCGTTGATGAAAACAGGATTATCTTTGGGCCGTAGTACATGGATAATTCGTGGTCGTGATACTAATGAATATCCTTGGCCTGTAGTGCAGGGATGATTCGATGATGTGGATTAATTATTGAGCTGAGTCTCAACGATGAAATATTAATTCATGGATGTGATAATAATGAATATCTTTGGCCGTAGCGAATGGATAATTCGTGGATGTGATACTAACGAATATCATTGGCCGTAGTGCATGGATAATTCGAAGGTGTGGATTATTTATTAAGCTGAGTCTCAGCGATAAAAGTGATGAAAAACCTTTTAAATCATAAAAGATAGTAGATTTTATTCTCAACTTGACTCTTTTAATAGATTGCATGATCCGCTGCAGTTAAACTTGATGTCTATTGTATTTTATCAGTTTAACATTATTAAAGACTAATGATAATTTATTCTGCATTATCTTAGTCATAATATTTTTACTGTGCTAGTTGAGCTCACCCTTTCTTTCACCGTTTTCTTTAGGGAATGAGAATATAGTTGGAACGAGTCGGGAAACGGAGTGATGGACCAGATGATAGCATTAGTAGTCCTCACTATTTTATGTAATAGTGTGATAATAATTGTAATGAGGACTCCTTTTGAGTATGGATACTCTCTCGAAGACAACATTTGTATTCAAACTCACAGTTTATGTTTTGTCGTATTGTACACGACAGTTGTATTATTAAGTTGTATTTAAATTTTGTATTATGTATCTGGCGACTCAAGATGGGTGATGTATACCTAATTTTTGGGGCGTCACATTTTCCTTTTAATTTAATGGTATTTGTGCCAATTAGCCCAAACCCTTAGGGTTTAGGGCTTGGTTAGGGTTTAGGGTTTGAGCATTTAGGGTTTAGGTTTTAGACCCTTAAGTTTTTGCAAATTTAATTTCCAAGATTTTTCCAATTTCGGTTTTAAAATAGAAAATTAATAATTCTAAATTATAATTAGAATTTTCTAATTATATTTAAATTCCTTAATCAAAATTTAAATATTGCTAATTAGGATTAATATTTCCTAATTATACTCGCTTATTAAGCAATTAGGGTCAAAATCATATATTAGGGTTTTAAAAATCTTCAGAACTGAACTTAGGGTTTCAGAATCGATTTCTAGGATTTCTTATAGATCGTAAAAATTTTCTAACTGAACATGGACGTTCTAAATATATACCTAGGGTTTGTCATAGATATCATTTATCTGGTCAACCCTTGACTTTTAACCACATCATGCACACATATAATACCATATACACATAACATAAATGCTTATTCCCTTAATCCTGAATAATTCACCTAAATCCTTCACAAAATTTTGAAATCCTCAAATTTCATCTCAAAAATATCAAACGCATACACTTATTTTCTGTCTAGGTTCTAATTTTGCACCTTAAATCAATTAATAAAAATTTTAAAATTTTTCTAAATTCTCGGGTTGTCACAAGCTCCACAACAGGTTTCCATACTGGACTTGGTATTCTCCTCAAAGGATCACATGAAGGTCTTACTAAGAGTTTTAGAAGAAGCTCATTTGCCAAAATCAGTGGATGTTGAAAAGTTCCATTACCTGGTTGATCACATTTTTAACAGCAATGTGATATCCTTCACTGATGATGACATACCTCCCGAAGGGACGGGTCATTGCAAGTCGTTGCACATAGCGGTTATGTCCTCCGGATACGTGGTCGCAGGAGTATTGATAGATGGAGGGTCATCCTTGAATATCTGCGCTTATGCCACCTTGGAGAAGATGAATATCAATCTCAATAGGTTCAGAAGTAGACATACAATTATCAAAGCTTTCGATGGATCCCGACGAAATGCTGTCGGAGATATTGAACTACCTGTGGAGATTGGTCCACACACATTTCGCGTATCCTTTCATGTGCTCAAAATAGCTACAGGATACAACCTACTCTTGGGAAGACCATGGATTCATGTGGCTGGAGCAGTCCCATCCACCCTTCATCAGCAGCTCAAGTACATCATTAACAACAACCGAGTCACTGTTAATGCTGAGCCAGAATGTCTTGAACAAGGTGACATCCCACTCATCAGTTTCAATTCAGAAGTTGAACTTGTCAGCTTCCATGCCCTGGAGTTGAGCAACACTCACTACCATCCCATTGGGGCGTCGCCTCTTATACCGAGAGTTTCCGCTGAGGTGATGTTGGCGAGTCAAGAGATGATTTCTTTGGTTTATTGTGATAACCCGAGAATTTAGTAAAATTTTAAACTTTTAATTAAATGATGTAAGGTTCAATATTAGAATCTAGACAGAAAATAAGTGTGTGCGTTTGATATTTTTAGGAAGGAATGTTGAGGATTTCAAAATTTTGTGAAGGATTTAGGTGAATTATTCAGGATTAAGTGTATACGTGAATATGTTCTGTGTATATGCTTATTTATGTGTTCAGAATATGGTTAAGGGTCAAGGGTTGACCAGGCAGTGGCTAACCCTAATATTATATTAAGAACGTCAGCGTTCAGTTAGAAAATTCTTGCAATGGACAAAAAACCCTAATATTGGACCAGAAACCCTAAATTCAAATTTTCGGGAATTTGAAACCCTAATTCGGATTTTGAAAACCCTAACTTGGGATCTTAGAGACTTAAGTATATTAATTATAATATAATTAGGGTAAAGCATAATTAATTAAGATAGAAAACCCTAATTTCAAAATTTGAAACCCTAATTTATAATTAGGAAAAAATCTAATTGTTAATTTAATAATTTTAATGTTAATTAGGAAACATTAATCCTAATTTTCAAGTTATAAATAATTAGAAAACCCTAATCTAATTAGGAAATCTAATATCTAAATTAGAAAAATTATTTTTCTATTTAAAAAACCCTAATTCTTGGGTTATAAATCCTAATGTACCATTTTAACCCTAATTGCTAAATTAGTAATTTTAATTAGGAAATAATAATCCTAATTAGCAAGCTTTAAATTATGATTAGGAAACACTAATCCTAATTAGGAAGATTTAAATTATGATTAAGAAATTTTAAAATAATTAGAAAATTCAAATTATAATATTAATTTTTTATTTTGAAAACCTAATTTGGAAGTGCTAGAATTTATTTCTAAACCCTAAGGATTCAAACCCTAAACCCTAAGGGTTAAAACCCTAAACCCTAAGGGTTGGACCAAATGACAATTTTGGAATTAAAAATGGAAATCAAATGACTATTTTGCCCTTTTTCAATCTTTATTTAGCTAACTTGTAAGTTATGTCCTAGTTTGGTTGTTCACCAACGCTAAACTCTAGGCATGTGCCTTAAATTCACAGAAATCAGCCAACACATCAGTCAAATACATTGAATCAAATCTTATATAGGTTAAAGAAAGAGAAAATGCTCACTTGATTTCTCATTTTTACCAACCCCTTCTCTCTCTAAAAATCCGAAAATGGGGAGTGAGAGAGAGTAAGATACAAAGCCTATATCACTTCTTAGCTTAACAATATCATATCACATGGTCAGAATCAAAATCAAGCTCTAAAAGGAGGTATGAACCCTAATTGTGCTAGATCTTTAAGACTGATGTTATAGTTGTTGTTTGTTAGTTAGATATGTGTTATAAGGTGTATTTTAGTGATCTGGTTTGATAGATCATGGATCTATAACATCTAGATGCACGAAATCAAGTTTTAAACAAATCTGGAAAACTGGAAAATTATGACCTGACAAGTGAATGTCAGAGGCTTTAAATCTTTATGTGTTAGATGTTTTATGTGTTTTATGTTTTGAACCTGTTCTATGACACGAGGATTGTTCTCTGAAACTGGAAGCAGGGTTGGGTCAAGTTTAGATCTCTAGATATGAACGGTCAAAAGCCGTTGACCGATCACGGAAAACGTTTCTGGGTAACCTAGAATTTTCCCAGAATTCCTGACAAGCTTTTGCAATCCTCTGATCTTGCAGTCGTTTGCTCGTTTGGTTATGTTGTTAGTTGGTTGTTGTAGAGGGGTATATTAGCTACACATATATCCTATTAGATCACTTAGATCATAACTAGAATGAAATATAACCACGATCAAAGTAAGTTGACCAAACTGCCTCATGGAGGTTTTCTGGAAAACCCAGATCTTCATGTGAGATTTTTTTGTCAGACTTTGACCAGCCTTGATCTTCTTGGTGTGATGATGAAGTGATGATATGTTGTTATATAATTCTTCCCTGACATCCCTACTTCATGACTGAATCAATAAAACATACAAAGAAAGCCCAGACTGCAAACTATTAAGATCTAAATTTAGCACCCTCGACTGTTCTTCATTTTCTGGAAAACCCAGAAATGAAGAACAGCGTTGTCAGACATTTTGGTGGCTTAGATCTCCCTGTGATTATATGTTTTGGTCATGAAATTTACTTAGATTTGTAGTATTACATTCGGTCTACAACATCAAAGTAATTACTAGCCCAGAATATGTATGGATTGAAAGTTAGAACCGGTTAAAGATGGCATCTCGTAACTAACCTTGAGTTTCTGGGTTTGTTGAAGAACAACCCAAGAATACTTTTAGCCACGATTTTTGTCGCCTAATGCCTTTAGCGACACTTATTTTCAGAAAAATAATTATTTTTATTAATTAAATAAATATAAATAATTTTTAATTATTAAAAATACAAAATAAATTTCGAAAAATTATTTTAAAGTCCGAAAAATAGTTTTTAATTATTTTGGGTATATTTCATAAATATTAAATATTTTTGGAATATAAATGGTATTTAATTTATTTAATTATAATATTAAATAAATTATTTAAAAATGATTTTAATTCATGAAAAATCATGAAAAATTATATTATTGTATAAGAAAATATTTTAAGTTATTTTCAGTGACTTTTGATATTTTGTGATGAATTTCATTAATAAATTGATATTAATGATAATTAATTTATTTAATAAATATATTAAATAAAGTATGGAAAGATAGAATTAATAATTTAAAAATTATATAAAAATGATTTAAGTGTTATAAAAATATTTTAAGTTATAAAATATAACTTTTGATATTTTGTCATGAAAATATTAATATCAATTGTCGGATAATGGATTTAACGGTTTAAAAATCATATGATTTTAAGGTATTAAAAATACTTTGATATATTATAAATATATTATAATACTATGATATGTATTTCATTAATATTTGATTTTAAATAAATATTAATGATAAAGGAATTATGTGGTATTAAATTCGTATAAATACGTTTTTAATGATTGAAAATTCATGATAAATAGTAATAATTATTTAAAAATTATTACCGGCTTAGGAAAAATATTAAGATTGATATTAAAATTATCTTAGATAATGGTTAAGTATTTAGACAGTATTACCGTCGGGATGTTAGAATTTTGCCAAACTCGACACAGATAATAAAAGTTTAACTTGAGGATAGGTCGTATATGTGTTATAGACTGATAAGGTTATGTGATAATGTGTTTAAGTTATTTTAAATACTATGATGATATTATTCTAATTTGTAGATCGGTATTATTTATATTAGGTCTTCAATCAAAGCTTATTAAATTACGTAGCGATAATCAACGGTTCAGGCAAGTTTTACTTAACTCTACTAAGAGTTGTTTCATTCAGATATGCTTATGGTTAATCATTGCTGATTGCCATTGTAGAATTGTACTCTATGCATATTATATGTATAAGTCAGGTATGAAAGGCTGATCACCTTCATTACCATTCGGTCCAGATATATTTGTTCATGTTTAACACTTGTTCAGTCAAAAGTTTGTTCGTGCTAATTCACAACTATATTGTTAAATTATAGCCAGCTTATTATCCAGACTCTTTCAATCATGATATGTCGTTAAATTATTGAAATTAAACTTGTTGGGCAACTTTCATGCTCACCCTTGCTATATCATGATAAACATTGCAGATTAAGATGAATACGTCAGATATAAGGAAAGGTTAAAGACAGTTCCAGCGTTAAGTTTATGTGTTCAGTTAAGTTTGTATATGTATTGTATATTAATGTTGTTGTAAGTCAAATAAGTTATGAATTGTGTATAAGTTAAGGTTACTCGACCTTGGAGAATAGTGTATAATGTTTAGTGTATAAATAATTTATGTTTATATCTTCCGCAATAGTTATAAAATAATTGTACCAGATCCGTGGTGATTTGGGACCCGGATTTGGGGCTCTCACAGTTGATATCAAAGCTGTTGGTTATGAACCTTAGGTAGGAATACCTGAGACCAATAACCGCAGTGATTAGGATAAAATCTGACTTACATAGAGTTAGTTGGTCGGTAAGATTCAAAGATGAATCTCGGCGAGTTATAAAGATACAGAGTTCCTTAACTCTGATAAGAAAGGTGAACACTAATGATGAATAGATCGAGTCTAAAAAAACTAAAAATACTGGGATAGGAGATTGTAAAACAAAACGATCATAGTATGGAAATGAATTGTAATATATACGATGAGATCACCCCGTGATCTGATAAGGTTATGGTATGGAGAAGAATCAAACGAATGATTGAAAAGTTTACGGCAAGAATGTTGTGTGAAAGTTGTACTATAAATTGGTACAGATTTAGGAAAGAATTATGAATACGAGTTGAATGAAATTCGTATTGAGAAGGGAGTTAAGATTAGGTGGGGATTCAATTGAGGACTCATGCCAGCAGCTGAGTTGTATGATTTCTTGTATGGACGGAAAATTGTACTTGGTGTAAAAACCACTTAGTTTCTGGCAATGATAATCATTAAAATGTTTGTGTTGCGCTATTTGCTATATGTATGTTAAGAGGGTGATTCATTTCTCATGTGTAGAACAGATAGATAGGTTATAGGTAGAGAATATAAGGTTAAGTACGAGTTCTTAAAACTTATACTTATGTGACATTCTTGATTCATAGTTATATGAAATGTTTATGAACCCCTCAGCGAATGGACGCCAAAGGTCTGACTAGGACAAGTTCTTAAACTCATATAATTGTGGCAAGTTCATGAACTCATAAGTGTGGTTTGACGAACTTGGTATAGTTGTGTGTGAATGGAGAATTGAGGATTATAGGAACAGATAGATTGTTTAAGCAAATGATTATTAGTGGAGACATAAGTTTTTCAAAGCTTCTAGCTATGCTAGACTTTGAAATTTTGACATCAAGCTAAATACGCACTATGTGGTTTTTTTAAAAAGAAAAAAACTAATATATGTATACTCGTAATCATTTTTGAAACGGTTTAAAGTGTAGTCTATGCTAGTTATTTTGGCTAGACGCAAATGATTTGAAATATCAAAATTTATTTTATTTATCACTTATGTACCATGTAACCTGGTGCAGAGATGATAAAAGTTGATAGAGTTATAAATACAGGAATACTTAGTGTTGAATTTGATCTAACATCGTTATTACACTATTGTATGATGTGTTATGACAAAGTCATATAATGACGGCATCCTCAAACGGACTGTTAAAACAGTACAACATCATGACGTCATTCTCAAAAATATTTTCAAAAAGTTAATTTGCCAACGGGGTTTGGCTACACCTAAATAATTCGATTGAATTGAATTATTGATATGAGTCTACGCTATTCGATTCAGCTAGACTAATGTTATGAAAACTCTAAGTGTTCATTGAAAGAAATTTCCTGAACCAAATTGTTTTGGTGCGAAATCCGATAAGACTGAGGTAAAATTTTTGTGCCTATGGTAGTGAAGAGAAACAGAGTCGACCAGCAGTACTTATTAAGTACAGGGCAAACTAGATTAATTACCCACTATGTTCGTAGGTTATGACGATTTGCGAATGAATTTTCATATAACCTTTGCGAAAATGACGAACAAATAGTCTATATAACTCCTCAACACAATTTGAAAATTTTTACTCTTGTGAGGAATGCATTGGGTAGTATGTGATACGGTATATGAATGGTGTATGGTGCATGGTATAAGGTGTAAGGTAAATGTCGGGGACGAAATTTTTAGAAGAAGGGGTGAATGTGATAACCCGAGAATTTAGTAAAATTTTAAACTTTTAATTAATTGATTTAAGGTTCAATATTAGAATCTAGACAGAAAATAAATGTATGCGTTTGATATTTTTGGGAAGGAATGTTGAGGATTTCAAAATTTTGTAAAGGATTTAGGAGAATTATTCATGATTAAGTGTATACGTGAATATGTTCTGTGTATATGGTCATTTATGTGTTCAGAATGTGGTTAAGGGTCAAGGGTTGACCAGGCAGTGGCTAACCCTAATATTATATTAAGAACTTCAGCGTTCTGTTAGAAAATTCTTGCAATGGACAAGAAACCCTAATATTGGACCAGAAACCTTAAATTCAAATTTTTGGGAATTTAAAACCCTAATTCGAATTTCAAAAACCCTAACTTGGAATCTCAGAGACTTAAGTATATTAATTATAATATAATTAGGGTAAAGCTTAATTAATTAAGTTAGAAAACCTTAATTTCAAAATTTGAAACCCTAATTTATAATTAGAAAAAAATCTAATTGTTAATTTAATAATTTTAATGTTAATTAGGAAACATTAATCCTAATTTTCAAGTTATAAATAATTAGAAAACCCTAATCTAATTAGGAAATCTAATATCTAAATTAGAAAAATTATTTTTCTATTTAAAAACCCTAATTCTTGGGTTATAAACCCTAATGTACCATTTTAACCCTAATTGCTAAATTAGCAATTTTAATTAGAAAATAATAATCTTAATTAGCAAGATTTAAATTATTATTAGGAAATACTAATCATAATTAGTAAGATTTAAATTATGATTAAGAAATTTTAAAATAATTAGAAAATTCTAATTATAATATTAATTTTTGATTTTGAAAACCTAATTTGGAAGTGCTAGAATTTATTTCTAAACCCTAAGGATTCAAATCCTAAACCCTAAGGGTTGGACCAAATGACAATTTTGGAATTAAAAATGGAAATCAAATAACTATTTTGCCCTTTTTCATTCTTTATTTAGCTAACTTGTAAGTTATGTCCTAGTTTGGTTGTTCACCAACCCTAAACTCTAGGCATGTGCCTTAAATTCACAGAATCAGCCAACACATCAGTCAAATACATTGAATCAAATCTTATATAGGTTAAAGAAAGAGAAAATGCTCACTTGATTTCTCATTTTTACCAACCCCTTCTCTCTCTAAAAATCCGAAAATGGGGAGTGAGAGAGAGTAAGATACAAAGCCTATATCACTTCTTAGCTTAACAATATCAGATCACATGGTCAGAATCAAAATCAAGCTCTAAAAGGAGGTATGAACCCTAATTGTGCTAGATCTTTAAGACTGATGTTATAGTTGTTGTTTGTTAGTTAGATATGTGTTATAAGGTGTATTTTAGTGATCTGGTTTGATAGATCATGTATCTATAACATCTAGATGCACGAAATCAAGTTTTAAACAAATCTGGAAAACTGGAAAATTATGACCTGACAAGTGAATGTCAGAGGCTTTAAATCTTTATGTGTTAGATGTTTTATGTTTTTTATGTTTTGAACATGTTCTATGACGGACTGTGCTCTGAAACTGGAAGCAGGGTCGGGTCAAGTTTAGATCTCCAGATATGAACGGTCAAAAGCCGTTGACCGATCACGGAAAACGTTTCTGGGTAACCCAGAATTTTCCCAGAATTCCTGACAAGCTTTTGTAATCCTCTGATCTTGCAGTCGTTTGCTCTTTTGGTCATGTTGTTAGTTGGTTGTTGTAGAGGGGTATATTAGCTACACATATATCCTATTAGATCACTTAGATCATAACTAGAATGAAATATAATCACGGTCAAAGTAAGTTGACAAAACTGACTCATGAAGGTTTTCTGGAAAACCCAGATCTTCATGTGCGATTTTTTTGTCAGACTTTGACCAGCCTTGATCTTCTTGGTGTGATGATGAAATGATGATATGTTGTTATATAATTCTTCCCTGACATCCCTACTTCATGACTAAATCAATAAAACATACAAAGAAATCCCAGACTGCAAATTATTAAGATCTAAATTTAGCACCCTCGACTGTTCTTCATTTTCTGGAAAACCCAAAAATGAAGAACAGCGTTGTCAAACATTTTGTTGGCTTAGATCTCCCTGTGATTATATGTTTTGGTGATGAAATTTGCTTAGATTTGTAGTATTACATTCGTTCTATAACATCAAAGTACTTACTAGCCCAGAATATGTATGGATTGAAAGTTAGAACCGGTCAAACATGGCATCTCGTAACTGACCTTGAGTTTTTGGGTTGGTTGCAGAACATCCCAAGAACACTTTTAGCCACGGTTTTTGTCGCCTAATGCCTTTAGCGACACTTATTTTCGGAAAAATAATTATTTTTATTAAATAAATAAATAAAAATAGTTTTTAATTATTAAAAATACAAAATAAATTCTGAAAAATTATTTTAAAGTCCGAAAAATAGTTTTTAATTATTTTGGGTATATTTCATAAATATTAAATATTTTTGGAATATAAATGGTATTTAATTTATTTAATTATTATATTAAATAAATTATTTGAAAATGATATTAATTCATGAAAAATTATATTATTGTATAAGAAAATATTTTAAGTTATTTTCAGTGACTTTTGATATTTTGTGATGAATTTTATTAATAAATTAATATTAATGATAATTAATTTATTTAATAAATATATTAAATAAATTATAGAAAGATAGAATTTATAATTTAAAAATCATATAAAAATTATTTAAGTGTTATAAAAATATTTTAAGTTATAAAATATAACTTTTGATTTTTGTCATGAAAATATTAATATCAATTGTCGGATAATGGATTTAACGGTTTAAAAATAATATAATTTTAAGGTATTAAAAATACTTTGATATATTATAAATATATTATAATACTATGATATGTATTTCATTAATATTTGATTTTAAATAAATATTAATGATAAAGGAATTATGTGGTATTAAATTCGTATAAATACGTTTTTAATGATTGAAAATTCATGTTAAATAGTAATAATTATTTAAAAATTATTACCGGCTTAGGAAAAATATTTTGACTAATATTAAAATTATCTTAGATAATGGTTAAGTATTTAGACAGAGTTTAATTGAACTTAGACTCGAAATTTTGTCCGACTAGACCGTCGAGATGTTAGAATTTTGCCGAACTCGACTCAGACAGTAAAAGTTTGACTTAAGGATTGGTCGTATATGTGTTACAGACTGATAAGGTTATGTGATAATGTGTTTAGGTTATTTTAAATACTATGATGATATTATTCTAATGTGTAGGTCGATATTATTTATATTAGGTCTTCAATCAAAGCTTATTAAATTGTGTAGCGATAATCAACGGTTCAGGTAAGTTTTACTTAACTCTACTAAGAGTTGTTTCATTCAGATATGCTTATGGTTAATCATTGTTGATTGCCATTGTAGAATTGTACTCTGTACATATTGTATGTATAAGTCAGGTATGAAAGGTTGATCACCTTCATTACCATTCGGTCCAGATATATTTGTTCATGTTTAACACTTGTTTAGTCAAAAGTTTGTTCGTGCTAATTCATAACTGTATTGTTGAATTATAGTCAGCTTATTATTCAGACTCTTTCAATCATGATATGTCGTTAAATTATTGAAATTAAACTTGTTAGGCAATTTTCATGCTCACCCTTGCTATATCATGATAAACATTGCTGATTAAGACCAATACGTCGGATACGAGGAACGGTTAAAGACAGTTCCAGCGTTAAGTTTATGTGTGCAGTTAAGTTTGTATATTAATGTTGTTGTAAGTCAAATAAGTTATGAATTGTGTATAAGTTAAGGTTACTCAACCTTGGGGAATAGTGTGTAATATTTAGTGTATAAACAATTTATGTTTATATCTTCCGTAATAGTTATAGAATGATTGTACTAGATCCGTGGTGATTTGGGACCCAGATTTGGGGTTCTCACAGTTATCAACCTGGACAAGGGTTGGGCAAAGACCATCAGGGCATTATGCACCCAATTCAAGTTCTCAGTCAAACAAGGACAACCCAACTAGGCTATTCGTCTAGCTCCACTCACAGGAATCCTCACAGACACAAATAGGTTCCTTCATCTTCAGTCATATGGTGATTGTCTTAACCTATAGGAGCTGAATCTATACAGACTTCAGTAAAGGTTCCTGCCCATGTGATGACCATGTTATTTCCTAAGCCGATACCGGTCAAAGGAAAAAAAGTCTTGATACCAGATCCGGAGGCAAAGGAAAAGGATCGGAGGCGTAAGCAGGATATTGCAAGGCGCTTCTCAAACATACGGATCATAGCCCACATGGACAGTACAAACAGAGATACCCCAGACGATGATTGTCCAGATATCATGGTCATCATTCGGGAGAAGGAGGACGACAACAACCCCTTCATCACAGCCGTCCATCTGGACTTCACCCTTGGAAATTTGAGCAGTACTCATTGCATTTGCCGATGAGGGTAAAAAGGGCAGAAACTCCCTCTTCCCTGTAGATAGCAATAACTGCTTACTTTTTTTGAATAGTATTAGCAGTTAGTTTTGTCATTACATGCTAACACTTTGTATGATTAAACAGTTTCATATATTAAGTGAAAGCATTTTGTCTCAGAACTCTAAAGTTAGATGTGCCTATACTTGCTGATGAGGTGAATTTTCTCTACAAGGACTGTAACTTTGATGTAAAGTTGGACTCAGACTTGATGGAAATACAAGAGGACTATGAGATACCTCAGGAGATTAAATAATGGGTCGAAGACAAACCCAAGCCAAATCTTGATCAAACCACCTTTTTTAACACCGGAACCTCAGAAAACCCCAAATAAATCCAAATTGGTACAGACCTCACTCCAAACCAAAGGAATAATATGATTACTCTATTGACCCAATTCCAGGATGTGTTTGCATGGTCTCATGAAGACATGGTCAGTTTATCCACTGACATTGTTATTCATCGCCTTCCCATCAAAGAGGGATTCAAGCCAGTTAGGCAAAAGCTCAGGCGATTAAAACCTGAATGGAGTTTAAAAGTTAAAGAAGTAATTGTGAAATAATTTCAAGCTGGCATCATCATGGTGTCAACATACTCTAAATGGCTATCCAACATAGTCCCCGTGCCTAAACCTGGAGGGAAGGTGCGAGTTTGCGTGGACTACAGGGATCTAAACAAAGCTTATCTAAAAGATAGTTTTCCCGTGCCATTCATCCACATACTCATTGACAATACAGCTCAATACGACATGTACTCCTTTGTTGATTATTTTGCGGGGTACCATCAAATCATGGTTGCTGAAGAGGATCGTGAGAAAACTGCATTCATCACTCCATGGAGAACCTTATACTACAGACGGTTATCATTCGGCCTCATCAATGCCGGAGCTACCTACCAGCTAGCCATGATGGCTCTTTTCCATGATTTAATGCACAAAGAGATAGAGATCTATGTGGATGACATCATTGTCAAGTCCCGAAGGGAGGAAGACCACCTAGACCATCTTAGAAAGCTCTTCAACAGGTTGTGTAAGTACAACTTGAAGTTGAATCCAGCCAAGTGCGCCTTTGGCATTAAATTAGGTAAGTTGCTAGGATTCCTAGTCAGCCACAAAGGGATTGAGCTGGATCCCACCAAAATTTAGGCCATCACAGAAATGCCCATTCCTCAGATAGAGAAGAAAATACAGGGATTTTTAGGAAGAATCAACTTCATTAGCAGATTCATCTCCCAACTCATAGCAACCTGTGAGCCTATCTTCAAGTTATTAAGGAAGAACTCCTCCATGAAATGGAATGATGAGTGTCAAAAAGCCTTCCTTACAATTAAAGAACAGCTAGTCAAAGCTCCTGTTTTGGTACCACCCAGGGATGATGTTCCTCTGTTCATGTACCTGTCCATTAATGACAATGCCATAGGCTGCATGCTGGGACAGAAAGACGATAGAGGCCAAGAGCTAGCTATCTATTACCTTAGCAAAAGATTCAGCAACAGTGAACACAAGTACACTCTGATTGAGAAAACTTATTGTGCTTTAGCATGGGCTTCCATGAGGTTACAACATTACCTCCATGGTCACACAACCCATCTCATATCCTGCGTGGATCCTCTCAAGTATGTGTTCAGTAAACCCATATTGAATTGTCTACTGTCCAAATGGCAGTTGATCCTATAGCAATTTGACATCGTCTACGTGACGCAGAAGTCTGTCAAAGGTCAAGGAATTGCGGATCAACTGGCTGCCACACCTTCAGGGGATTTCAAACCCTTGGAAACATACTTCCCCGATGAAGGGGTAATGACAGTTCAGCAACACCATCAGTACGATGCACACCAATCATGGAAGATATATTTTGATGGAGTTATAAATATAAATGGTTCTGGGGTTGGAGCAGTTCTAGTATCTGGTACGGGGGAGCAGCATCTCGTCGCCGTTAAATTGCAGTTTGCCAACACCAACAACACAGCTGAGTATAAAGGCTGTATCATGGGGCTAAAACATGCTCAATCAAAGGGCATCAGACGGTTAACTATCTTTGGGGATTCTGAATTGGTAATCAGATAAACCACGTGAATCTATCACACCAAAGAGCTACATTTGCTGCTTTACCATCGGCAGGTTCTACAGATGGCTTCAGAGTGTGAAGAAATATCCTTCCTCAACATTCCTCGGACTAGGAATGACTTCGCAGATGCGCTATCAACCTTGGCCTCCTTGATCAACATACTTAATAAGGAAAACATGCCAAACATCACATTTTGCCCCATAAAAGGCATCAGCCTACGAGAACTACGTTGGAGAATTATCAGATAAGCTACCTCCCATCCAACACCCTTGGTATCAACATATCAAGGAGTATCTGCAAGGTGGATCTACACCCAATGAGGCGAGCCCGACTGAAAGAAGGTGGATCTATCGACATGCTATGAAATTCTACCTGAGCGGGGACACACTCTACAAAAGAGATGCAGGACTGGGTCTCCTCAGATGTCTGAACAAGGATCAATCTCAGAGGCTCATGGATGAAATCCATGGTGGAGCATGTGGCCCACACATGAGCGGTCTCCAACTTGTCAAGAAGATCCTAAGAACAGAGCATTACTGGCTCTCTCTCAAAGCTGACTGTGATGATCACGTCAAGAGATGTTACCAATGCCAAATTCACGGGAATGCTATCCACGCCCTTCCAAGGGAGCTCCACAATATGAGTTCGCCTTGGCCCTTCTCAATTTGGGGAATGGACGTGATCGAGCCCATCGAGCCCAAAGCCAATAATGGTCATCGATTCATCTTCACCATGATCGACTACTTCACCAAGTGGGTAGAAGCAGCCTCCTTCCCCAGGGTTACAAAAGAAGTTATCATTACTTTCATCAGAAACAATGTCATTTGTCGATATGGACAACCAGAAGTGATTGTATCAGATAATGCTAAGAACCTTAATAACAAAATGATGGAGGAGTTATGCAGTAAATTCCACATCAAACATCTCAACTCCGTCATCTACCGTTCAAAGATGAATGGTGCTATTGAAGCGACTAACAAAAATATCAAGAAGATCATGCAGAAGATGTCCGCCAATCATAAAGGATGGTCTGACTTATTGCCTCTGACTCTGTTAGCCTATAAAACATCAATGCACACTTCCACTGGGGCAACCCCCTACTCATTAACCTATGGGATGGAAGCAGTGCTCCCCATAGAAGTAGAAATAGAGTCCCTCAGAGTGTTGATAGACACTCAGCTAGATGAAGACCAATGGTTACAAGATAGGTATCACCAATTGTCTCTAATAGATGAAAGGCAATCCGTTGCTATCTTCCATTGTCGATTATACCAACAAAGGATTGCCATATCCTACAACAGAAAAGTCTGACTACAGCAGTTTAAACAACATGACTTGGTTTTGAAGAAGATCATTGACAACCAAGATCAGTCCAAAGAAAAATTCCCCGCGAACTGGGAAGGCCCATTTGTTGTCAAGGAGGTATTGAAAGGAGACGCTCTCAGATTACAGGAGATGAATTTCCATAACTCATTAACTCAGACACCGTGAAATGGAATTATGTCTGAAGTTACCATCAAGCAAACATCCTGGTTTTGGATCACTAGATCCCCAGTCAATTCAGGTTTTCCAAACCCTTCACTACATACAACCTTCTTCACACCCATTTGCCCCATCAGGGACAATCACACTTTCTAACCAACAGCCTGGTTTCGGATCACCAGATCCTTCACTCCCCGTAGTTTTTCAAAACCCTTCACACCTTCAGTTTATCCCACTAGGGATTAAACTTTTCACACCTTCAGTTTGTCCTGTACATAGGATTAAACTTTTCATCTGCAATTCGTCCTGTACATGGAGCGAGCTACGTCGACCTGATCTCCCCAATACACGGGAGTACGTAGGCAGCCATTTTATATGGTTCGGTCGCACTATAAAAAAACATCTCTACACCCCTTTGCCATATACAACGTTGAACCTCTACACCAGGTTCGAACTATGCAGACCTGATCTCCTCCTCAATAGGAGTATGTAGGAAGCCATTCATGGTTCGGTATTACCCCCTACCAAAACACAAAAACTTATCAACGGTATTGGGATCATCATTCAATCCACTACATTTCATTGGCTTCAGACCAAAGGGATGGAACTACCTGACCTCCCCACATCAACGGGAGAATTGGCAACCATCTAAGCTGCGGTTAAGTCCTCAAAGAGAAACACCAATCCATAAGAGATGAAACTAACTAGGCTCCCCCATATAAAGAAGTACCAACGACCATCTGTGGTGCGGTCAACCTCAGAGAGGGAAGCCACACTCCTCTCCATACACCAGTCCTAAGACACCAAAGATGGTAGGGAATACATACAGATCAACGATCCATTCTGAAAAATCCTGAGACATCTCAATGTCCATCCATCAAGGAAGAGTTCAAAATACATCAAGATCACAAGCCCTGGAGAAACAGACAAATATCAAGCAAGAAACAAGGCACAACTAAAAGGGAAGTGATCAAAATATGTTTCCTTGCCATATATAACGCTGTTTGATATATACAATATGTACTGTACATGACAAAATGGCTAAGCTAGTCTGTGCAGGAAAATACAAGCCCATCTACAAGTCAGTATGTATGCGGGCTATCAAGCCCAACATGGCATCCCTCTCAGAAGAAGGAGGTAACGATGTGATCTCCTACCCCAGGGTCTCTACACGAGCTAACAGATCCACAACCAACTGCATAGTGACATTATGTTCATCAATATACATGCTCATCTCTGAAACGATGCCAGTAGTAAGGGACCTCACTACAGTATTATCTATAACAACGATATCTCAGGCAGATATAGCGCTATCCCGCTCAACAATCACTGCATCTCTAGATGATCTGACTTCATCCCGCTCAGTAACAACGGTATCTCTATGGACTAAGGCATCATCTCTCTTTAATAGAGCGACATCTCTCCCATCAAGAGCTGTCAACATTAAGGCTCTAGCCGGATCTCTCTCGAAGGTCATCAGATGAAGACTCTACTCCAAATACTCTGCTGAATGCTGGATCACAATAGCAGTCATACTGGGAGAATCTACAAGAGCTGCTGGCAACCTGGCGAATAGCTCCTCCTCGGTGCGAGAATCGGTGTCCTCTATGGGTTCTCTACCATCTAAATCAATCCCCGGCACTATGGATGTGACTCCCCCAAAATAGGTGTACATCTCCCATCTTGAGTTACCAAATACATGGTATTGAATACAATTACAAACTTTATTATACAATAAGAGCTGAGTGTTTTTACACGAATATCGTCTCATAGATAATATCCAAACTTAAATTAAATCCTCATTACATTTATTATCATACTAAATAGTGAGGACTACTAAAACAATCATCTCGAACCATCACTCCGTTTCTCGACTAGTCCCGGCTACGTTCTCATTTCCTGAAGAGAACAATGAAAGCAAAAAGAGTGAGCTCAACTAGCCCAATAAGAAATATTATGACTAAGATAATGCAAAATAAATTATCACTAGCCTTCAACTGTGTTAAACTGATAACATATAATAAACATCAAGTTTAATTGCAGCGGAACAAGCAATCCATTAGAAGAGTCAAGTAGAGCATGATATCTACTATCTTCTATGATTTAAAAAGTTTATCATCAATTTTATCGCTGAGACTCAGCTTAATAAATAATCTACATCATTGAATCATCCATGCACTACGGCAAAGGATATTCATTAGTATCACGACGAATTATCCATGCACTACGAGCTAAGGATATTCGTGTTTTCACCAATGGTCATGATCATGCCAACAACTGTCCATCAATGCACTACGGGCCAATGAGGACTTTGACCACATCATTTGTAATATTACAGGTCATGATTATACCGAATGATCCATGGTGATAATCATACTGATCAACAGTCTATCTATTCACTACGGGTCAAAGATGACTTTCATAACAATATAAGCATGAGGATGATGACAATGATATCAGAATTCAATTGAATGAAAGCAAATGATAAATTTTTAAAGATTTATAATTTAATTTATCCAGAATTCAAAAACGTCCAAATTGTCAACATGATACTATTTTGTGGAGTAAAATTCAAGAATAATATTGTATCAAAAATGATTTGGACCAAAAAGAAATTAATTTTTGTCATGAATAGTAGCTCGGATGAATAGTAACTGAGTGAATAGTACCCCGTGAATAGTACTTCGAGGATAGTATCCCATGAATAGTACTCCAGCATGAAAAAATTAAAACTTATCAAGAATGCTCAGAATAATATTTCTATAAAAATATACTGGATGAAGCGCAAATATCAAGAATATTCTACTAATTTCATGAAGTATAGAAGCCAAAACTTAACAAAATGAATGTAAAATTCAAAATTTAAAATGAAATAATATTACTCACATACTACAGAGTATGGAAGAAAATATTATTTCTTACGAATACTGAACAAAAATAATATCCCTTACCTTAAAAAGAAGAGTATTCCAACTGGTATAGTGGGGATATTCTTGAAGAAAACTTTCACTGTTTTCTATGCTCAAAACTTCTTAAAACTCTAAAGAAATACGCTCAATATTATAGAAGAAGAATTCTCTGATTCTGGTGTGATGTTCACTTCCACACACATATATATATATATTATATATATATATATATATATATATATATATATATATTGAATAATTTTATACCGATTATTTTAAAAAATGGGTAAATAGGGGTCCAAATAATAATCAAAATTTACACAAATACTTCATAAAAATTGTCTCAATATTTTTAAAAATATTTATTCATCATTATTATAACTCGCAATATTAACAACTAGATCGTTCCCAGGAAAGAGGGGGCTTTTCGATAAGGATTTCTCTCTATTGGCGCGCAATTAGGTGACCAACCTCCTTTTCTCGACAGAACTTTCTAGACATTGTTAATTATGTAGATAATAATTTGAATAACTTGTCATCTCAGTTATTGATTTAATAATATAAAATAACAATAATTGAATCAAATAACGTGAGATACTATGCAGCAATTATTGTAGCAATAATTGAATATAACTGAGTGACTTCTCACGTAAGCATCAATAATTAATACCGTGTGCTATTATGTAACCACGCGTATTACTGTACTTTTATCACATGGAATTTCAACAGTTAACGGTAAAACTTTCGCCATTATTTTTATAAAAAGATATTTCTGTCGTTTTTTAACTCCGACAATAATTCTGTTGTGGGGTCCACCAATGATAGTGTCGTCGTACGAATATTTTCTATTAAAACGAATATTCTCCAACCAATCGAATATTTTATAACAACTTGTATACTTTTCAAAATTTATAAATATTGTCCACAACTATAACATTATATCAAATCCACACCATAATATTTAAAAATTTATTTCGAGAAAAATTAACCTTTATTTATGAAAATTGGGGTCTTACAACCTCCCTTTCTTATAAAATTTCGTCCTCAAAATTAGGGTACGTACCTGGTATGTCGAAGAGGTGAGGATACTTTGATTTCATTTCAGATTCTAACTCCTAGGTCATTTTCTCAACATCGTGGTTTCTCCACAAAATTTTGACTTGAGGTATAATCTTGGAGCGTAGAATATGTTCCTTCTTATTCAAGATTTTAACAGGTACCACTTCATACGTTAAATCTTCCGCTATTTCGTCCGGTTTTAACTCAATAGTGTGGTTCGGGTCTTCCACATATTTTTGTAACATAGATATGTGAAAATTGTTATGAACACGAGACATACTTAGCGGTAAGGCAAGTCTATAGGCCAAAGTTCCTACTCGATCGAGGATTTCAGATGGGCCAATGAATTGAGGATTGAGCTTTCCTCCCTTTTTAAATCTTGTAACTCCTTTCCATGGAGCAACCCGTAACAACACATGATCGCCAATATTGAATTCCACTTCCTTTCGATGAAGATCAGAATAACTCTTTTGTCGATTTTATGAGATTTTTATACGTTGCCGGATCATTTGAATCTTCTTTGTAGTCATACGTACCAATTCCGGTCCCAACAACGTTACTTCACCCACCTCATCCTAGCATACTGGAGAACAACACTTACGTCCATACAACGCCTCGAATGGAGCCATGCCAATACTTGCTTGATAACTGTTGTTGTAGAAGAATTCCACTAATGGCAAGAACTTGTCCCAACTTCCCTTGAAGTCAAGGATACGACATCTTAATAGATCCTCAAGAGTTTAAATAGTCCTCTCCGACTGCCTGTCTGTCTGAGGATGATATGCTGAACTGAATCGTAAATCCGTGCACATAGCTTTCTGCAAACTGACCCAAAATCGTGAAGTGAATCTTGGGTCTCGATCAGAAACTATGGATACTGGCATACCATGCATTCTTACAAACTCATTTATGTATATACGAGCATGACGTTCAAGTGTATAAGTTTCTCGTATAGGTAAGGAATGAGTAGACTTGGTCAATCTATCAACAATGGCCCAAATTGTATCTTTGCCTTGAGAAACCTTGGGAAGACTAGTAACGAAATCCATGGTAATGTGCTCCAACTTCCATTCTGGAATTTTAAGTGGTTGCAATAGACCTTTTGGCACTTGATGCTCCCCCTTGAGTCGTTGACACGTTAAACACCTTGAGATAATCTCCGCTATCTCTCTTTTCATATTACTTCACCAAAATGTATGTCGAAGATTACGATACATTTTGGTACTCCCGGGATGGATTATAAACGGTGTGTTGTGCTCCTCCATCATGATTTTATACTTTAAATTCAGATCATTAGGAACACAAAGTTTGGAGTTGACTCGAAGTATTCCTTCTTCATCGACTCTTTCTTCCGGAATAGCACCTTCTTTCACTTTTTTTTTCATACGCATCAGCTCCAGGTCTGTAGCTTGAGTAGCTTTAACTTTATCTATTAAAGTCGGTTCTACTCGTATATTTGCCATCATCACGTGGGTCCCTGGAGTCTTTATCTCTATCTCTATCCTTTGTAAGTTATACA
Source organism: Panax notoginseng (assembly GCA_016801055.1). Taxonomy (NCBI): domain Eukaryota; kingdom Viridiplantae; phylum Streptophyta; class Magnoliopsida; order Apiales; family Araliaceae; genus Panax; species Panax notoginseng. Next base: position 46,058,850 of record CM029017.1, read on the forward strand.
AAATGGGCCTTTACGTTGATAATATCGCACTCATACCCTTATATGATCTTCTACTCAATGCGTCAGCTACTATGTTCGCTTCTCCAGGATGGTATTGAATGGTATGATCATAATCTTTCAACAGCTCGAGCCAACGTCGTTATCGCATGTTGAGTTCCTTTTGGGTGAAGAAATATTTAAGGCTTTTATGATCCGTAAAGATCTCCACCTTCTCCCCATACAGGTAATGCCTTTAGATTTTAAGTGCAAAACGACTGCTGCCAACTCTAGATCATGAGTAGGATAATTCCTCTCATATTCTTTGAGTTGTCGTGAGACATAGGTTATGGCTTTCCCATATTGCATGAGAACACATCCCAACCCTTTGCCTGAAACATCACTATAGATGACAAATCCCTCTGAACCAGATGGTATTGTCAGAATAGGTGCTAAAATGAGTCTCCTCTTGAGTTCTTGAAAACTCTTCTAACATTCCTCGCTCTAATCGATTTTTTTATCTTTTCGAATCAGATGAGTTAATGGAGTAGCGATTCGAGAAAATCCTTGCACGAATCTCCGATAATAACCAGCTAAGCCCAAAAAGCTACGTACTTCGGTCACTGACTTAGGTTGCTCCCAGCTTTGTATTGTTTCAATCTTTGCTGGGTCAACAGATATTCCATGATTTGATATCACGTGCCCAAGGAATGCTACTTTCTCAAGCCATAACTCACATTTCTTCAACTTGGCATAAAGCTTATTTTCACGAAGCTTTTGAAGTATCAGTCTCAAGTGTTGCTCATGATCTTCACGATTTTTGGAGTAAATGAGGATGTCATCAATAAAGATGACCACAAAATGATCCAAATATTCCTTGAATACTCGGTTCATCATATCCATGAAGGCAGCAGGAGCATTAGTCAATCCAAAAGACATGACTAGGAATTCGTAATACCCGTACCGAGTTCTAAAAGCAGTCTTTGGAATGTCATCAGTTTTAATCTTTAACTGGTGATATCCGGAATGAAGATCGATTTTTGAAAAGAATTTGGCACCTTACAACTGGTCAAACAGGTCATCAATGCAAGGCAACGGGTACCTATTTTTGATGGTGACATGGTTCAACTCCCAATAATCAATACAAAGTCGCATACTCCCATCTTTCTTCTTCACGAATAGAACATGAGCACCCCAAGGAGACGTACTAGGACAAATGAAATTGATGTCTAACAATTCCTGCAGTTGAGTTTTTAACTCCTAAAGTTCAATAGGAGCCATTCGATATGGGGCTTTGAAAATGGGTTTTGTACTAAGTTCAAGATCAATACCAAACTCGATTTCACGCTCTGGGGGTAGACCAAGAACTTCTTTAGGGAATACGTCGGGAAATTTATTAATAATAGATATATCATTTAAATTTGACGTATTTTTGTTTAAATCCGTGGCATGGGCTAAGAAAGCTTGACATCCGTTTTTTAATAAACGAATAGCTTTATGGCTTGATATGACAGTGATTGACTTTAGTGGTTTGGTTGCTTGAATTCGCATAATAGGTTGGTAAGGAATATGAAAGCTAACAACCTTACGAAAATAATTAATTTTTGCATGATGAGTATTTAACCAATCAATCCCTAAAATCACATCAAATGCAAGTATTTTTAAGGAAATAAGATCGACAGGTAATGTGAGGGTACCGATTTGAACCAAATAAGACTTATAAATAGTGGATGTAATGAAGGTTTCTCCCAATAGAGTTTCAACAGATAAGTTAAAGTCTAATTTCTCCGGAGTTAAATTTAAACGTTAAGTGCAAGTAGGAGAAATAAAAGAATAGGTAGAACCGGTATCAAATAAGGTATATACTTCGCTAGAGTTAATGATTAGCTTACCCATGATGACCTCGTTCGGGTTCTTCGCTTTCTGGGAGGTCACGACAAATACTCTCCCTTGAACTACCGGCTTTGACTTGTGTAGGACGGCATTTGATGTCACCATCCCAATTGGATTTAGCTTCACTGCACGATAAAATCGAGCTAGGTGACCTTCTCTTCCATAATTGTAACACGTTTTGGACTGTTATGTGCAATTTGGACTGATGTGTCCCTCCCCTCCGCATTTAAAGCATATGATAGGTGGACGTTCTTCTTCCTTAACAACGAGTGTTGGTGCTGACATTTTTCCATCATTGTTGAATCTCCTCTTCTTGAAATTTCTACTCCTATTGTCTTGGCCATGATTACCACCGAAGTAGTTACCATTTTTGGCATGATGATTCCCTCCACGTTTGTTGTCACCGCTTCGATGACTGCTACCACTTGTATTATTATTTTGCTGGCTGCTCTCTCTTGGTTGGGTTGACTCATTATCGCGCTCTAATAATTGAGCCCTATTCACAACATCTGAATACAAACAAAGTTTGTGAGAAATTAGGTATTGACGTATCTCGAGTTTCAAACCTCTTAGAAATATCCGCGTCATTCTCTCCTCATTATCAACTAAGTGGGACGCAAACTGGGACAACTCGGCAAACTTAGCTTCGTACTGCGACACGGTCATATTATTTTACTCCAGTTTGATGAACTCTACCTCCTTCATGTGACGAATACTTTCGGGAAAGTACTTGTCGTTGAATAGTTCTTGAAACTTCTCCCAAGATATCTTCAGTGCGGTAGGTTAAGTACGCTTTACAGATTTCCACCAGTAATCTGCCTCTCCTCACAACATAAAGGTGGCAAAGGGAATCTTTTGCTCCTCGGAGCATCCTAAGACATCAAATATCTTGGTGATCTACTTTATTCACGTCTCCGCTTTAAGTGGTTTTGGCTCTCCCAAAAACTCCAGTGGTCCCAACTCCTTGAATTGCTTAGGGGTGACCATCCGAGAGTTGCCAGTGTTTCCACCTGTATTTTGGATAAGAGTCTCTCTCGCCTGACGTTGCATGAATTGGATAAAGCCTCTGAACATCCCATCGTTCATTATTTGGTCGGTGTTGTTGTTTGCATGAGGATTATTGCCTTCCTGATGCACATTATCCTGGTTATTGATATGTGGTGACTAAACGGTCTCCTGTACTCCATTGCTTATCTCAATATTTTCAGATGTCATTTTTAAATACTGCCACAAAACAATAGTTAATTAATATACCACATATTATCCCTATATTCTGACCGACCAATTAAATAACAAATAAACTTAGATAGGTCATACTAGCGAAGGATTTTTCCGTCTCTTCCCCCTAGTTCTAGTCTCACATCTCAGCTAGGAATCATATAACTAAGCTTTGATACCAACTGTGACGCCCCCAAAATAGGTATACATCTCCCATCTTAAGTCGCCAAATATATGGTACTGAATACAAATACAAACTTAATTATACAATAAGAGCTGAGAGTTTTTACATGAATATCATCTCATAGATAATATTCAAACTCAAATTCAATTCTTATTACATTTATTATCACACTAAATAGTGAGGACTACTAAAACAATCATCTCGGACCATCACTCCGTTCCCCGACTAGTCCCGGCTACGTTCTCATTTCTTGAAGAGAACAATAAAAGCAAAAAAGGTGAGCTCAACTAGCCCAATAAGAAATATTATGACTAAGATAATGCAGAATAAATTATCGTTAGCCTTCGACAGTGTGAAACTGATAAAATATAATAAACATCAAGTTTAACTGCAGCTGAACAAGCAATCCATTAGAAGAGTCAAGTAAAGCACGATATATAATATCTTCTATGATTTAAAAAGTTTATCATCAATTTTATCGCTGAGACTCAGCTTAATAAATAATTCACATCATCGAATCATCCCTACACTACGGCCAAGGATATTCATTAGTATCACGACCACGAATTATCCATGCACTATGGGCCAAGGAAATTCGTGTTTTCACCAATGGTTATGATCATGCCAACAACTATCCATCAATGCACTACGGGCCAATAAGGACTTTGACCACATCATTTGTAACATTACAGGTCATGATTATACCGAATGATCCTTGGTCATAATCATATCGATTAACAGTCCATCTACGCACTACGGGCGAAAGATGACTTTCATAACAATATAAGTATGAGGATGATGACAATAATATAAGAATTCAATTAAATGAAAGCGAATGATAAATTTTTAAAGATTTATAATTTAATTTATCCAGAATTCAAAAACGACTAAATTGTCAACATGATACTACTTTGTGGAGTAAAATTCAAGAATAATATTGTATCAAAAATGATTTGGACCGAAAAGAAATTAATTTTTGTCAAGAATAGTGTACGACCCCAACTTTTTATAAATAAAATTAAATTTCATCTAATTATTATTTTGAATAATAAGGTGTTAATTTGATATAATGTTTTGGTTATGGGTGAAATGTGTAAAATTTGCAAAATAAGTAAGTAGTTATAAATTATTCATTGTTGTCGGGTAATATTCATTTGGTCGTGGAATATTCTTCCGGTCGGGGAATATTCGTACGATGGCGCATCTATTTATGGGCCCCATAACGAAAAATGATCGGATGAAGAAAATGACAAGTTTGAGTTTTTACAAATAACTTCATAGTTATTACCGTTAACACTGTTAGAATACCCGGTGGTTAAAATACAGTAATACGCGTGGTTGTACAGTAGCACACGGTATTGCACAGTATTTTTGAATTATTGATTCTTACGTAACAAGACACTACTCAATAATTGTTATAGTAATTACTGTTCAATATTTTATTTTATTGATTCAATAATTGCTACGTTGATATTTTATATTATTGTTGTTTCAATAATTGTCACTGCACAATATTTTCTATTATCATATCAATAATTTATATTATTTGAATAATATTATTAGATAGCATTATTAGCAATATCTAGGAAAGTTCTGTCTAGAAAAGGGGTTTGGTCACCTAATTGCGCGCCAGTAAGGAGAAATCCTTATCGAAAAGCTCCCTCGTTCCTAGAAACGACTTGGTTGTCATAATTATGATTCTGTAATATTATTTGTGAATAATTAATTATTAATTTATATGATAAGAAAATATTTATTTTTATGTGGATATAAATGAAGGAATTAATGTTGAGGTGTTTTATCAGTGTTTTGTCGGAATGAAGGTATTAGAAATCGTCTGTATGTAGATTTCGGGTATTTTCTGTTTGAAATTTGAAAAAACTTTCTTCTGCAAAGTTGTAGAGAATTAAATTTTTTATGCAATAGACATGAGATTTGAATTTTTCTGATAAAAGAGCTATTTATTATGAATTATTGAAGTTGCTGATTATTGTTTAAATTTAAAATATTTTAGAAATTTTCTTGAATGGGTGGGCCCCACTTTTGGTTGGTGAGTAATATGCTAAAATTTTATTTCAAAAGTGATAGGCGTGAATAGTAGCAGGTAAAGCCATCAGGTAGCAGGTTAGTCTACTTTGGCGTTCCAAGCATTTTCCTATAAATAAGGTGCTTAGTTAGAATTGACAATCACACCAGAATCATAAGCTTTCTCTCTCTATATATATTATCTAGCGTATTTTGTGAGTATTTAGATACTTTGAGAGTTGCTATTCAGTACAAGTTTCTTTTAGCACTATATCCGATATTCCAATCAGAAGTACTGTTCTTTTGAGGTAAGGGATGTTATTTTCTTCGTAAATGATGTTTTTCTTTCAATATCATTATATCGAAATATTGGTATGAATTTTATTGTGAAATTTTTGCATTTTCATGTCGAGGTTACTATTTACGTATACGGTACTATTCACGAATACGATACTATTCACGAGTACTATTCACGAAATAATATTTTTCTTATGGAATTTATACCTTTTTGGGTCGGGATTACTATTCATGTATATGGCACTATTTACGTAAACGATACTATTCACGAATAGGACACTATTCACACAAAAAAAAAATTCTTTCCTTTGTCCAAGATGTCTATTATGGTTACTGTCTTTGATTGTATCCATGTTTTGATTTTCATTCTTAAATTTTACTCCACAATTGATTATAATGGGGTATTTTTGAACTTCGATAAACTAAAGTACGAATCCCTAATCTTTGATCTTTTATCTCACTGGATTCGTTTTCTTTAAGATATTTTTCATCATCCTTAGTCCTAAATGATGATATTATTGAATATCTTTGGCTTGTAGTACAAAGATGAATGATTACCTGATGAATATCTTTGGCCCGTAGTGCAAAGATGAACAGGTGTTGAGCTGAACATGATCAACTAGTGATACAAATGAATATCTTTTGCCCGTAGTGCAAAGATGAATATTTGGTTCAAGATGTATATTGATTGATGTTACAGGGATAAAATATTGATGATGGACTTTTAAATCATAGAAGATAGTAGATTTCATTCTCTACTTAACTCTTCTAATGAATTGTTATTTTCGCTGCGAATATTGATCTAAAACTTGTTGTCCATTATATTTTATCTGAATTGTTGAAGGCTAACGATAATTTGTTCTACATTATCTTAGTCATAATATTCTTTACTGAGCTAGTTGAGCTCACCCTTTTTCTTTTTGTTCCATTTTTCTTCTCAGGAGGCAAAAATATAGCGAGAACTAGTCGGGATGTGGAGTGATGGGTCCAGACAGTTGTTTAGCAGTCCTCACTATTTTTTAAAATAGTGTGATAATAATTATAACGATGTCTCCTTTTGAGTTTGAATACTGTCTATTAGACAATATTTATATTTAAACTCACAGTATATGTGTTATCGTATTTTGCACGACAATTATAATAATGAAGTTGTAGTTGTTTTCTGTACCATGTATTTGGCGACTCAGAATGGGTGATGTATACCTATTTTGAGGGTGTCACAGTTGGTATCAGAGCTTAGGGATATGGTCTCTGGCAGAGGTCGGGGAATAAAACTAGGAGGGGAGAGACAAGTAAATCCTTTGCTAGTGTGTTCTACCTAAGCTTATTTGTTGGTCAATCATAATATAGAGGTATTATGTGGTATGTTAATTTCTTCAATTAACCCTTATTTTATGGTAGTATTTGAGAATGGCAGTTGAAAATATTAACAATGGAATGAATGAAACCATGGAGACACCTTTAACCACCAACCAGGGGAACGTGCAACAGGAAGACAATATTCTTCCTGTAAACAACACTACCGAACAAACGATGAATGATGAGATGTTTAAAAGTTTTTTGCAGTTCATGCAAAATCGGACGAGGGAGACTCATGTACAAAATACGGATGGAAATGATAACAACGCGCGGCTTATCACAACCAAGCAGTTCAAAGAGTTGGGACCACCAGAATTTATGGGAAAGCCCAATTCGATCAAGGCGAAAATGTGGGTTAAATAAATTACCAAGATATTTGATATCTTGGGATGCACAGAGGAACAGAAGGTTCCATTCGCCACCTTTATGTTCCGCGGTGAGGCATATTACTGGTGGGAATCTATGAAGCGTGCCCAGCCAGTCGCACTCAATATGTGTAAGACCCCAAATTTTATGAATAAAGATTTAAATTTCTTAAAATATTTTTTTGAATATTATGGTGTGGATTTGAGATAATGTTATAGTTGTGGGTAGTATTTATAAATTTTGCAAAGTATGTAAGTTGTTATATAATATTCGATTGGTCTAAAAATATTCGTTTTAACAGGGAATATTCGTACGATGGCACAATCATTGGTGGACCCCACAACAAAAGTATTGTCGTAATTAGAAAACGACAGAATTATAATTTTATAAAAATAACAGCGAAAGTATTACCGTTAAAATTGTTGAACTACTTGGTAGTAAAAGTACAGTAATATGCGTGGTTGCATAGTAGCACACTGTATTGATTATTGATGCTTATGTAAGAAGTCACTCAGTTATACTCAATTATTGCTACAGTAATTGTTGCATCATATCTCTCATATTATTGATTCAATTATTGTCACAGTATCATCTGTATAATATGTTATATTATTAAATTAATAATTGAGACGACAAAATTATTCATATTATTATTTATAATATTGACAATGTCTAGAAAGTTCTGTCGAGGAGAGGTTAGATAATCTAATTACGCGCCAATAGAGAGAAATTCTTATCGAAAAGCCCCCTCTTTCCTAGGAACGACCTGATTGTTAAATATTGTGAGTTATAATATTAATGATGAATAAGTTCGTGTTGATTAAAGATAAAATTGATAGTTCCATTGTGTGGAAATTATTAATGTTAGTGGAAATCGACATTTATTTCGATAATAATTAATGTCTGGAGGTTATATTAACCAATCGGGTAATTAACCGGATAAATGAGCAATTAATTACTATTATTTCACATGCTTATAACTATTTATTCACATGTGTGTACTATTGATTCACATTCTTGTACTATTAGGGGAGTTGGTACAAGATTGATAATACTTGCATGACTAAGTTAAAAATAGAGGTATAGATGGAGGTACTATACTGTAATTAGATTTTTCACATGATTATACTATTGAGTCACACGAATGAACTATTAATTCACATGATTTACTATTAGGGGAGGTGGTGCAAGTTTGATAATACTTGCAGGACTAAATTAAAATTAAAGAAAAAGAGGAAGGTAATATACTGTAATATTTCGAGGCCCAAAACGTGCAATTATCGAAACTATATTTTCCTATAAATAGAAGCTCATTCTTCCTTCATTTCTCACCAATTCACTAAAGCTATAGAGCAATTATTATAGAGAGAAATTATAGAGAGAGAAGAAGAGAAGTCTGCTACCTCACTATTCCAGTATCCAGTTTTCTTCTAAGGTAAGGGGTATTATTTCTTTCGTATTCATGAAGAGAGCTTCTGTTATTCCATTCTTTATTATTATGTTGGAATAACTTGTATATGCGAAGTACCGCATACATGGTAAAATTCTTCTGTTATTCCATTCTTTATTATTCTGTTGGAATAACCTGTCTGTGCGGTCTATCGCATGCCTAGTGAATTCTATTGTTATTCCATTCTTTATTATTCTGTTAGAATATCCTGTCTGTGCGGATTACGCATGACCTGGTTCCCTTCTTTATTATTCTGTTGGAATATCCTATCTGTGCGTATTACACATGACCTTATTCCATTATTTATTATTCTGTTGGAATAACTTGTCTGTGCAGTCTATCGCATGCCTGGTGAATTCTTCTGTTATTCCATTCTTTATTATTCTGTTGGAATAACCTGTCTATGTGGATTACCACATGCATGGTGAATGATCATTCGTATTCATTTTTTATTAAATTGTGAAAATAATCTGTCTACGTGGATTGCTGCATGGCGGATAAAAATTCATTTACAGTTTCGTATATTCTATTATACTCGTATGAGATATCATTTCTTTTGTACTCGTCATGGAATATCATTTTCTTTGATATTTTCTTTTATGAGTTACTATTCACCCAGTTACTATTCATTCGGGTATTCGGGTACTTTTTGTGCTGGAGTACTATTCACGAGTTACTATTCACAGGTTACTATTCACCCGATTACTAAATATTATTCACTCGGGTATTCGGGGCACTTTTTGTGCCAGAGTACTATTCACGAGTTACTATTCACCCGATTACTATTCACTCTAGTATCATTCACTCGGGTATTTGGGATACTTTTCATGTCGGGGTACTATTCATGAGGTACTATTCCCGAAGTACTATTAACGGGATACTATTCACGGGGTAGTATTTACCCAAAAAATATATTTCTTTTCTGTCCAAATTATTTTTGTTACATGAATATTTTTCTTGAATTTTAATCTACAAAGTAGTATCATGTTGACAATTTGGACGTTATTGATTTCTGGATAAATTAAATTATAAATCTTTAAAATTTATCCTTGAACTTGTTTTATTAAATTATTATGTCATTGTCATCATCCTTATGCTTATATTGTGATGAAAGTCATCTTTGGCTTACGTGCATAGATGGACTTGGTATGATTATGACCAGGGATTATTCGGTATAATCATGACCGTAATGTAACGAATGATGTGGTAAAGTCCTCATTGGCCCGTAGTGCATTGATGGACAATTATGGGTATAATTATGACCAGGGATTATTCGGTATAGTCATGACCATTGATGATTACATGAATATCCTTGGCTCGTAGTGCAGGGATGATTCGGTGATATGGTTTATTTATTAAGCTGAGTCTCAGCGATAAAGTTGATGAAATTTTTTTTAAATCATAGAAGATAGTAGATTTTATGCTCTACTTGACTCTTCTAATGGATTGCATATTTCGCTGCAGTTGTTGATCTAAAGCTTGTTGTGTATTATATTCTATCAGTTGTTATACTGTTGAAGGCTAAGGATAATTTATTCTGCATTAGCTTAGTCATAATATTTCTTACTGGGCTACTTGAGCTCACCCTTTTCTTTCATTGTTCTCTTCAGGAAATGAGAATATAGCTGGGACAAGTCGGGGAACGGATTGACGGTCCAAATGGTTGTTTTAGTAGTCTTCACTATTCTATAAAATAGTATGACAATAAATATAATGAGGACTCCATTGAGTGTGGATATTGTCTAGATGACAATATTCTTGTTTTAACTCTCAGCTATGTTTTGCCGTATTTTACACGACTGTTATATAATTAAGTTGTATTTGAATTTATGTACCATGTATCTGGCGATCCAAGATAGGTGATGTATACCTATTTTGGGGGCGTCACAATATGTCTTGGGAAACATTTTAGAAACTATTCAATGACAAGTACTTTCTTGAAAGTATTCGTTATATGAAGGAGGTAGAGTTTATTAGACTGGAACAGAACAACATGACTGTTTCCCAGTACGAGGCTAAGTTTGCGGAGTTATCCAGGTTTGCACCTCATTTGGTAGAGAATGAGGAACGTATGACACTGATGTTTCTGAGAGGTCTAAAACTCGAGATTCGGTAATATCTTATTTGTCACAAATTTTCTCTATATTCAGATGTTGTGAACATGGCTCAATTATTAGAGCGAGATAATGAGTATGTTTAACCGAGGGACCACAACCAGGGTCATACCGGTGGCAGCTGTCATCGGAGAAATGATAACCAGCGGGGAGAAAAATATCCGGACAAAAGCGGTAACCACTCTAGTGGTAATCGTGGCCATGATAATAGAAGAAGCGAGTCGGGAGGAGATTTCAAAAAGAGAAGGTACAATATTGAAAACGTGAAGACGGTAGCACCAACATCAACTGTTCCTAGGGGAGGAGAACGATCATCGGTCATATATTATAAATGCGGGAAAGAGGGACACATCAGCCCAAACTGCCCACAACAATCCAAGGTGTGTTATAACTGTGGAAATGAAGGTCATATATCTAGAGATTGTCTTGTAGCGAAACCAAGTCCAACGGGGATGTTGACTCCAAAGGTTGTCCCAGACAAGTCAAAGTCGATGGTTCCTGGAAGGGCATTTGTCGTGACTGCCTAAAATGCGAGGAACTCGAACGAGGTGATCACGGGTAAGCTAATCATAAACTCGTACGAAGTTTATACCTTATTAGATACCGGTTCTACCCATTCTTTTATCTCTCCTACTTGTGCTAAATGTTTGAACTTGACTATAGAGAAATTAGACTTTGACTTATCTGTTGAGACTCCGTTAGGAGAAACTTTCATTACATCCACTGTTTATAAATCTTGCTTGATTCAAGCAGGGACCATCACATTACCCGCGTTCTTATTTCGTTGAAACTACTTGCATTTGATGTGATTTTAGGGATTGATTGGTTAACCACTCATCATGCTAAAATTGATTATTTTCGTATGGTTGTTAGTTTTCATATTCCTAACCAACCTGTTATGCGAATTCAGCAACTAAACCACTAAAGTCAATTATTGTCATATCAAGCCATAAAGCCATTCATTTGTTGAAAAATAGATGTCAAGCTTTCTTAGCCCATGTAATGGACTTGAACAAATATACGTCAGATTTGAATAATATTTCTATTGTTAGTGAATTTCCTGACGTATTTCCTAAAGAACTTCCCAGTCTACCCCCAGAACGTGAAGTTGAATTCTTTTTTTACCTTGAACCCGGTACAAAACCCATTTCTAAAACCCCATATCGAATGGCTCCTATTGAACTTCAGGAATTAAAAACCCAACTACAGGAGTTGGTACCCGAGCCTCTCGCTGGTGACTTCCTTTGTGGAATGCACTGAAGCCAGACTCTCCGTAAGGGATGACATATTCGAGCGGTGGTAAACTTATAGGTGTCATTGTAACGTACTATCCAAGATTGGGATATGAGTCACAGTTGAGAGAAACCTAAGTCAGTAATCAAAATACGTAGCTTTCTAGGGTTAGCTGGTTATTATCGAAAATTTGTGGAAGGATTTTCTCGAATCGCTACTCTATTAACTCAGCCAACGATACAAAATTCGAATGGAGCGAGGAATGTGAGAAGAGCTTTCATGAACTCAACATGCACCAAAGACGTTGGCTCGAGCTGATTGAAAGATTACGATTATACCATCCAATACCATTCTGGAAAAGTGAACGTAGTAGCTGATGTATTGAGTAGAAGATCATATGCGGGTACGAGTGAGATATTGTCAACGCAAAGGCCCATTTAGTATGACTTGCAAAGGATGGAGATAGAGTTAAAGACTCCAGGGACCCACGTGATGATGTCAAATATACGAGTAAAATCGACTTTAATTGATAAAGTTAAAGCTGCTCAAGCTACGGACCTGGAGTTGATGCATATGAAGAAGAAAGTGCAAGAAGGTGTTATTCCAGAAGTAAGAATTGATGAAGAAGGAATACTTCGAGTCAACTTCAGACTTTGTGTTCCTAACGATTCTAATTTTAAACATAGAATCATGATGGAGGCACACAACACACCGTTTGCAATCCATCCAGGGAGTACCCAAATGTATCATGATCTTTGACATACATTTTGGTGGAGCAATATGAAGAGAGAGATCGTGGAGTTTATCTCGAGGTGTTTAACTTGTCAACGTGTAAAGGCGGAGCATCAAGTGCCAAAGGGTCCATTGCAAGCACTTGAGATTCTGAAATGGAGGTGGGAACACATTACCATGGATTTCGTTACGGGTCTTCCCAAGGTTTCTTAAGGCATAAATGCGATTTGGGTTATTATTGATAGATTAACCAAATCTGCTCATTTCTTGCCTATACAGGAGACTTATTCCCTTGAACGTCTTGCTCATATGTACGTGAATGAGATTGTGAGATTGCAGGGCATGTTAGTATCTATAGTTTTGGATCGTGACCTAAGATTTACTTTACGATTTTGGGTTAGCTTGTAGAAAGCTATGGGCATGGATTTATGATTCAGTTCGGCATACCATCCTCAAACGGATGGGCAATCAGAAAGAACTATTCAAACTCTTAAAGATCTATTAAGACTCTGTGTCCTAGATTTCAAAGGGAGTTGGGATAAGTACCTACCATTGGTGGAATTCTTCTACAACAATAGTTATCAGACAAGTATAGGTGTGGCTCCATTCGAAGCATTGTATGGATAAAAGTGTCGCTCTCCAGTATACTAGGATGAGGTGAGAGACAGAAATTGGTACGTATGACTACAAAGAAGATCCAAATGATTCGACAACGTATACAAACGGCACAGGATCGACAAAAGAGTTATGCAGATCTTCATCGAAAGGACGTGAAATTTAATATTGGAGATCATGTATTGTTACGTATTGCTCCATGAAAGGGAGTTAAAAGATTCGGGAAGAGACACTATAAAAAAATGGGTCTTTAGCAACGATTTTTCGGGCAACAACTTTATAAGTCGTTGCTAAAAGTATATGTTTAGCAACGAAATTTGTCTTTCGTTGCAGATTGTGTCAGGTTTTCACTTTTTGCAACGAAATTCATAAGTCGTTGCAAAATTTTGATGCTAATTCATTGGCGGGAAAAAAATTCATTAGAAATTCATTGCAAAATTTTTGACAACTTGATTTCCCGTCATCGTGGGCAACGAAAGTTTTTTTGTTGTTAAAAATGGGACTTTAGCAACAATTTTTCAGGCAACGACTTTGTAAGTCATTGTTAAAAGTGTATGTTTACCAACGAAACTTGTCATTCGTTGTAGATTGTGTCAGACTTTCACATTTTGTAACGAAATTCATAAGTAGTTGCAAAATTTGGAAACAAAATTCGTTCGAAATTCGTTGCAAAATTTCTAACCACTTGATTTCTCCTCATCGTGAGCAACGAAAGTTTTTTTGTTGCTATATTTCGTTGCCTAATATGGACCACATTCATTGGCAACAATTTTTATTTTTATTATTATTATTATTATTATAAAGTTCAATATTCGCCACATCAGCCCGTCCACGTGTAAAATAAAATAAAAAATGCCCACAAAGATCTGCCACGTAGGCGCCACGTACGCAGGTCAACGCACATGTTGTGCCTAGGCTCGAAGTCCAAATTATTATTATAATTATTATTAATTATTATTATTATTATTATTATTATTATTATTATTATTATTATTATTATTACAACTATTATTATTAATTACAATGATTATTATAATTATTATTTATTAATTATTATGATTAATATAATTATTGTTTCTATTACTATTACTATTATTATTATAATTATTGTTATTACTATTATTTTTATTATAACTATTATTATTATTATTATTATTAATTACTATGATTATTATAATTATTATTTATTAATTATTATGATTATTATAATTAATATTTCTATTACTATTACTATTATTATAATAATAATAATAATTATTACTATTATTATTATTATTATTATTATTATTATTATTATTATTATTATTATTATTACTATTATTATAAAAGTAGTAATAATAATAATAATAATTATTATTATTATTATTACTATTATAATAATAATTATTATTGTTATTATTATTATTAGTATTATTATATTTATTATAATAATTAATATTATTGTTGTTGTTGTTATTATTATTATTATTATTATTATTGTAAGACCCCAACTTATTAATGAATAAAATCAAATTTTCTCTAAATATTATTGTGAATAATAAGGGGGTTAATTTGATATAATACTTTGGTTATGGGTGAAATGTGCAAATTTTGCAAAATAAGCAAGTGGTTATAAAATATTTATTTTTGGTCGGTGAATATTCGGTTGGTCGTGGAATATTCTTGCTGTCGGGGAATATTCGTACGACGACGCAGCCTTGTGTGGGCCCCATAACGGAAAGCGATTGGATGAAGAAAACGACAAGTATAAGTTGTTTATTAATAAATGGCGTAGTTGTTACCGTTAACACTGTTTAAATACCTGGTGGTTAAAAATACAGTAATAACGCGTGGTTGCACAGTAGCACACGGATTGCACAGTATAGTTGAATTATTGATTCATACGTAAGAAGGCACTACTCAATAATTGTTACAGTGATTAGTGTTCAATATTTTATTTTATTGGTTCAATAATTGCTGCATTGATATTTCATATTATTGTTGTTTCAATAATTGTTACTGCACAGTATTTTCCATTATCAGATCAATAATTCATATTATTTGAATAATATTATTAGATAATATTATTGACAATGTCTAGAAAGTTCTGTCTAAGGAGAGGTTTGGTCATCTAATTGCGCGCCAGTAAGGAGAAATCCTTATTGGAAAGCCCCCTCTTTCCTGGGAACGGCCTGGTTGTCATAAATGTGATTCTGTAATATTATTTATGAATAATTAATTATTGATTCATATGATAAGGAAATATTTATTTTATGTGGATATAAATGAGGGATATATTTTTGTGGTTAAAAATGAAGGAGTTAATGTTGAGGTTTTTATCCATATTTTTGTCGGAATGGAGGTATTAAAAATCAGGGTTTTTGAGATATTTTGCGGGGGTTATAATTTTTAATCCGACCGTTGGATCGTGGTAATTTTTGGATATGTTATACATATATAAGTTGAGTATATGCCCACAAATTTTGAACCGTTAAAAATGAACGTATGATTTATTATGAATTTTACAAGATGACTGGTTCAGAAATTGTTGAATTTTCGGAGTTTATCATTTTGATGGAAAATTCTAGAATTGGTGGGCCCCACTTGTGGTTGGTGAAGAAATGTGCTGAATTATATTTCAAATGTGGTAGGTGGGAATAGTAGCAGGTAAAGCCATCAGGTTGCAGGTCAAACCTACCAAAATTTTCCTATAAATAGAGGGCTAAGTTAGAATTGAAAATTACACCAGAAACAAGTTTTCTCTCTTTCTCTCTCTAGATTATTGAGTGTATTTTGTGAGTATTTAGATACTTTGAGAGTTTCTATTCATCAGAGCAAGTTTCTTTCAGCCTTATACCGGTATTCCGACCAGAAGTACTGATATTTTGAGGTAAGGGATATTATTTTCTTCTTAAATGATATTATTTTCTTCAATATCATTATGCTGAAATATTGATATGAGTTTTTATCAAATTTGGAACTTTTTGTGTCGGGGTTACTATTCACGTATACGGCACTATTCACGTATACGGCACTATTCACGAATACGGCACTATTCACCGAAAAATAAAATTTTCTCTTTTTGTCCAAGATGTCTATTATGGTTACTATCTTTGATTGTATCCATGTTTTGATCTTTATTTTTGAATTCTGCTTCACAATTGATTATTATGAAGTATTATTGATTTTGGATAAACTGTTATACGAATCCCTACTATTTGTCCTTCTGTCTCATTGGATTCGTTCTCTTTAAGATATTTTTCATCATCCTCAGTCCTAAATGATGATATTACTGAATATCTTTGGCCTGTAGTGCAAAGATGTATAATTACTTGATGAATATCTTTGGCCTGTAGTGCAAAGATGAACAGGTGTTGAGATGAACATGACCGACTGATGATACAAATGAATATCTTTGGCCTGTAGTGCAAAGATGAATATTTGGTTAAAGATGATTATTAATTGATGTTACAGGGATAAAATATTGATGATGGACTTTTAAATCTTAGAAGATAGTAGAATTCTTTCTCTACTTGACTCTTCTAATGGTTTGTTGTTTCCGCTGCAGTTGTTGATCTAAAACTTGTTGTCGATTATATTTTATCAGATTTTTCCCTGTTGAAGACTAACGATAATTTGTTGTATATTATCTTAGTCATAATATTCTTTACTGGGCTAGTTGAGCTCACCCTTTTCCTTTTTGTTCCATTTTTCTTCTCAGGAGGTGAGAACATAGCAGGATCTAGTCGGGGTATGGAGTGATGGTTCTAGAAAGATGTATTAGCAGTCCTCACTATTTCTGTAAAATAGTGTTTGAATAATTGTAATGAGGATTTATTTGAGTGTGGATATTGTCTAGAAGACAATATTTGTATTTAAACTCACAGTATGTGTTGTCGTATTTTGCACGACAATTGTATTATTGAAGTTGTAGTTTGCTTTCTGTACCATGTATTTGGCGACTCAGAATGGGTGTTGTATACCTATTCTGGGGGCGTCACAGTTGGTATCAGAGCTTAGGGATATGATCCCTGGCTGAGATGTGAGACAAGAACTAGGAGGGGAGAGACGGGGAATTCCTTCGCTAGTATGACCTGACTAAGTTTATTTGGTGTTTATTTGGTCGGTCAGAGTATAGGGATAATATATGACATGACTATTAACCCTTGTTTTATGGCAGTATTTAAGAATGGCAGCTGAGAACGTTAATAATGGAGTAAATCAGACCGTGGAGACACCTTTGATCACTACCCAGGGGAACGTGCAACAGGAAGGCAATATTCCTCCTGTAAACAACGTTACCGAGCAAACGATGAATGATGGAATGTTTAGGAGCTTTTTGCAGTTCATGCAAAATCAGACGAGGGAGACTCGTGTGCAGAATACGGGTGGAAATGATAACAACGCGCGGTTTGTCACAGCTAAGCAGTTCAAAGAATTGGGACCACCAGAATTTAAGGGAAAGCCGGATCCGATCATGGCGGAAACGTGGGTCAAGCAAATTACCAAGATATTTGATGTCTTGGGATGCACGGAGGAACAGAAGGTTCCATTCGCCACATTTATGTTCCGCGGTGAGGCAGACTACTGGTGGGAGTCTGTGAAGCGTACCCAGCCTGACGCACTCAACATGTCCTGGGAAACATTTCAAAAACTGTTCAATGACAAGTACTTTCCTGAAAGTATTCGTCATATGAAGGAGGTTGAGTTTATTAGACTGGAACAAAACAACATGACGGTGTCCCAGTACGAGGCGAAGTTTGCAGAGTTATCCAGGTTTGCACCTCATTTGGTCGAAAATGAGGAACGAATGACGCGGATGTTTCTGAGAGGTTTAAAACCTGAGATTCGTCAATACCTTATCTCTCATAAATTTTCTCTGTATTCAGACGTTGTCAACAGGGCCCAATTATTAGAGAGAGATAATGAGTATACTCAACCGAGGGACCACAACCAGGGTCATACCGGTGACAGCAATCATCAGAGCGATGATAACCAACGAGGAGGGAAAAATACGAACAAAGGCGGTAACCACTCGGGTGGTCATCGTGGCCATGATAATAGGAGAGGTGAGTCAAGTGGAAATTTCAGAAAGAGGAGATTCAACAATGACGGGAAGACATCAGCACCAGCACCAGCACCAACAACAAATTTTAGGGGAGGAGAACGACCGCCAGTTAGATGTTACAAATGCGGGAAAGAGGGACATATCAGCCCAAACTGTCCACAACAATCCAAGGTGTGTTACAACTGTGGGAAGGAAGGCCACATCGCTCGAGATTGTACTATAGCGAAACCAAGTTCAGCGGGAGTGGTGATTCCAAGGGCTGTCCCGGATAAGGCGAAATCAGCGGTTCCTGGAAGAGCGTTTGTCGTAACTGGCCAAAACGTGAGAAACCCGAACGAGGTGATCACGGGTAAGCTAATCTTGAATTCTTGCGAAGTTTATACTTTACTAGATACCGGTTCTACCCATTCTTTTATCTCTCCTGCTTGTGCTCAACGTTTAAACTTGACTCCGGAGAAATTGGACTTTAACTTATCTGTTGAAACTCCGTTGGGTGAAACCTTCGTTACATCTACAGTTTATAAATCTTGCATGATCCAAGTTGGCACTATCACATTACCTGTTGATCTTATCTCTTTAAAGATACTTGCTTTTGATGTGATTTTAGGAATTGATTGGTTAACCACTCATCATGCTAAAATTGATTGTTTTCGTAAGGTTGTTAGTTTTCATATTCCTAACCAACCTGTCATACGAATTCAAACTACTAAACCACTAAAATCAGTCACTGTCATATCAAGCCACAAAGCTATTCGTTTATTGAAAAACGGATGTCAAGCTTTCTTAGCCCATGTTATGGATTTGAACAAAGACAAGTCAGATTTGAATAATATTTCTATTGTTAGAGAATTTTCCGATGTATTTCCTGAAGAACTTCCCGGTCTACCCCCGGAACGAGAAATTGAATTCTTTATTGACCTTGAACCCGGTACAAAGCCCATTTCTAAAACCCCATATCGAATGGCTCCTATTGAACTTCAGGAGTTAAAAGTCCAACTACAGGAGTTGTTGGACATCGGTTTTATTCGTCCTAGTACGTCTCCTTGGGGTGCTCCTGTTTTATTCGTAAAGAAGAAAGACGGGAGTATGCGACTTTGTATTGACTATCGAGAATTGAACCATGTCACCATCAAGAATAGGTATCCGCTACCTCGCATTGATGACCTGTTTGACCAGTTGCAAGGAGCACAATTCTTTTCAAAGATCGATCTTCGTTCTGGATATCATCAGCTGAAGATTAAAACTGAGGATATTCCAAAGACTGCCTTCAGAACTCGGTACGGGCATTATGAATTCTTAGTAATGTCTTTTGGATTGACTAATGCTCCTGCTGCCTTCATGGATATGATGAACCGTGTATTCAAAGAATATTTGGATCAGTTCGTTGTTGTCTTTATTGATGACATCCTCATCTATTCCAAAAGCCGTGAAGATCATGAGCGCCATTTGAAGCTGGTACTGCAAAGGCTTCGTGAAAACAAGCTATATGCCAAACTGAAGAAATGCGAGTTCTGGCTTGAGGAAGTAGCATTCCTTGGGCACGTGGTGTCAAAACATGGAGTATCTGTCGACCCGGCGAAGATTGAAGCCATACAAAGTTGGGAGCAACCGAAGTCGGTAACCGAAGTACGTAGCTTTCTGGGCTTAGCTGGTTATTATCGGAGATTTGTGGAAGGATTTTCTCGAATCGCTACTCCGTTAACTCAGCTGACTCGGAAAGATACAAAATTCGTATGGAGTGAGGAATGCGAGAAGAGTTTCCAAGAACTCAAGAGGAGACTCATTTCGGCACCTGTTTTGACAATACCATCTGGTTCGGATGGATTTGTTATCTACAGCGATGCTTCAGGCAAAGGGTTAGGATGTGTTCTCATGCAACATGGGAAAGTCATAGCCTATGCCTCACGACAACTCAAAGAATATGAGAGGAATTATCCTACTCATGATTTGGAGTTGGCAGCAGTCGTTTTTGCGTTGAAGATCTGGAGACACTACCTGTATGGGGAGAAAGTGGAGATCTATACAGATCATAAAAGCCTCAAATATTTCTTCACCCAAAAGGAACTCAACATGCGGCAACGACGTTGGCTTGAGCTGTTGAAAGATTACGATCATACCATCCAATACCATCCTGGAAAAGCAAACGTAGTAGCTGACGCATTGAGTAGAAGATCATATGCGGGTACGAGTGCAATGTTTTTAACACAAAGGCCCATTTTGTATGACTTGCAAAGGATGGAGATAGAGATGAAGGCTCCAAGTACCCACATGATGATATCAAATATACGAGTAGAACCGACTTTAATCGATAAAGTTAAAGCTGCTCAAGCTACGGATATAGAGCTGATGCGTATGAAGAAGAAAGTGCAAGAAGGTGCTATTCCAGAAGCAAGAATCGATGAAGAAGGAATACTTCGAGTCAACTCCAGACTTTGTGTTCCTAACGATTTTGACTTGAAGCATAGAATAATGATGGAGGCACACAACACACCGTTTGCAATCCATCCTGGGAGTACCAAAATGTATCACGATCTTCGACATACATTTTGGTGGAGCAATATGAAAAGAGAGATCGCGGAGTTTATCTCGAGGTGTTTAACTTGTCAACGTGTAAAGGCGGAGCATCAAGTGCCAAAGGGTCCATTGCAACCACTTGAGATCCCGAAATGGAAGTGGGAACACATTACTATGGATTTTGTTACAGGTCTTCCCAAGGTTTCTCAAGGCATAGATGCGATTTGGGTTATTGTTGATAGATTAACCAAGTCCGCTCATTTCTTGCCGATACGTGAGACTTATTCCCTTGAACGTCTTGCTAGTATGTACGTGAACGAGATTGTGAGATTGCATGGCATGCCAGTATCCATAGTTTCGGATCGTGACCCAAGATTCACTTCACGATTTTGGGTTAGCTTGCAGAAAGCTATGGGCACGGATTTACGATTCAGTTCAGCATACCATCCTCAAACGGACGGACAATCAGAGAGGACTATTCAAACTCTTGAAGATCTATTAAGACTTTGTGTCTTAGATCTCAAAGGGAGTTGGGATAAGTACCTACCATTGGTGGAATTCTCCTACAACAACAGTTATCAGGCGAGCATAGGTATGGCTCCATTTGAGGCGTTGTATGGAAGAAAATGTCGTTCTCCAGTATGCTGGGACGAGGTGGGTGAAGCAACATTGTTGGGACCAGAATTGGTACGCATTACTACAGAGAAGATCCAAACGATTCGACAACGTATACAAACGGCACAGGATCGACAAAAGAGTTATGCGGATCTTCATCGGAAGGACGTGGAATTTAATATTGGGGATCATGTATTGTTACGTGTTGCACCATGGAAGGGAGTTACAAGATTTGGGAAGAGAGGAAAGCTCAATCCAAGATTTGTTGGTCCATTTGAGATTCTTGAGCGAATAGGAAATGTGGCATATAGACTCGCATTACCTCCAAGCATGTCTCGTGTTCATAATGTTTTTCACATATCTATGCTTCGTAAATATGTTAAAGACCCGAACCACATTATTGAGTTAGAACCAGACGAGATAGCTGAAGATTTAACGTACGAGGAGGTACCTGTTAAGATCTTGGATAGGAAAGAGCATGTCCTACGCACGAAGGTTATACCACAAGTTAAGGTTTTGTGGAGAAACCATGCTATTGAAGAAATGACCTGGGAGTTGGAATCAGAAATGAAAGCGAGGTATCCTCACCTTTTTGAAACATCAGGTACGTACGTCAATTTCGAGGACGAAATTTCATAAGGAGGGGAGGTTGTAAGACCCCAACTTATTAATGAATAAAATCAAATTTTCTCTAAATATTATTGTGAATAATAAGGGGTTAATTTGATATAATACTTTGGTTATGGGTGAAATGTGCAAATTTTGCAAAATAAGCAAGTGGTTATAAAATATTTATTTTTGGTCGGTGAATATTCGGTTGGTCGTGGAATATTCTTGCTGTCGGGGAATATTCGTACGACGACGCAGCCTTGTGTGGGCCCCATAACGGAAAGCGATTGGATGAAGAAAACGACAAGTATAAGTTGTTTATTAATAACGGCGTAGTTGTTACCGTTAATACTGTTTAAATACCCGGTGGTTAAAATACAGTAATAACGCGTGGTTGCACAGTAGCACACGGATTGCACAGTATATTGAATTATTGATTCTTACGTAAGAAGGCACTACTCAATAATTGTTACAGTGATTATTGTTCAATATTTTATTTTATTGATTCAATAATTGCTGCATTGATATTTTATATTATTGTTGTTTCAATAATTGTTGCTGCACAGTATTTTCCATTATCAGATCAATAATTCATATTATTTGAATAATATTATTAGATAACATTATTGGCAATGTCTAGAAAGTTCTGTCTAAGGAGAGGTTTGGTCATCTAATTGCGCGCCAGTAAGGAGAAATCCTTATTGGAAAGCCCCCTCTTTCCTGGGAACGGCCTGGTTGTCATAAATGTGATTCTGTAATATTATTTGTGAATAATTAATTATTGATTCATATGATAAGGAAATATTTATTTTATGTGGATATAAATGAGGGATATATTTTTGTGGTTAAAAATGAAGGAGTTAATGTTGAGGTTTTTATCCATATTTTTGTCGGAATGGAGGTATTAAAAATCAGGGTTTTTGAGATATTTTGCGGGGGTTATAATTTTTAATCCGACCGTTGGATCGTGGTAATTTTTGGATATGTTATACATATATAAGTTGAGTATATGTCCACAAATTTTGAACCGTTAAAAATGAACGTATGATTTATTATGAATTTTACAAGATGACTGGTTCAGAAATTGTTGAATTTTCGGAGTTTATCATTTTGATGGAAAATTCTAGAATTGGTGGGCCCCACTTGTGGTTGGTGAAGAAATGTGCTGAATTATATTTCAAATGTGGTAGGTGGGAATAGTAGCAGGTAAAGCCATCAGGTTGCAGGTCAAACCTACCAAAATTTTCCTATAAATAGAGGGCTAAGTTAGAATTGAAAATCACACCAGAAACAAGTTTTCTCTCTTTCTCTCTCTAGATTATTGAGTGTATTTTGTGAGTATTTAGATACTTTGAGAGTTTCTATTCATCAGAGCAAGTTTCTTTCAGCCTTATACCGGTATTCCGACCAGAAGTACTGATATTTTGAGGTAAGGGATATTATTTTCTTCTTAAATGATATTATTTTCTTCAATATCATTATGCTGAAATATTGATATGAGTTTTTATCAAATTTGGAACTTTTTGTGTCGGGGTTACTATTCACGTATACGGCACTATTCACGTATACGGCACTATTCACGAATACGGCACTATTCACCGAAAAATAAAATTTTCTCTTTTTGTCCAAGATGTCTATTATGGTTACTATCTTTGATTGTATCCATGTTTTGATCTTTATTTTTGAATTCTGCTTCACAATTGATTATTATGAAGTATTATTGATCTTGGATAAACTGTTATACGAATCCCTACTATTTGTCCTTCTGTCTCATTGGATTCGTTCTCTTTAAGATATTTTTCATCATCCTCAGTCCTAAATGATGATATTACTGAATATCTTTGGCCTGTAGTGCAAAGATGTATAATTACTTGATGAATATCTTTGGCCTGTAGTGCAAAGATGAACAGGTGTTGAGATGAACATGACCGACTGATGATACAAATGAATATCTTTGGCCTGTAGTGCAAAGATGAATATTTGGTTAAAGATGATTATTAATTGATGTTACAGGGATAAAATATTGATGATGGACTTTTAAATCTTAGAAGATAGTAGAATTCTTTCTCTACTTGACTCTTCTAATGGTTTGTTGTTTCCGCTGCAGTTGTTGATCTAAAACTTGTTGTCGATTATATTTTATCAGATTTTTCCCTGTTGAAGACTAACGATAATTTGTTGTATATTATCTTAGTCATAATATTCTTTACTGGGCTAGTTGAGCTCACCCTTTTCCTTTTTGTTCCATTTTTCTTCTCAGGAGGTGAGAACATAGCAGGATCTAGTCGGGGTATGGAGTGATGGTTCTAGAAAGATGTATTAGCAGTCCTCACTATTTCTGTAAAATAGTGTTTGAATAATTGTAATGAGGATTTATTTGAGTGTGGATATTGTCTAGAAGACAATATTTGTATTTAAACTCACAGTATGTGTTGTCGTATTTTGCACGACAATTGTATTATTGAAGTTGTAGTTTGCTTTCTGTACCATGTATTTGGCGACTCAGAATGGGTGTTGTATACCTATTCTGGGGGCGTCACAGTTGGTATCAAAGCTTAGGGATATGATCCCTGGCTGAGATGTGAGACAAGAACTAGGAGGGGAGAGACGGGGAATTCCTTCGCTAGTATGACCTGACTAAGTTTATTTGGTGTTTATTTGGTCGGTCAGAGTATAGGGATAATATATGACATGACTATTAACCCTTGTTTTATGGCAGTATTAAGAATGGCAGCTGAGAACGTTAATAATGGAGTAAATCAGACCGTGGAGACACCTTTGATCACTACCCAGGGGAACGTGCAACAGGAAGGCAATATTCCTCCTGTAAACAACGTTACCGAGCAAACGATGAATGATGGAATGTTTAGGAGCTTTTTGCAGTTCATGCAAAATCAGACGAGGGAGACTCGTGTGCAGAATACGGGTGGAAATGATAACAACGCGCGGTTTGTCACAGCTAAGCAGTTCAAAGAATTGGGACCACCAGAATTTAAGGGAAAGCCGGATCCGATCATGGCGGAAACGTGGGTCAAGCAAATTACCAAGATATTTGATGTCTTGGGATGCACGGAGGAACAGAAGGTTCCATTCGCCACATTTATGTTCCGCGGTGAGGCAGACTACTGGTGGGAGTCTGTGAAGCGTACCCAGCCTGACGCACTCAACATGTCCTGGGAAACATTTCAAAAACTGTTCAATGACAAGTACTTTCCTGAAAGTATTCGTCATATGAAGGAGGTTGAGTTTATTAGACTGGAACAAAACAACATGACGGTGTCCCAGTACGAGGCGAAGTTTGCAGAGTTATCCAGGTTTGCACCTCATTTGGTCGAAAATGAGGAACGAATGACGCGGATGTTTCTGAGAGGTTTAAAACCTGAGATTCGTCAATACCTTATCTCTCATAAATTTTCTCTGTATTCAGACGTTGTCAACAGGGCCCAATTATTAGAGAGAGATAATGAGTATACTCAACCGAGGGACCACAACCAGGGTCATACCGGTGACAGCAATCATCAGAGCGATGATAACCAACGAGGAGGGAAAAATACGAACAAAGGCGGTAACCACTCGGGTGGTCATCGTGGCCATGATAATAGGAGAGGTGAGTCAAGTGGAAATTTCAGAAAGAGGAGATTCAACAATGACGGGAAGACATCAGCACCAGCACCAGCACCAACAACAAATTTTAGGGGAGGAGAACGACCGCCAGTTAGATGTTACAAATGCGGGAAAGAGGGACATATCAGCCCAAACTGTCCACAACAATCCAAGGTGTGTTACAACTGTGGGAAGGAAGGCCACATCGCTCGAGATTGTACTATAGCGAAACCAAGTTCAGCGGGAGTGGTGATTCCAAGGGCTGTCCCGGATAAGGCGAAATCAGCGGTTCCTGGAAGAGCGTTTGTCGTAACTGGCCAAAACGTGAGAAACCCGAACGAGGTGATCACGGGTAAGCTAATCTTGAATTCTTGCGAAGTTTATACTTTACTAGATACCGGTTCTACCCATTCTTTTATCTCTCCTGCTTGTGCTCAACGTTTAAACTTGACTCCGGAGAAATTGGACTTTAACTTATCTGTTGAAACTCCGTTGGGTGAAACCTTCGTTACATCTACAGTTTATAAATCTTGCATGATCCAAGTTGGCACTATCACATTACCTGTTGATCTTATCTCTTTAAAGATACTTGCTTTTGATGTGATTTTAGGAATTGATTGGTTAACCACTCATCATGCTAAAATTGATTGTTTTCGTAAGGTTGTTAGTTTTCATATTCCTAACCAACCTGTCATACGAATTCAAACTACTAAACCACTAAAATCAGTCACTGTCATATCAAGCCACAAAGCTATTCGTTTATTGAAAAACGGATGTCAAGCTTTCTTAGCCCATGTTATGGATTTGAACAAAGACAAGTCAGATTTGAATAATATTTCTATTGTTAGAGAATTTTCCGATGTATTTCCTGAAGAACTTCCCGGTCTACCCCCGGAACGAGAAATTGAATTCTTTATTGACCTTGAACCCGGTACAAAGCCCATTTCTAAAACCCCATATCGAATGGCTCCTATTGAACTTCAGGAGTTAAAAGTCCAACTACAGGAGTTGTTGGACATCGGTTTTATTCGTCCTAGTACGTCTCCTTGGGGTGCTCCTGTTTTATTCGTAAAGAAGAAAGACGGGAGTATGCGACTTTGTATTGACTATCGAGAATTGAACCATGTCACCATCAAGAATAGGTATCCGCTACCTCGCATTGATGACCTGTTTGACCAGTTGCAAGGAGCACAATTCTTTTCAAAGATCGATCTTCGTTCTGGATATCATCAGCTGAAGATTAAAACTGAGGATATTCCAAAGACTGCCTTCAGAACTCGGTACGGGCATTATGAATTCTTAGTAATGTCTTTTGGATTGACTAATGCTCCTGCTGCCTTCATGGATATGATGAACCGTGTATTCAAAGAATATTTGGATCAGTTCGTTGTTGTCTTTATTGATGACATCCTCATCTATTCCAAAAGCCGTGAAGATCATGAGCGCCATTTGAAGCTGGTACTGCAAAGGCTTCGTGAAAACAAGCTATATGCCAAACTGAAGAAATGCGAGTTCTGGCTTGAGGAAGTAGCATTCCTTGGGCACGTGGTGTCAAAACATGGAGTATCTGTCGACCCGGCGAAGATTGAAGCCATACAAAGTTGGGAGCAACCGAAGTCGGTAACCGAAGTACGTAGCTTTCTGGGCTTAGCTGGTTATTATCGGAGATTTGTGGAAGGATTTTCTCGAATCGCTACTCCGTTAACTCAGCTGACTCGGAAAGATACAAAATTCGTATGGAGTGAGGAATGCGAGAAGAGTTTCCAAGAACTCAAGAGGAGACTCATTTCGGCACCTGTTTTGACAATACCATCTGGTTCGGATGGATTTGTTATCTACAGCGATGCTTCAGGCAAAGGGTTAGGATGTGTTCTCATGCAACATGGGAAAGTCATAGCCTATGCCTCACGACAACTCAAAGAATATGAGAGGAATTATCCTACTCATGATTTGGAGTTGGCAGCAGTCGTTTTTGCGTTGAAGATCTGGAGACACTACCTGTATGGGGAGAAAGTGGAGATCTATACAGATCATAAAAGCCTCAAATATTTCTTCACCCAAAAGGAACTCAACATGCGGCAACGACGTTGGCTTGAGCTGTTGAAAGATTACGATCATACCATCCAATACCATCCTGGAAAAGCAAACGTAGTAGCTGACGCATTGAGTAGAAGATCATATGCGGGTACGAGTGCAATGTTTTTAACACAAAGGCCCATTTTGTATGACTTGCAAAGGATGGAGATAGAGATGAAGGCTCCAAGTACCCACATGATGATATCAAATATACGAGTAGAACCGACTTTAATCGATAAAGTTAAAGCTGCTCAAGCTACGGATATAGAGCTGATGCGTATGAAGAAGAAAGTGCAAGAAGGTGCTATTCCAGAAGCAAGAATCGATGAAGAAGGAATACTTCGAGTCAACTCCAGACTTTGTGTTCCTAACGATTTTGACTTGAAGCATAGAATAATGATGGAGGCACACAACACACCGTTTGCAATCCATCCTGGGAGTACCAAAATGTATCACGATCTTCGACATACATTTTGGTGGAGCAATATGAAAAGAGAGATCGCGGAGTTTATCTCGAGGTGTTTAACTTGTCAACGTGTAAAGGCGGAGCATCAAGTGCCAAAGGGTCCATTGCAACCACTTGAGATCCCGAAATGGAAGTGGGAACACATTACTATGGATTTTGTTACAGGTCTTCCCAAGGTTTCTCAAGGCATAGATGCGATTTGGGTTATTGTTGATAGATTAACCAAGTCCGCTCATTTCTTGCCGATACGTGAGACTTATTCCCTTGAACGTCTTGCTAGTATGTACGTGAACGAGATTGTGAGATTGCATGGCATGCCAGTATCCATAGTTTCGGATCGTGACCCAAGATTCACTTCACGATTTTGGGTTAGCTTGCAGAAAGCTATGGGCACGGATTTACGATTCAGTTCAGCATACCATCCTCAAACGGACGGACAATCAGAGAGGACTATTCAAACTCTTGAAGATCTATTAAGACTTTGTGTCTTAGATCTCAAAGGGAGTTGGGATAAGTACCTACCATTGGTGGAATTCTCCTACAACAACAGTTATCAGGCGAGCATAGGTATGGCTCCATTTGAGGCGTTGTATGGAAGAAAATGTCGTTCTCCAGTATGCTGGGACGAGGTGGGTGAAGCAACATTGTTGGGACCAGAATTGGTACGCATTACTACAGAGAAGATCCAAACGATTCGACAACGTATACAAACGGCACAGGATCGACAAAAGAGTTATGCGGATCTTCATCGGAAGGACGTGGAATTTAATATTGGGGATCATGTATTGTTACGTGTTGCACCATGGAAGGGAGTTACAAGATTTGGGAAGAGAGGAAAGCTCAATCCAAGATTT
>CM029017.1:46093095-46263095 GCA_016801055.1 Panax notoginseng
GTGAGTCTTCTCTTGACATATCATTATCTCTACTGTCTCTAATTGAGAATTATACTTCAAACAAACACCAAGATTATATAGGTAGTGCTCGTATATATACTCAGCAAGTGGATGAGCACATCCCTGTCTTATGATGACACGAGGTTGTATGTCGTTAGACATCTTGTATGATAGTGGCAAACCACCCTTCCAACGTTGGGTACACCTTACCCTATTGGATTCACCAAATAAAACTACTAAATGAACTTTTCTATACTGCTTCGGGAGAACATCCACAGCTAGAGACCACCGTTCTATTTCTTCGTTACCCTCGCTCGACCCAGCTACACTCTTATTACCTGAAAAGAATTGTGAAGTAAAAGGGTGAGCACAACTAGCTCAGTAAAGAATATCATGACTAAAGATAATTAAATTATCAATAGCCTTCATCAATAATAAATCAGAGATTTAGAACATATGGTAAATGATAAAAATTTCAACCATAGTTGCAGCGGAACGAGCAATCCATTAGAAGAGTCAAATAGACTATAAAGTCTATTATCTTCTTCATGTTAAAAATCCATCAACAATGTTTTATCCCTGTAACATCAATTAACAATTCTGGTCCACAATCATATGAATAACTCATAATCATAACTGTAGTTCTAAATTCCTCTTCTCATCCAGGACGAAAATAATTTTTATCACCTATCTTTACCTGAAACATCAAAGATCATGGTTACACCAAATCACATTTCATGTTCATAATCATACTAATAACTTCATCTTTGCACTACGGCCAAAGATATTCATTTGTATCACCAGTTGGTCATGTTTATCTCAACATCTGTTCATCTTTGCACTACTGGCCAAAGATATTCAACAACATATCATCTTTGCACTACGGGCCAAAGATATTCATCAACAATTCATCTTTGCACTACAGGCCAAAGATATTCTTCAATATTTCATCTTTGCACTACAGGCCAAAGATATTAATATCTCAAAGAAATATATAATCATTTCAGAATTTATATAAACAATAATTATAACCATGTTGATCAATTCACCTTTGCACTTAAGCTAAAGATATTCACTTATAAATTCAATGGTCATGATCATACCAATCAACGATTCAACTTTGCACTACTGGCCAAAGATAACCCATAGTCATGATCATACCAAAAATCTACCCATCTTTACACTCAAGTCAAAGAGAAATATCATCATTAGGGTTATAAAAATGTTATATATAATAATAAAAATAATATAATCAACATCTAGTTTTAATCTCAAGAGTAATATTCGTAAATCAACTATAATTTGGTTAGAAAAAGAAATCAATTTTTATCGTGAATAGTAACTCGTGAATAGTAACTCATGAATAGTAACTCGTGAATAGTAACTCATAAATAGTAAACCCGACACAAAAAGATAAAAATTCCACAATAAAATCTATACCAGTATTTCGGTATAATGATATTAAAAGAATAATATTTCTTAAGCTTATAAACAATTTATTTAAACTGTTTACACTTTACTAAATAATGCATTCAATCATTCTAAAATACCAAACTCATAAGATTTTATCACCAATAATCAAAACCCTCATCAAAAATCTGCATACACCTCATATAGAATTCTCAAAGTCATAGAATCCTATTTTCCAATTTTCTTACTTCACAAAACATATTTAATTCATTTACTCATAACTAGACTATTTTCATAAAAAATACCAAATCAGTTCCAAAAATATTTCTTTTCTGAGATTTAGCATAATATAGTCCCATAGTGAACATATATTTTTCTCAGAATTTTTAAAAGTCATTTACTATTTTTTATATGGCCAAAACAGCCGAATATTTAGACATTTATCAAAAATTATACTTTTGTCCAAAAATTCTGAAATTTACAGAGTATACTTCTATCATATACATGTACTCTCAATAAAAATTTCATCAATTTTGGAGTTAACCACAAGGAATTATAAGCTGTTACTTTTAAAATAGTCTTTTCTCATAAAATTCATAACTCTCAATCTATACATCCAAAAATCATCATTTTTGGACACAATCAAGAAAACTCATCAAAATATCATTTTAAATTTTTTCAGAATTTTTGAAGGTCAGAAAAATTACGAAACTGAAAAATATAACAACCCTTAAAATCCCTTACTATCCCTTACTATCCCTTACCTCAAAAGTGCAGTATTTCTGACTAGAATGCAAAGCCGAAGGAAACTTGCACTGAATAGCAACTCTTAAAGTATCTAAATACTCACAAAATATGCTTCATAATATAGAGAGAGAAAGAGAGAAAACTTATTTCTGGTGTGATTTTCAATTCTAACTTAGCCCTCTATTTATAGAAAAATTTTAGCAGACTTGACCTGCAACCTGATGGCTTTACCTGCTACTATTCCCACCCACCACATTTTAAATAAAATTCAGCACATTTCTTCACCAACCACAAGTGGAGCCCACCAATTCTAGAATTTTCCATCAAAATGATAAACTCCGAAAATTCAACAATTTCTGAACCAGTCATCTTGTAAAATTCATAATAAATCATACGTTCATTTTTAACGGTTCAAAATTTGTGGCCATATACTCAACTTATATATGTATAACATATCCAAAAATTACCACGATCCAACGGTCGGATTAAAAATTATAACCCCGCAAAATATCTTAAAAACCTTGATTTTTAATACCTCCATTCCGACAAAAATACGGATAAAAACCTCAACATTAACTCCTTCATTTTTAACCATAAAAATATATCCCTCGTTTATATCCACATAAAATAAATATTTCCTTATCATATGAATCAATAATTAATTATTCACAAATAATATTACAGAATCACATTTATGACAACCAGGCCGTTCCTAGGAAAGAGGGGACTTTTCAATAAGAATTTTTCCTTACTGGCACGCAATTAGGTGACCAAACTTCTCCTTAGACAGAACTTTCTAGACATTGCCAATAATGTTATCTAATAATATTATTCAAATAATATGAATTATTGATCTGATAATGGGAAATACTGTGCAGTGACAATTATTGAACAACAATATTATAAAATTTCAACGTAGCAATTATTGAATCAATAAAATAAAATATTAAACAGTAATTACTGTAACAATTATTGAGTAGTGCCTTCTTACGTAAGAATCAATTATTTCAAAAATACTATGCAATACCGTGTGCTACTGTGCAATAACGCGTATTACTGTATTTTAACCACCGGGTATTCCAACAGTGTTAACGGTAACAACTACGCCGTTATTTATAAAAACTCAAATTTATCGTTTTCTTCACCCGACAGTTATTCGTTATGGGGCCCACAAATAACTGCGCCGTCGTACGAATATTCCCCGACAGAAAGAATATTCCACGACCAAACGAATATTCCCCGACTACAATGAATATTTTATAACCACTTGTGTATTTTGAAAAAAAATTCATATATCACCCTTAACTTTAATATATATATATATATATATATATATATATATATATGTGTATTAGTTTGTTACAAATTTTGTACTTTCAAAATTTACTTGCGATAACAGGAGGCAATAACAATGGATAATATAATTTTATTATTAAAATGTGTTAGGTTCTAATTAATTTAGAATTAATGAACTATACTTTAAAATTCATTATTTTTTTCTTATTCTATTTATAATTGTAATTAGTGCATTCATTTTAAAATTAAAATTTAGAATTTCAAAAATGATAAAAAGTTATTTGAATTGTAATTTAGTTTATTGATTATTGTATTTATTAAAAACAAATAAATTAATATTCAATTATTAATACTATACTTTAAAACTCATTATTTTTTTTCTTATTCTAACAATAATTGTAATTAAAATATTCATTTTAAAATTTAATATTTTAAAAATGATAATAACTTATTCGAATTATAATTTAAAACATTAATCATTATATTTATTAAAAATAATAAAATTAACATTTATTTATTAATAAACTTTACTTTAAAATTTTTTATTTTTTTTATTCTCATTATAGAAACCCAAAAAGAAATCAAATTCAGATCTTCTTGTTCTAGGGCTGGATGGATACCCCTCCTCCATCATTTCTGTCAACTACTCGTACTGATCCAATTCTCCACTCCTCCTTCAACACCCAATTTCCAAAACTCCGTATTTCCCTCCAATCCAGGGTCGGATCCTCCAAAACCAGAGCCACAATCAACGTTGGGTCTGTAATAGCGCCGTATGGAGGCGATGAGCTACTATGAGCTTCTGGGCATACCCAAAACTGGAACGCTGGGGGAGATCAAGCAAGCGTACAAGCAGTTGGCCCGGAAGTACCACCGGGATGTGTCCCCGCCGGGTCTTGTTGAGGAGTACACGCAGAAGTTTTTCGGGTGCAGGAGGCTTACGAGACGTTGTCGGATTCGGGTCGGAGGGCTTTGTATGATGAGGACATGGCCGAGGGGCTTCACTTTGCTTTCTCGGCGAGAAAAAGTTACAAGAATGATGAGGTTAGCATTTTCGTAATTATTTGGTTTTTTGGCTGTGTATTTTTTGTGTTTGTTTTATTTTACAATTAATTTTAATTGGGATGGGTTGGGTTAGTTGTTTGTTTAGTGGGAATTAAAATGGGTTTAGGCGGATTTAGGCGAATTAATTTGGAAGGCACTGTAACATTTGATGCTTGTGGAAAAAATCTAAGGACTACACCTTATGATGGAAATTCTCTATGCTGCTATTTACGAAACAATTTCATTCTAAATTGAGAGTCAATATTTGAAAGTAAAATTGCATTTTGACTTGGCACAATCAACAACAAGAAAAAAATCTTATTTGAATGTAATGCTATTTGATACCTTGATTTTGGAAGTGGACTCATATCCTGGGACGTCCGAGAAGGAAAAGTTGCACTCTCAATGTGGGAGGAGGGAGCATTTTCCATCTTCAGTACTGCTTTCGAAAGGCTTCTGTATGGTATTTTGTATTCAAATTGTCATGAACTTGTAGAGCTCTTATTGAATTATTGCATTCATTATTTTGTAGGACTCTACCAGGACTTGGTAATCCCAGTTACAAATTTTCATAATGAAGATAAAGGCTTTATGGTTTTGGCAGGTGATGTTTTTGATGTACCTATAAGAAAGGATATTGTTCACCGTGTCGTAAGATGGCAACTTGCAAAAAGACAATAGGTACAATATATCTTTCATTGTTTGGAATTTGAAACATGGGAACTTAGCTAGAGACTTGTGTGTTGGCCATTTGAGAAACACAAATGTTGATGTTCCTATCACATGTTGCTGAACCAATGGTTGACACAGCCCTGCTACATCTGTTGAAATTATTGGAATCTCTTCCTTCTCTATTTTTCACCTTGTTTTTCGTTCATCATATAGTAGATATAAATGTCTTTCTTAGTGCAATAAAGATTGAATATTCCTCATTACTTGATTGATTATCCCACTTTGAACTGTAGCTTGTAAATTGGAGTTTTGCGGGGTGATTTCATGGAACATATCGGCAATAATGGGAAAGTCAAGTTAAATTGCAGCCTTTAGTTGTATTAGGCTTAGCTCAGTGATGTCCTTTTCCTGTCTTGTACCCAACACTGGCAATCTAAAGTGAAAACCAAAACTGATCTCGTATGTATTTTCTTAGCATCTAAAAGGAGGAAAAATTGGTTTTTAATGCCGGTTACCACTTACCATGTCTAACTGTCAAATCTTTAATTTAAAAAAATATAACAGACATTCAATTCGTTTGACTTCCAGTTTCCTTTTTAGTTATGTCAAGATTTATTTATTAGAAGAACCATAATCCTGTTTAGAGGTAGTGTGACGGGTTTTATTTCCCCTATACTAGTTTATTACCTATCTGAGAATTTTTAAATCGAGTGAGATTAGTATGAATTATGATTGTGTACTCTCTTCATTTTACATGTCAGGTTTTATCGGCACTATATCAAGCTTCTATTTGTGGTTAAACATCCGTTTGTTGCTTTTATGATTATTTTGTGTGCCTATAATTTTGATGTTCTGCTTTTTCTTCCTTTTTTTTGTTCTGCTCTCTCAAGCTGCAATGTAATTTTACCACACTGATATCGGTTTGAGTTGTTCCGGGTATTTATGAAAATTATTTCAAGACAGTCTGGTTTTATGAAGATTGTAATATATACTGGGATTTACTCATGATTTTTTGGTACAGGTGCCATATTTTCTTGCTGACTTGACTGAGAAAACTGCACAAGATGACAGATTACAAATTCTTAAAGCTTCGATAGCAAAGCTAAAGGTGATATTCATATACAAAAGATAAAATAAAATAAAAAAGTCAAAAGATGAATGTTGTTTTGTGCCAGAAGCACATAAAGAAGCAATTGTAATGTAGCATAACAGCCTTTACATTGTTCTTGTGAGTTTTAAAAGGGTGGATAAGAAAGGGTTGAATTTTAAAAAATTTCCTTCCAAATGTCTCGTCTGTGAGGTTTTTTACGGAGAGAAAGTGAGGAGAAATTGGTGGAAAATAACTTCTACTTTCTACCCAAAATTTTCCACTCAAAATTGGGAAGATTTGGGTGGAAAGCTATCTTAACTCTTTAAAATAAATTCATTATCCCCCTTCTACCCTTAAAATAACAAACACTAAAAATTTTATTCCTTCCATGTCCACTTTCTCTCAACTCTAAAAAACAACGAAAGTTACTATCTCTCCCCCTATTTGTCTTCTTTATTTTAACTTTATCATGTTTTCTTTTCTACCCAAACTCAAAAGCAGAGTGTTAGGCTTAGGAATTTATTAAGTTTATGTGTTTGCTGACGCATACGTTTGATAAAGCTACTTTTGGCTTGTCTAATACTGAATATTATTCATCTGGCCACACTCTCTAGGAATTTATTTCATTTTGTGAGGAAATGGAGCTTGTACCAGAAGAGGAATTAGAAACATCTTCAATAGAGGGGCCTAATTCAAATGTGGATCGGAGGGCTAAGAAGGTGACTGTAGTATATTTATATAGTGAAACTTCAGGTTGAATGGATTTGGAAGCATGTAACTGTAGCTGAGTGCTGATCTGAATTACTTATACAGATTGCTCGGTTTAAGCGACAAAGAGCCGCAGAATCAAAGCTGCTGGAAATAAAGGAGCGGAAAGAGCGACGCAACCGTTCAACTAGAGCGGCTGCCTCATCTACTCCAGTTGAGGCAGGAGAGGAAGATGAACTGGATGATGATGGAGAGGAAGAAAGAGAGGTTAGTTCCGATATTTTTTTTTCTATTTTAAGGACCTTATTAGTGCCTACTATATATTGTAAGATCTTTAACACAATCACTTCCTGACTATGAACATGCTTATAGATAGTGCATAACTTTCTTCAAAATTTGTGTTACTGTTAATATTGTATTAGAAATAATTTGCCTAAATGTAATTTTTCTTGAATAATTTTAGTTTCAAGCTTCCATGGTTATCCATAAACTTCTGAAATTGCAATCTTTTTTCCTTCTTCCCCACCCCCTGGATGCAGGCATGGTTTGTTACCATCTCTTTGGATATCTACAAGGTTGATCCTTAATTCTTTTTTACTTCTGCGTGTGTTTGAGTATTCCTTTATGGTTATTATCATATTTTATATATACTATCCTGCCATTAAATCATATTACAGGCTTTTGATCTTTTGGAAATGCTGAAGAAAGAGGAAGAAATGCTCACTGCTATAAAGGAAAAGCAATTACAGGTACTGATTCTCCTTTTCTTTTTCTCATTTTTTTTGGTACTGGTGCTAATTTATATGTACTAAATATGTCTATACAGTATAAATATTTTTATGTATGTATAATTTTTTTCTTGAAATGCCCCTAGTGTTTTAACTTTTAAGATCATGTTACTTACCAATAAAATATGTTTATGGATTGTACATAATTGTATTCGTCTCAATTCAGTCAATAAACTGGTAATAATGATTATTAGTCAAACTTTTTGGGAGCCTTACTGAATCCACCACTTCCTATAATTTGCTCTTTTTGAAAGTAGCCTGCAAAACAAAATTTATTGTTTAGTAGCTACATATCTTCTGTCATGATTTGAACAAGTAAGCATTAGTTGTGAACAATTTAGCTTCATGTCATTTCGGTCATATTGTACTCCCTCTGTCCTAATAAAATTCTGCTTTCTATGTATTTTAGTTTATATGTATATAGTATTTTATTTATAGGATGTCTAAGAGTACAATGGGCTGACAAATTTAAGGTTGGCAAATTAGAGGAGAGAGAATAAAAACTGTTTCAATAATATTTGGACCCACACAAATAGTGTAATTAACTTGAGAGTGGAATGTTCTTACGGGGATATGTGCACTTTGGGTTAAATTATTATGCATGTCATATTTCACATTTAGTTTGTATACTTTAGACTTCTTTTTTTGGTGTATTTTTGGACATGCTTTTGAGAATGGAGTATCAAGTCAAATGACCTTGTAATAAAGATGGTCCATGTAATCTGTAGAAAATAAGAACATGATTTTGGGATAATGATTTCTTGATTCATTCTTCGGAATTACATTGGCTTATATACACAAGTATCCTAATTTACAATGTACATTATACCACATAGTAACCCTATCGTCTTTTTTTGTTTATGAGCAATACGGTGTACATTAGTACCACGTAGCAACCCTATTGTATGTGTATTGATTTTGGCACTAAGTGCCTTTGGTGACCTATTTATTTCATTTTCTTGACTTTCTTATTATTTTTAGATATGTGCAGGAAGACTGCTTTTATGACCTGTCTTACAATACTGAGTATCAAATTTTTGTGCTACGTTTACGGAAGACAAGAGACAAAATTATGAAGTGTACTCTCTATATATGTAGATTTATACTTTGATTGAAGAACTGTGGTAGCTTTAGATGGTTAATTATAAAGATAATGAATGATTATGTAGTGGATGCTTTTATTAAGTTAATAATATTTTAGTTTTTTGTATTTTTGCCATTTTTTGTTATTGGGACATTGATCCAGCCAGGTACACAAAAAGAATGTCAAATTTTGATTTGGCAACAATATAATTCGTTACCAAAGCATTGAACAAGTTTTAATATAGCAACAATTTTTTATACATTTAGCAACAAATTTTCGTTGCTAATGGCATTAAAAATATAATATTTGACAACGAAAAATTAACCTAATAACAACGGAAATGATATTGTTGCTAATACTAATATAAAAGGCAACATTTTTTATCGTTGCAAATCATATCAACTTTCGTTGCACGTATAAAAAAACGGCAACATATAATGTCGTTGCTAATCGACGACTTTCGTTGTTATTGAAAAATAACCAGCAACAAATATTT
This sequence comes from Panax notoginseng, assembly GCA_016801055.1. NCBI lineage: Eukaryota > Viridiplantae > Streptophyta > Magnoliopsida > Apiales > Araliaceae > Panax > Panax notoginseng. Next base: position 46,102,431 of record CM029017.1, read on the forward strand.
TTGTTGCTGATGCAGCATATTGTCGTTGCCAAATAATATAATCAGCAACGAAAATCGTTGCTAAAAAGTTTACATTCCGCAATGAAAGCAAGCTTAGGCAACAATTTTCATAATTTACTGCAACGAAAAATATCGTTGCAAAATGGTGTCAATTGCAACGAAAATGCATGGTCGTTGCAAAAAAAAAAGAGTTCATTTCGTTGCCAATTAGTAGGCTTTTGCAACGAAATGAGGTTTTTAGCAACGAAATTTTAATTATTGTGCAACAATGCATTTTGTTGCTAAAGGATCGATGTCTCTGTACGAAAGGCAAATTTCGTTGCAAAATGTAGTACTTTTGGCAACAGAAAAAAAATGCTCGTTGTGGAACAATTAGCAACGCTCATTGCGCAACAAAAGACGCAACGACAGTAAAGTCGTTGCCAAAACCCTTTTGCAACGAAATTTGGCACCTTTAGCAACGAAAATTGGTTGTTACTGAAGCCCCATTTTTTTGTAGTCAGAGGAAAGCTCAATCCATGATTTGTTGGCCCATTTAAAATTCTTGACCGAGTAGGAAATGTGGCCTATAGACTCGCATTACCTCCAAGTATGTCTCATGTTCATAATGTGTATCACATATCTGTGCTTCGTAAATATGTGAAAGACCTAAACCACATTATTGAGTCAAAACTAGACGAGATAACTGAAGATTTAACGTACAAGGAGGTACTTGTCAAGATCTTCGATAGGAAAGATCATGTCCTACGCACAAAAGTTATACCCCAAGTCAAAATTTTGTGGAGGAACCATGCTATTGAGGAAATGATCTGGGAGTTGAAATCGAAAATGAAAACGAGGTATCATCACCTTTTCGAAACACCAGGTACGTACGTCAATTTCGAGGATGAAATTGTATAAGGAGGGGAGGTTGTAAGACCCCAACTTTTTATAAATAAAATTGAATTTCCTCTAATTATTATTTTAAATAATAAGGTGTTAATTTGATATAATGCTTTGGTTATGGATGAAATGTGCAAATTTTACAAAATAAGCAAGTAGTTATAAAATATTCATTGTTGTCGGAGAATATGCGTTTGGTCATGGAATATTCGTACGACGGTGCAGCCATTTGTGGGCCCCATAACGAAAAATGATCAGATAAAAAAATGAAAAGTTTGAATTTTTACAAATAACGATGTAGTTGTTACCGTTAACACTGTTGGAATACCCCGTGGTTAAAATACAGTAATACGCATGGTTGCACAGTAGCACACGATATTGTACAATAATTTTGAATTATTGATTCTTACGTAAGAAAACACTACTCAATAATTGTTACAGTAATTACTGTTCAATATTTTATTTTATTGATTCAATAATTTTTACGTTGATATTTTATATTATTGTTGTTTCAATAATTGTCACTGCATAATATTTCCCATTATCAGATCAATAATTCATATAATTTGAATAATATTATTAGATAACATTATTGACAATGTCTAAGAAAGTTATGTCTAAAAAAGGGGTTTGGTCACCTAATTGCGCGCCAGTAAGGAGAAATTCTTATCGAAAAGCCCCCTTTCCTGGGAACGACCTAGTTGTCAAATTGTGATTCTGTAATATTATTTGTGAATAATTAATTATTAATTTATATGATAAGAAAATATTTATTTTTATGTGAATAAAAATGAAGGAATTAATGTTGAGGTGTTTTATTAGTATTTTGTCGGAATGAAGGTATTAAAAATCGTCTGTATGTGGATTTCGGGAATTTTCAGTTTGGAATTTGGAAAAACTTTCTTCTACAAAGTTGTAGAGAATTAAATTTCCTATGGAATAGACATGAGTTTTGAATTTTTCTTATAAAAGAGTTATTTATTATGAATTATTGAAGTTGCTGATTATTGTGTAAATTTAAAATATTTTAGAAATTTTCTAGAATGGGTGGGCCCCACTTTTGGTTGGTGAGAAATATGCTAAAAATTTATTTCAAAAGTGATGGACGTGAATAGAAGCAGGTAAAGCCATCAGATAGCAGGTTAGTCTGCTTTGGCGTTCCAAGCATTTTTTCATAAATAAGGTGCTTAGTTAGAATTGAAAATCACACCAGAATCATAAGTTTTCTCTCTCAATATTATCGAGCGTATTTTGTGAGTATTTAGATACTTTGAGAGTTGCTATTCAGTACAAGTTTCCTTCAGCACTATATCCGATATTCTAGTCAGAAGTATTATTTTTTTGAGGTAAGGGATGTTATTTTCTTCGTAAATGTTGTTTTTCTTTCAATATCATTATACCGAAATATTGGTATAAATTTTATTGTAAAATTTTTGTCTTTTAATGTTGAAGTTACTATTCACGTATACGACACTATTCATAAATATGGTACTATTCACGAGTACTATTCACAAAGTATGATTTTTCTTGTAGAATTTCTACCTCTTTGTGTCGGAATTACTATTTACGTATACGACACTATTCACGTATACGACACTATTCACGAATACGACACTATTCACAGGAAAAAAATAATTTTCTTTCTTTTGTCGAAGATGTCTATTACGGTTACTATCTTTGATTATATCCATGTTTTGATCTTCATTCTTAAATTTTGCTCCACAATTGATTATTATGGGGTATTTTTTAACTTAGATAAACTAAAGTACGAATCCTTAATCTTTGATCTTTTATCTCACTGGATTCGTTTTATTTAAGATATTTTTCATCATCCTCAGTCCTAAATGATGATATAACCGAATATCTTTGGCTTGTAGTGCAAAGATGAATGATTACCTGAGAATATCTTTGGCCCGTAGTGCAAAGATGAACAAGTGTTGAGATGAACATGACCAACTGGTGATACAAATGAATATCTTTGGCCCGTAGTGCAAAGATGAATATTTGGTTCAAGATGTATATTGATTGATGTTACAGGGATAAATTATTGATGATGAACTTTTAAATCATAGAAGATAGTAGATTTCATTCTCTACTTAACTCTTCTAATGAATTGTTATTTTCGCTGCGAATATTGATCTAAAACTTGTTATCCATTATATTTTATCTGAGTTATTGAAGGCTAACGATAATTTATTCTACATTATCTTAGTCATAATATTCTTTACTAGGCTAGTTGAGCTCACCATTTTTCTTTTTGTTCTATTTTTCTTCTTAGGAGGCGAAAATATAGAGGGAACTAGTCGGGGTGTCGAGTGATGAGTCCAGACAGTTGTTTAGCAATCCTTACTATTTTGTAAAATAGTGTAATAATAATTGTAATGAGGACTCCTTTTGAGTTTGAATACTGTCTATTAGACAATATTTATATTTAAACTCACAGTATATGTGTTGTCATATTTTGCACGACAATTATAATAATGAAGTTGTAGTTATTTTCTATACCATGTATTTGGCGACTCAGAATGGGTGATGTATACCTATTTTGGGGGCGTCACAAATAGTATCCCGAGTAAATAGTAACTGGGTTAATAGTACCCCGTGAATAGTACTTCAGGAATAGTATCTTGTGAATAGTACTCCAGCATGAAAAAGTTAAAACTTATCAAGAATGCTCAGAATAATATTTCCATGAAAAGATACTGGATGAAGCGCAAATATCAAGGATATTTTACTAATTTCATGGAGTATAGAAGCCAAAACTTAACAAAATGAGTGTAGAATTTGAAATCTGAAATAAAATAATATTAGTCACATACTATAGAGTATGGAAGAAAATATTATTTCTTACGAATACTGAACAAAAATAATATCCCTTACCTTAAAAAGAAGTGTATTCCAACTGGTATAGCGGGGATATTCTTGAAGAAAACTTTCACTGTTTTCTACGCTCAAAGCTTCTTAAAACTCTAAAGAAATACGCTCAATATTATAGAAGAAGAATTCTCTGATTTTGGTGTGATTTTCAATTATAACTAAGCATCCTATTTATAGGAGTATGGAAGGGGTACTGTTAAGAAAGAAAAATCACGGACGAAATACTTTGCAATTCACGGATGCAATATGCAAAGTCACAGACTGACTGCTGCTGATCATAATACGCCTACTTTCAAATAATGATTCAATAAAACAACTTTATACATATATATATACAAAACAATCACTTTCAATTCTCCCACCATCACAATTCTTCCACAACACATTATTATATATATATACACCCTCTCATTCACGTTTTCTTCCCCCACCCCATTTTCATTTTTCAACCCACATGTGGGCACTACCCCACGTCACTTTCACACACATATTATATATATATATATATATATATATATATATATACTGAATAATTTTATACCGATTATTTTGAAAAATAGGTAAATGGGGGTCCAAATAATAAGCAAAATTTACACAAATGCTTCATAAAAATCCCTCAATATTTTTAACAACATTTATTCATCATTATTATAACTCGCAATATTAACAACCAAATCGTTCCCAAGAAAGAGGAGGCTTTTCGATAAAGATTTTTTCCTATTGGCGCGCAATTAGGTTACCAAACCCCTTTCCTCGACAGAACTTTCTAGACATTGTTAATTATATAGATAATAATATGAATAACTTGTCATCTCAATTATTGATTTAATAATACAAAATAACAATAATTGAATCAAATAACGTGAGATACTATGCAGCAATTACTGTAGCAATAATTGAATATAACTGAGTGACTTCTCACGTAAGCATCAATAATCAATACCGTGTGCTACTATGCAACCACGCGTATTACTGTACTTTTATCACATGGTATTTTAAAAGTTAATGGTAAAACTTTTACCGTTATTTTTATAAAAAGATATTTCTATCATTTTATAACTCCGACAATAATTCTGTTATGGGGTCCACCAATGATTGTGTCGTCGTACGAATATTCCCTGTTAAAACGAATATTCCCCGACCAATCGAATATTTTATAACAACTTGCATACTTTACAAAATTTATAAATATTACCCACAACTATAACATTATATAAAATCCATACCATAATATTCAAAAATATATTTCGAGAAAAATTAATCTTTATTTATGAAAGTTGGGGTCTTACAGTGGATACTACCACAGCCGATGCAGTCTCTGTCTCCATCCATGCAGAATACTCTGTAGAACGGCCTAGATGGCTAACAGTAAACTCAGCACTCTCACGCTGATCCCAACAGGCATACACCCTGGATCTGTCCTCTGCTGACAAATAGCGAGATGACAAACGCTGACCCAATGCCCCCTTAAAAGGATAGACATCCTAAAACTAGTCAAACTGTGACATCACAACCAGTGCATGAGTAATGAGTAATATGTGGTCATGCCCCTCAAACTAGTCAGAGGGAGATAATCCATGCCAGGTGCATGAGTAATGAAGCTATAGGGTGAGCTGAGCCCGGTACACGAAAAAATGTCAAACAGATCCTCGATACCAGCCAAGAATACTGACCAGGATGTAGCGTCTGTACACTCCGCTGGCTGAAAGGAGTAAGACATGGCTATCTCATGGGAAAAATAGTACTCATGCCGTCGGAAGGTGCCAATCGGTCTTAGGTGTGACATAAACCACACATACAACAAGACCGAGCTGCCTGTAAATACCCCTATAGAATGGGTGTGATAATACGTGGCCGACCTCAATGTCTCTGCCACAATCATCGGTACAATGGTATGACCCTCCCTGAGAGCTCTCACTGCCCTAACAACACCGATGTCAAGATGATCCATGTACAGTGGCATGTACAAATAAACTACTACGCACATCATGAGTACGTCTACTCTGGCAACACGTCACTAATCCTTCGACGTGATGAAATCCTTAGAGTGTTGTGCATAGCTGTCCACTGAGCCAAATTTGTCTATCAACAAATACTGAGACACCACATGACCGGATGTAATCTCATCATGCGCTACTCTACGCCTTAACCCGGTGAGGGTCATTAACTGCCGACACATATCTCCGATAGCCATCCGAGCGCAAGGCCTGTCCAATGGCAAAGCCGTCAACCATTCATACTCCTCCAAGGAAGGAGTCAACTCATGGGTCTCAAATCGGAAAACCTGTTTCACCGGTACCCAATGCTCTAGCATGCCATCTACAAAGCCCAATAGAACCTGGAACGTCAGGAGGGTCATAGAATGCTGCAATAGCTGATCTACAGTCACCCGATCTGGCGGTGACAAACTATCATACCAGGATCTCAGATGGGAGACCACCAATACTGGTGGGGTGTGATTAATACAACTGACTGTCGAGGAAGACATCTGTGTGGGTCGTATCATAAGACCATCCAGGGGTCAATGCTAAACATCTCTGGACATACATATGCATGACATAATACATGCATGACAAATAATAGATGGCAATATAATGTAGGGAATGGAAAACAATACATACATTCCTAAGTACATCATCATCTAAATACATCATCGCTTTACAGCTAAAAAATACAGGAAAATGGGGCACAGACGCCCTACGACTAACAGAGGCCTATCAAAAGATATAATGAGAATGGGGCACAGCCACCCAATATCTAACAGAGGCCTATCAAAAGATATAGTGAGAATACATATCAAAAGAAGACAATGGTGTCTATGTCTACATCATCAATCATGTCCACCTGATATAACTCCTCCTGAGTCACTAGATCTCCACCAAGAGGGATGTCAGGCCTATACAAGGGAGGATTTGCACCGATAAAGCCATATGGGTCATCTGAAGGGCCAGTCCCCGAGCTGGAAGGATCAAAAGTATCTGCCTCTGAAGGATCTCTGCCCAAATACCAGATGAAAAAATGTGCTCGGTCTAACTGCCAGGTCAAACTGTCAATCTGTGTCAAATGAGTCGAATCTTGGACACAGGCCATCCAATCCGTCGTCATCACGGATCCAGGAATCATATCCCCCATGAACTGAGTTGCGTGGGTCTGGGCTCTGATGTTACAAGGGGACCACCAGCGGTATAATGCCCCCTGAGTAAACGGACCCTCTGACAATGTAAAGTCGTCAATGCCCATCAATGGGATATCATTGACAGGCGACTGCGACACAGGCCAATAACGCCTGGCAAGAGGCAAGATCAGTACATGAATCTCTCATGCGGTGCTCCTAATAGCACGCTCTCCTAAATAGAGCTCCCATCCTCCATTTGTGAAGAGAGAAATCCGGCAGGTGGACATCACATACTCGACACCAGTCGAGTATCCATCCTCGAATCCGATTATCAAATGTTCCCCAGAGTAGGGAACCCAAGTGATGGCATCAGTTGTCAATAACTCCAACTGTCAGCGACAATGGGTGAAACCCTCAGCTACAGGAAAACATCGCCGTCCTCGTGGATAGGTATCTAAGCCTAACACACTAATAGGACACAAACATGGAAGCCTCTTATAGGCCCAAAATTGCCAACACAAAGGAAAACATCTGCTGTTAGTGAACACTTTTAACCTATATATGGGAAATCAAAAGAGAAATACTCACCAACAGAAACGGGTAAAATCCTAGCCAAGCCTCTGTCAAGCCTTGCGAACGCATGCGCATTCCCCTAAGGAAAGAGGCAAAGGTGTAGGAGCCCCAATCATACTCTCCAATACAGTCCACCTCCCGAGTGGAACTGATCAAAGCGAATGACACCGTGGAAGAGTTGTCTGCTATGAAATAACCCCTGATAATAACCAGGAACAATCGTCGAAGAATGTAATCCCTGACTCTCACATCAGCGGGCATGGGCTCACTTAATAGCCCACTCATAGCATCGATGCTCAAAGGACCCGTACGAACGGTTCTGCCCTTGAGTGCCTCAGGGCGAACTCCTAGCAAGGATCTGACGACAGTATGGGTAATATTCGCCGTACAAGGCACTGGCGCCCCTCCAAATTCCATACCGGTGATAAACTGCCAATCCATCGGCATTATCATCACCTCACATTCCAACAAATGAAGAGACTGAGTCTGGTGAAATTAGCGCTCAGACAACGCCCTGAAGTAATACCAGGGACAACGACCGGGAAGAATGAAAAAGAACGCCCCAAAGCCCCAACCATGAACAATCTCTCGGTAATCTGGATGCAGAGCTTGATATAGAGAGTGTATGCTGAACCAGTTCCCTCGAGGCTGCGTAAAGCTGGGAACCTACACCATAAATGCAAATTAACATCAGAATCCTTGCTCTTCATCAATAGGAAAAAGGAAGATCAAACCCAGCTTTTACCTCGTTTGCCTGCAAGAAAACTGAGGGGTGGCGACTCAAATCACCCAGAAGATCTGGAATCATCACATTAGTGCCTGAAAGATCCCTACGGGGAGCATGAGTAGTAGGAGCTGGAGCCACAACCAGTACGTCCTCCTCCTCGTCCTCAACATCCGGTACATCAACCCGGACAGGACGAATCACCTCCTCTATCAAGCGACAAGGCTGTCTGACTGAACGGGGTCGAGACACTTCTAAAGCCCTTCTACGTACACCTGAAGTGGTCCTGCGGGATCTACTCGGCTGATCCGAATCTATAATATTTGGACACAAGTCTCTAAATCACCTTAGAAAGGGTGTGGTAAATTCTAACCTAGAGCTTTTTAAATGCATTTTATGACTACATGCATGCATGCATTACTTTAACATACGCCTACAGTAGAGTTAAAAATGCATGACTACCCAATGCTTAGGCTCATGGAAATTTTTTGCCAGCGTCTCCTTTGTAACAAGGACTATCCACATGTGCATAGGTATGACTAGGTGGACATTCAGTAGCACACCTACCCACAGTCATAAACATCCTATATGCATACAAATGTTAAAGTCACAATCTATGATGGTAGACTAATTACCAGGATTACTTTGCTTTACTAACTTTGCTCATTTGTCCTCAAATATGATAAGAAATATCAGAAAAAGGTGTCAATTTGACTATTTAAAAAGTTAAATTTTTTCACATCATTATGTTCAACATGGTTTAATACTAACATTTACTATGTTGAATATTTTTTATCAAGTCATATAGACATGCATATTCAATACTATGTGTTTAGACGCATTTCATATGATAACTCTTTTTCCAACAGACAAAACTGGAAAAGAAGACATATATACGTTACCAGGATAGTGTGAAACACTTGTACGGTGACGAAATTAACAGAAAGCGGCCCGAACTCAGCAGATCTGAAGAAGAACTCTCGGATTCTCTATGTGGCGCAACGTTAAAATGACTTGTGAAAGGTAAACAACCTATAAGTACACCCATGGTTGGCTGCAGGTGCACCTATAGCTACCCTATATGGGTCCCACCCCTCTAGCTCGGTCCACTCTGAGTTGGAAAGGAGGTCTCACAAGTTGAAACAATCAAATCAGGAAAAAAGACGCTACGTGATTGAGCGAAAAAGCCTAAAATCTTGGTTTCCAAGACCAAACTACGGGTCTACATGTCACTCATTGGTATTCACCCGAACAATGGGTATACGACACTAATGATCACAATTGTTGCAAACTACACTCGGCAATACCTCATAAAGGTTCGATACCGTCAGTTTGGGTCCATAACTCCAAAAACCCTACCCCAGCGGGAATTTCATACATCGTCCAGCCGTTGATGCACATTTCAATGAAGGTCAAGCAACCTTGACAGTCTTCAGCAGGTGGCAATTAAATCCAATGAAGCATCGGAAGCCATCCGATGACATCAGCCGTTAGTAAGTAAATCCAACAAAGCGTCGGAAGCCATCCGATGATCTCACTTCAACGAAAGTCATGCAACCTTGACGTTCTTCCATCTGTTGGCAAGTAAACCCAATGAAGCGTCAGAAGTCATATGATGATTACAGCCGTTGGTAATTAAACCTAACAAAGTGTCAGAGATGGTCCGATGATGGTATCCGTTGATGCATATTTCAGCGAAGGTCAGGCAACCTTGACAACACAGACTGTTGGCAGTAACTCCGACAGATCATTGGAAAGACCTGGCGATACAAATCAGGAAAAATATCCTCATCGGGGAGGATTGATGATTGAATCTATTATACACATCTTCATCAGACATAACACAATCCCCTAGAGTCTCTTGTATATGAGAGGAACATCTATGGTGGAAAGTCTATACCAAGGATTAATGACTTTGGTGATAACCCCAACGTTAGTATCCTGAAAGTACCTGAGAGCTTTGGAGTACACATCCAAGCAGTTCATAAGAGTCATCTGTGATAACTCCAGTACCCATCAGAAGGCATGGGGGCAAACAGTCATCATATCCCATTGGAAAATGGTCCAACAAGCCAAATTCATCATACATTTGCATCATGTTGCAATACATTGCATCATGGATATCTTGTTATGTTTCAAGTGTCTAGCGTTCTTTATCCTATCCATGCCATTACACCGCATGAATATGATAAAGAGGGACATCTGTAGACACTTGAAATTTTGCATTCCTGTTACTAACTTTGCAGGAGGGCAGAATCGTCTTCCAGAGACACCCCCGAGGAATGCAATTCCAGTTCCGGAGATAACACTGGAGAATTCAGTTTGCCATCTCAGAGACAACCCCGAGATACTCAGTTCCAATCCTGGAGATAACCCCAGGAGTTTTAGTTTCAACTTCAGAGATAACGCCGAGGCCTGCAGTCACAATTCTGGAGATAACCCCGAAAGAGCTCGTTTCAATCCATAGTAATCAGCTTCAACCTCAGTGATAGCCCCGAGGCACTCAGTCCCAAACCCGGAGATAACCCCGGGAGGTCAAGCATACCTCAGAGACAACCCTGAGGACATTAAGCACTTACAGCATCCCAATCTCAGAGATAACCCTGAGCAACGACTGCTAAATCAGCCCAAAGCTGGAGATGACCCCGGTGAGGGGAAAAATTGTCATTTTGCCACATCGATTCCACATTCACGCTATCTCAACAACATTTCAACCTACATGCTACACAAGTGTCCTACAAGAACCATAGCTCCAATCCCGAGTGACTACTACACAAGACAGCACACCGGATAGAATTTGAAGACTTAAAGACCTGGGCATGGACTTATCTTCCTGACTTCGCACAACCTCTTATCCCATGTCATTGTGTAGCTCTCGATAATAGCATTCCGTAAAAGGTCTTATACACCTCAATCGGATGCCCGAATTGAAGTTCTGAAGATTCGAGCGGACAACACGTTGCACGAGTGCACGTACTTCAAGACGACGGGACCCACAGAGCCCAGGGTATCCCGGGCAGTCGCAGGTACATCTATGGCTGCAGCAGGTACACCTGCGGCTCCCTCCTCTATAAATAGAGGGCTTGGGGTGGCCATTTGTAAGAAAAAAATGCGAGAAAGCCCTGTCCATTTTGCTCTGTACACACTATAAACTAAGTGCTTTCTCATTTCAAACACTTGTAAGCTTATATATTGCTACATTTTACCGATGGAAACCGAGTGTTCATCCATTTAAAGCTATTTGAAGTCTTCTTTGACAGCCCACTGTAAGCCTTCTTACATTTCTTAAAGCCTTTTCTCCACTTTTGTGCACACACAATTATTCACATTGAGAGTCGTGAGTGTGTGTATGTCCGGACCATCGGTCCATGGCTTTTATTACTTTTTTTCTCCCTCTCTCTCCCTCTCTCTCTCTCTCTATATATATATATATCGAGTTACGTCGATTGAGTCTAAATAGAATATTCGAAGCGTTTATTGCTTTTCTATATATATAAATACTTGTATATATATCTCCTATCATCAAACTCTACTTGATTGAGCTTGGATTTACATCCGGAGCGTTTACTGCTTTCATATATATATATATATATATATATATATATATACAGCTTTTATATATATATATATATATATATATATATATATATATATATATATAACTGTTTACAGCTTTCATACAAACTGCTACATCATGTGAGCCTAGGAATCATGTGATCACAGATTTAATCTTCTGATTCTAGATTCGGTTCCCGTGATGGACATTTTCAGCTGTACATGGCTTGTAAATTATTCATGGTATTTGAATTTTCTTAGACGGCTCTCATGCCTACAATGAGTTTGGTACTGCTTTTTATCTTATTTTCTCGAAGATGCTTCGCATCTCGAAAATAAAAGCAATCAAGCCGAATACATAATAAAATGGAAGTATCAAAGGCCTCCATTACTATTGAGCACAAGGGTTTGAAAAATCTCTTTTACAAAACATCACTAATATATCTTGTTAAAACTAAACTTTTATACAAAACTCAAACCCTTTGTATACAGGTGCAAACGAGGCATAACACTACTTCTAAATAATTGCACATTGATCTACACACATACATATTCAGATAAATGTTTTAATTGAAAAGTGGCGGTCACCGTGTTACCACGGATGTCTGGGGGTGCCTAACACCTTCCCTTCGCATAATCAAGCCCCCAGACCCTAACAAATCTTGGTTTCACAGACCAGTCAAATAGTGTCACATCACTAGGTCAATGTGCAAACTATTTTCGATTGAGTTGGTGCAACCATTTAAAAATACCAACTGGCGACTCTTACAAGTCCCAATTGTCAACATATATATGTCGGACCTTTTCACAACTTGTTTTTTAAATTAAATCTCACCTAACATGAGAACACCAAAAGACAAGAATAGAAAAAGGACAAATAGAAATCCCGACGTCGACAAACAATATCCAAACTCAAATGGAGTCCTCATTATAATTATTATCACACTATTTTATAAAATAGTGAGGACTACTACAGCCACCATCTCGGACCGTCACTCCATTCTCCGACTAGTCCCGGCTACGTTCTCATTTTCTGAAGAGAACAATGAAAGCAAAATGGCAAGCTCAACTAGCCTAGTAAGAAATATTATGACTAAGATAATGCAAAATAAATTATTGTTAGCCTTCAACAGTGTTAAACTGGTAGAATACAATAAGCAACAAGTTTAACTGCAGCGGAACAAGTAATCCATTAGAAGAGTCAAGTAGAGCATGATATCTACTATCTTCTATAATTTAAAAGTTTATCATCAATATTTTATCGCTGAGACTCAGTTCAATAAATAATCCACATCACTGAATTATCCATGCACTACGGGCCAAAGATATTCATTATTATCATATCCATGAATCATCCATGCACTACGGGCCAAGGATATTAGTTATTATCACCAATGGTCATGATCATGCCAACAACTGTCCATCAATGCACTACGGGCCAATAAGGACTTTTACCAAATCATTTGTAACATTACAGGTCATGATTATACCGAATAATCCCTAAACATAATCATACCAATCAATAGTCCATCTATGCACTACGGGCCAAAGATGACTTTCATCACAATATAAGCATGAGAATGATGAAAATGATATAAGAATGAAATCAAATGAAATCAATGATAAATATTAAAGATTTTTAATTCAATTTATCTAGAGTTTAAAAATGTCCAAATTGACAATATGATAACTGCTTTGTGTAGTAAAATTCAAGAATAATATCCATGTATTAAAAATAATTTGGACAGAAAAGAAATTAATTTTCTGGGTGAATAGTACCCGAGTGAATAGTACCCCGTGAATAGTACTTCGTGAATAGTACCCCGTGAATAGTACCCCGGCATGAAAAGATCAAAATTTAATAAGAATGTTTAGAAAAATATTCTTGTGAAACAATACTAGATGAAGCATAAATTCATAGGATATTCTACTAATTTTAATGAGTATATAAGCAATATTTAACAAAATGAGTGTAGAATTCGGAATCTGAAACGAAATAATATTACTCACATACTACAGAGTATGGAAGAAAATATTATTTCTTACGAATACTGAACAAAAATAATATATCCCTTACAACTGTTAAACAAAAATAATATTCCTTACAAATATTGAAGGAAGATAATATTCCTTATGAATATTGAACAAAAATAATATTCCTTACGTATATTGAACGAAAATAAAATTTCTTCCTAATACGAAAAATAATATCGTAAGTGAATATGAAATAAATAATACCCCTTACCTTAAAAAGAGAGTACTTCTGACTGGTATAGCGGAAATATTTTTGAAGAAAATTTACATTATTTTCTACACTCAAAGCTTCCTTAAATTCTAAAGAAATACGCTCAATATTATAGAAGAAATATTCTCTAATTCTTGTGTGATTTTCAATTCTAAACTAAGCATCCTATTTATAGGAGAATGGAATGATACTATTTAGAATTTATTCACTGGTGAACAGAAGGAAAATCACGGGTGCAAATCTTCGGTCGAACTTTCTGAAAAATTTGATTTACTATTCATTACTGTGCAATAAAATATTCTAATAAAATGAAAATTTTAAATAAAATATAATATATTCTATTTATAATCGAATAAAACAAAACTTAATATATATATATATATATATATATATATATATATATATATATATATATATATATTTACTGAATAACTTTCTACCAATTATTTTGAAAAATAAGTAAGTCGGGGTCCATATAATAAACAAAATTTATAACAAATAGTTCATAAAAATTTTCTCTATTTATCTCAACTCACTTGGCTTCACTAAACACATTTTTAATAACATTCATCATTAATATTATAATTCACAATATTAACAATCAGATCATTTCTAGGAAAGAGGGGGATTTTCGATAAGGATTTCTCCTTATTGGCGCGCAATTAGGTAACCAAACCCCTTTCGTCGACAAAACTTTCTAGACATTGTCAATAATGCAAATAATAATATGAATAACTTTGTCGTCTCAATTATTGATTTAATAATATAAAATATTATGACAATAATTGAATCTATAACGTGAGATACTATGCAGCAATTACTGTGACAATAATTGAATAAAACTGAGTGACTTCTCACGTAAGCATCAATAATCAAAGATATTATACAATACCGTGTGCTACTATGCAACCACGCGTATTACTGTACTTTTATCACCGGATATTTCAACAGTTAACGGTAAAACTTTTGTCGTTATTTTTATAAAAAAGTTATTTCTGTCGTTTTTTAACTCCGACAATAATTCCGTTGTGGGATCTATCAATGATTGTATCGTCATATGAATATTCCCTGATAAAACGAATATTCCCTGACCAATCGAATATTTTATGACAACTTGCTTACTTTGCAAAATTTATAAATATTATCCACAACTATAACATTATATCAAATCCACACCATAATATTCAAAATGATATTTAGAAAAAAAAATTCATCTTTATTAATAAAAGTTGGGGTCTTACAATATATATGTTTAAGTATTCTTTTTTTTTTAATACAATACATTTTAATTATAGTTTTATTTGTAATTAAGAATATCTCATTTAAATTGTTGGTAAGTTATAAAAAACTAATTTAGTTTAATTAACACATATTTTTGATAAGTGATACAAATATTAAAAATTTTAAATTAAATTATTAATGAAGCTATTCTAATTAGAGAGATTGAGTATGTTGATAGTTTTGTTTTTTGTGTTTAACAACAAAAAATATTATTTGAATTCTTAGTTTCATATTATGATTTTTATATGTTAAATTTTCTTGAGTATATGTCAAAATGTGGAATGTTTATGATTTTGATTATATTTTTTTAGTATACAATTGACGTTATTTTTGTGCAATGTTAAATAAAAGAAAATATAATAATATTTATTACTACCTCTATCTTGTAAAAATATTTTTCTTTTAATATATTTTTTTTTATTTCTTGAGTAACAATATTTGTCATTTTTACTGTAAATAATTATGCTCAAGTGTGACTTATGTTTAGTTTAATATATGAGAAAAATAATTAATATAATTTTTAGTACTTTTTAAATGAATAATAAGATTCGTTACTTAATAATAAGTTTGTTTTACATAAATTTTAATATTTAGAAAAAATAATTATAATTTTATTGCGTTAATTTGTACTTTTTATGGGTATTAAAATTTTACTTTTTAATTACAAAAAAAATATATTTGAATAAAATTTTTAATCTTTGAGAAATTTAATTAGCAAAAATTACATGACTTTATTTTCTTGATAAAATGAATATATATTTTTTTGACATTTATATTATTTATTGCATAAGTTCATAATTTAATTAATTAGATCAAGTTAAATAAAAATTATAATATACAAATTTATATTTAGTGGATAAATTAAATATTATAACTTGAAGGGTGTATTAGACATTATATTAAAAAAAATTGAATATTAGTTGGTCAATCACATTAGGTGTTGTGAATATTACACAGTGTAGACTAAAAGGGTACTGATGCAAAAACATGAAAAACAGAGAATTGCATCAGTTTTTGGAGAAAACCCAAAATCTTGAGGTAACAAACATGAAAAACAGAGTTCATTTCAATTCCTTTTATAATTGAAATATTTGAATTCAATCTTAATTGGTTTTTTCTTTTTGTAATTTCATTGCAGTGGTGTGGTGAATGATTATGTATCAGCAGTGAAAAAGATGGAATGTGAGATTCTTGAATTGTTGGCTGATTCAGCAGAGGAATGTGTTTAGTAAACTTTTGGTGGATGAACAGAGTGACTTCACTCTGTTTTAATTTAGGCTCAATCACTATCCTCTGTGCCCTGAGATTCATAGTAGAAATTTGATTGAATTTGGAGAGTATAGTGACCCACTTCCTTAAAGCGACGGAGGTGACTCCACTCCCTTCAAACAAATAGTTCATGTTAACACCAAGATCTTTCTACGCGCCTCAATTAGCAAAAAGCGCATCCAACCCTGCACAGAAAATAAATCAGCACCGAAAGCTTAACGGCTTGGGCCGCCGAGAAATAGCTCTAGCGTGAGAATAGTATAGGCCGACACAAGGTTAACAATGGAGGTTGTGTGCTCTAATGTCTAGTATAAAATTTGCATGTTACCTATTTTGTGTAGTGCTCTACCCTCATATACTCATTCCACCGTCCTGCATACAGTTGACTTAAAGTGATCTCAGCTAATTGCATGCAAAATCACCTGCTGGTCACCTCCCTATTCCCCACTAACTAAGATTAAGCTAAATCCACATCAATTAAGGTGTTGAACTCACATTCCAACACCTTTCCATTAATAACTTTTAGCCCAAGCCCAAATATATCCTCATTTAAACAATAACCCAATACTCCAAAGGCCCAATAGGTCCAAATATTCATGGCCTAACATTGCCCCCCAGTCTTTTATTAAACATAAAATGTTTAATAAAAGAGTATATAAGAATGACCCAAACAGTAAAGAAGCCCAAATGAGACTGACCGAGGCCCAATCGGTAGAAAACCCAAATTCAAAGGATAACTCTTCAAATTCACCATCATTACCCACATTAAATGCGCCTCCCTCATGTTTCTGAATCAACTGAAAAGACAGCCACTATAAAAACCTATTTCACCCAATTCTGACGGTTTTACTTGCTCATTTTGAAATCTCAGTGCTTTTGCTTTTTTCTTCCTCTCGATTTCTCTCTTCTCTGCAAACTGTTAGCAATGGCTTCTCAGAACCCAAAAAATGTTGTCCCAATTTCTGTAACACCCATATCCTCCACCCCTTCTGCTCAAAATCCCACTAATGTCTCTTCAGAAACAAACCCCAATCCTAACCCCACAACTAGCAGAAATCCTCAACCTACACCCACTCCAAATCCATCTCTTGTTTTCAACAATGAAGAACGATTTCCCCATGCCAATACTCCTTCCGTACTTACAGAGGTTGACCTCCGGAACATTCGAACATGCTACCAGATACCAGACACTCACCTCGTGAGAATGCCTGCTCCTACTGAGCGAATGTATCTTCATCCCGAAGGATGGATTGCTATGCCTCTGACCCTTCAAGAGAAAGGGATTCGTTTTCCCCTCCATGCATTCATCATTAACCTTTTAGGGTTCGTGGGCGTTGGATTTGCCCAATTAGTCCCTAACTCCTATGTTCACATCATTTCCTTCATCGCTCTCTGCCATGAAATAGGGATTACACCCACTCTCAATTTCTTCTTCACTCTATACACAGTTGGTAAATCTCAGGAACGAGGCTTCCAAATGCTGAGAAAGTAATCCCCCAAACCCAATGCTAGGTTCAAGAAGTGCTCCTTGATGGACACCCCTTCAAGCAACAAAGGATGGCATAAGGAGTGGTTCTTCGTCAAAGGACCAGAACTCTCTTCCCTTCTTGATTGGACTACTTCCGAGCGTATCTCTACAGACTTCAACATTATCTTTGTGGAACGTGTGAGAGAGATGACAAAGCTTCTAGAGAAGATCCCTATGAAGGAATGGAGCTTCGAACTCCTAAGCAAGCAAGCGTGGTTATACGACAACAAATGTAAGTCCCAACCTCAATATTTGTGTATTTTTAAGTTTTCTTTTGTAATTATTCTGAAAAAATGTCTTTATCTTTTCCAGTATCTCTTATCAAACCTACCTCTATTGACCGAAAGGATTTAGAAAAATTACTTGATGCCAAACCAACTCAAAATCTTGCCGAACCCTAACCTACTGAAACTCAGACTTCTAAACCTCCAACTTCTGAACTCCAAATCACCGAACCAATTCCTACTGAAGAAACAAGCCATCCTCGTAGAAAGAAAAGATCCACCAGAAAACCAAAACACGTTTCTGTACCCACACTTACTGAAAGTCTCCTTGACATGCTTATTGCCGAACGCACCCAAATCCTTCATATCAAAAAGAAAAGAACCAAAATAATCACTCTTTCCGCCGAGGAACTCAGAGTACCCTCTGCTGAAGCCACTTAACCTCCTGTCATTCTAATAAAAATCATCAAACCCAAAGAAGAACCTGAAGAACACACCGAGCCCCCTTTTCCTTTTGTTAGAAAAAGAAAACACTCTTCAGACAATCAACCAATCCCAACAACTGAACCCCAAACATCAACAGAAGGTCCACCCCCACCTGAACAACCAAGACCCTCGCCTCAACAACCATCTTCTCCTAATGTCATACTCAAAGTTATACGATCCCCCACCCTATGGCCTAACAACAGCGAAGACTTCCCCTTACACCTTTACAACGCCTTTGTTCTTAACACTGATGATCACCGCTTCAGCAACATCTCTATCATGGACTTGATCGAAGTTGGCAAGACTCACCAAGCCAGAGTAAGTTGACTATTGCTTATCCACTTGTATTCATAAAGATCCATTTGAAATCTATTGACTAACTCTGAATAACTACAGGAAAATGATATCTTCGGGCGCCTCCACCAAAGGTATAAAGAAATTGAAGCCGAAGAGGATGCTGCCCAAAATGAAAATGCTATTTTGAAGTCTGCTCTGGCAAGGGAAAGAAGTCAATATGGAGACGCCCTATGGAATGCTGATTGTGTCATAAAAGATCTCGATAAATTAAAAGGTCAGCTATCCGAAGACGAAGCCCTCCAACAATCCACCGCCGTACAGAATCAAGAACTAGTTCGAAAGAACGAAACTCTTGCAAAAGCTAACCAAAGCTTAGAGAAACAAGTTAACGACGCCCAAATCTTCGAAGAACGACATCTCGATCTTTGGTGCAAAATTAAAACTGAACTCCGAGAACTCAAAGCCCTCGGCTCCCCACTTACCGAAGAACTTTGCCAACAAATACAAATCGAATATCGCAAATCACCTGAATTGAACAACGAAATAGTTCAGATGTATGCTGAAGGTTATAAAAATGCCCGAAGCAAAGGCAAGGCGAAGCTCGTTTCTGCCTCTCTGAACCCAACACTCCTCGACTCTTCTGAAGACGAAGACGAGGATAATGCCGAAGACGACCCTCCTCAACCTTAGCTTTAGAAACTTGTAAAAATTTCTACAATATTTTGTAATTGCTTTATTTATATTAAATGAAACATAATTAGCTTCTTCCTTACTCCTTTTAACTTTAACTGATGCTTCTAATAAACAATAAACTATGTGAACTCCACACTTCAAATAACATCAAGTAATAATGTAATCTGAACTCAACACTTCAAATAACATCAAGTAATAATATAAAGTAATACTTATTCATTACCGAAGTGTGAAACAGATCATCAACAATCCAATTCGCCATCTTTAGGACGAATAGATCCAACCGAACCTCCTAACAAGCCTGTTCGCCATCTTGAGGATGAACATGTTCTATTCACCATCTTAAGGATGAACATTCCACCGAACCTCCAGAAAATCCAGTTCGCCATTTTTAGGTCGAATCAGGACCCCACTCACCATCTTTAGGATAAGTAGATTTTGTTCACCATCTAAAGGATGAACAGATCCAACCGAACCTCCGATTAAACCTATTCTCCATCTTTAGGACGAATAGACCCTGTTCACCATCTATAGGATGAACAGATCCAACCGAACCTCCCAAAAAATCTAACTCGTCATATATAGGTCGAATTTGGACCCTGTTCATCACCTAAAGGATGAACAGGCAATCGAACCTCCCAAAAAATCTAGCTCGCCATATATAGGTCGA
Organism: Panax notoginseng; assembly: GCA_016801055.1. Lineage (NCBI taxonomy): Eukaryota > Viridiplantae > Streptophyta > Magnoliopsida > Apiales > Araliaceae > Panax > Panax notoginseng. The sequence goes on from CM029017.1 coordinate 46,122,850, forward strand.
ATTTGGACCTTGTTCACTACCTGTAGGATGAATAGGCCACCGAACCCCCAAACAACCATTAGATAAAACTTCATTGGAGACATTGGAGAAAAAAGCTTTTTTTATTTATGATATTTGTTGTCATAATTACAGATTCCTGTACATCGACACTGGCCCAACTGAAAATATTTCTGAAGCCTTCCAACATGCCAAGTATTCTTTATCTCAAACCCATCTAATGCTCGCGGCCGATAAGTCCCTGGCTTTGGTACTTCAATAACCTCATAAGGACCTTCCCAGTTTGGCATCAATTTTCCCATATTCTGTGGTGTAGAGGCTTCAACTTCCCGAAAAACAAAATCTCCCACATCAAATCTTCCAAGCTTCACCCCTTTATTACAGTGTTTAGCTACACGACGTTGATATGTTGCCAATTTTACCAAGGCTACTTCCCTAACCTCTTCAAGTAAATCCAAGTTAACCTTTAGGCCCTCATCATTGTACACCTCCTAAAACTGACTGACCTGAAGACTAGTAGATCCAATCTCCACAGGAACTAATGCGTCTGAACCATAGGCCAGCCTAAAAGGCAAGTCCCCAGTTGTAGTCCTCGATGTAGTCAGATAGGCCCATAATATACTAAGCAATTCCTCAGGTCATCTACCTTTTGCTTCATCCAATCTTCTCTTAATTCGATTCAGGAGAGTTCTATTAGTTACCTCAACTTGCCCATTCGATTGTGGATGAACAACCGAAGTCTTTCTATGCTGAATTCCCAACTCCTTTAAAAATACTTCAAATTTTAAGCCCACAAATGAGTGTCCATTATCTGAGATTACCACCATAGGAATTCTAAAATGAAATACCACAGATTCCTTCAGAAATTTTAGACATTCTTGCTCCGTGATTGCTCTAAGTGGCTTCGCCTCCACCGACTTGGTCATATAATCAATTGTCACTACAATAAAACTAACTTGCCCTTTCGCTTTCGGCAATGGACCCAGTATATCTACCCCCCAAATAGCAAAAGGTATAGGAGATAAAACCGAGTATGACTCTTCTGGTGGCTGATGTGGGATCGGACTGTTTAACTGGTATTTTTGACATTTTTTCACATACTCAGTAGCTTCTTTAAAAATAGTTGGCCAAAATATCCCTGTCGAAGCACCTTATATACTAATGACTTTGCAGCCATATGGTCATCACAGATACCTTCATGAACCTTCCGAAGGACATAATCAGCTTCAGAAGGAACCAAAGACTTCAATAATGGAGATAAGTAAGCCCTTCGATAAAGATCTCCATCAATAAGCACAAAGTTGGCACTTTTATACTTGACTTTCATAGCCAACATTTGATCCGAAGGCAGTATGCCATTTGCCAAATAATCTAAATATAGGGTCATCCAACAATTAGAGCGCTCTACACACATCACCACTTCATGTTAGATACTAGGCTTTTTCAAAGTCTCTAAATATACTAAGCCATCAAAGGTGCTTACTTCAGTAGTAGCCAACTATGACAACGCATTGGCAATTGAATTATCATTTCTATCGACCCCCTGAAACTCATAAGAATTGAAATACTGAAGTTGATCCTTTAATTCTTCTAGATACTTAACCATTCTTGAACCCCGAGCTTCATATTCCCCTGAAACCTGCTTGATAACCAACTGAGAGTCGCTGTAGATGATCAATCTCTAAACTTTCAGAATCTTTACTAACCGCAACCCTGCTAATACTGCTTCGTACTCTGCCTCATTGTTCGTTGCCCTGAACCCAAACCTGATAGCCTGCTGTACCTTGAATCCCTTCAGACTTGTTAAGATAATCCCAGCTCCACTGACATCCAAAGTAGAAGATCCATCAGCATACAACGTCCACGAACTCTACATCTGTTAAAGTACTGCAACTGCCTATTCAGACCATTCAGCTTCTCCCAAACTATCATCAGCTTCAGAAAACGAACATTCAACCACAAAATCAGCCAAGGCCTGACCTTTAATAGTTGTCTGAGGATGATACTCTAAAAACAATTGAGACAACTCCATTGTCCATGTAGCGAGTCTCCCCGAAACTTCAGGCTTACCCAACACCTTCTTTAGTGGCTGATCTGTGTATACTATTATCAACCGAACTTGGAAATATTGCCAAAGTGATGAATGGGTAATATACCCATGAATTAGATACGTTCAAGTTTAAATTAATGTTGTTCTCAAGTCTTTTAGAAGAGTTTTTATTGTGTTTTTTGGTTATTTTGTAGATTAAGAGGGAGCAGGGATAAATCGAGAAATTCTAGCATGATAATGGCATAACCGTAATTAAGTGAAGATCCAGCACCGGGGCGCTACTCTCAGCACTAATCTCAGTGTCAGGGTGCTGAGGACCAATCTGAAATGTCCAAGGTGCGCGCAAAGGAGAAGTTGACGAGGATTAGGAATTTTACACAAGGGAAGAGGAGTATTTAATGAGGAATTAGCTGGAAATTTGGAGACTAATCAATCATAACTGGAGACTAATCAGGAATCAATAGAGATTTGTGGAGAAAAATTATGCTTGAAGATTGAAGCTGGAAGATTCCTTTTAGAGTTTCTTCTTCTTCTTATTTTTAATTGTGTAATTCTTTCAAGATGATTTTCATGAGATTGCTGGTTTTATTTTTCGTTATGAACTAATTCTTTTATTAAGACTACAAATTGAACCTTTTATGTCTATGAATTAATTATTAATTTATTCCAATTATTTATGTCCAGGTGAATTGTTTATCATGTTTGTGCTTATTGATTAATTATTTGGCCAATAATTATTGTGTTATTCTAAAAGGATTCGGAAGATGAAATCTAGAGTTGGAACTGAACATGATGACATGTATGCTTAATTATTTACATGGGATGAATAATTAGGGTTGTGAATTGAATAGGAATATCTTTTCACTGCATGAAACAAATTGGGAATTGGATCTTAACGGGGTTGATTTAATCATTTTGCGTAGGAATATCGCATGATTAATTGAATTGAATAGAAGTTATTTGTTCACTTGGAAAATGGCTTGTAACAACTAGAATTTCTGTTAACAATTTAGGTGGCGTAATAATTGGGTTAATTGGATAATTGGTTTGTAGTCCATAATTGGGGATATTGTAGTCTTAACCTTTATTTATTTGAATTAATTTTAAGAGTGATCTAGTTTTAATTGATTAATTTAGTTTTCTTAATTAGAAAAATCATAAAGTGTAGCTGTTTAAATAAAATTAAGTTGGTACAGTGCTAGTGGTTAGAGTTTATTGATTAAAATTCTCTGTGGATTCGACAATTAATTTTATCACTTTATTACTTGCTTACTGTGTATACTTGCACATATAATTGATTGTGAAATCAACCAACAAGTTTTTGGCGCCGTTACCGGGGACTTCTTTATTAATATTAATTCCATATTAGTTATAATCAATTTGGCCTTAATTTAAACGTTAGTTACTTATTTTTCTTCTTGTGTTTGCAGGAATTCTTTGTAAGTGTATGCACACTAGATCAAAGGCCAAAAGAAACTTTTTCCTTACGCAGACGATATCAAAAGGAAGTTCTAGAAAGTACGGTTGACTAGTGAGGTTATACCCTTGGAAGAAGATCTAGCAGCCCAAGAAATTCCAGTAGTCATGGCAGAGGAAGAACAAAAATCACTTGGGGATTATGCCATGCCGACAGTAACAGATATATAATCCAGTATTTGGAGGCCGATAATTAATGCAAATAGTTTCGAGATGAAACTGGGAACGATACAGATGCTACAAATTGTCATTCAGTTTGGGGGTAGTTCGACGGATGATCCGAACGAGCACATTTTGAGTTTCTTAGAAATTTGCGACACCTTCAAACTCAATAATATTTTAGAAGAAGCCATAAGGTTGAGGTTGTTTCCGTTTACATTGAAGGACAAATCTCGAAGTTGGTTACACTCATTGCCGCCTGGTTTGATCACAGCTTGGGACTACTTAGCTCAAAAATTCCTAGCTAAGTTTTTCCCACCAGCAAAGTCGGCAAAAGTACGGAAAGATATCCACACTTTTGCGCAGTTTGACTCCGAAACTTTATATGATGCCTAGGAAAGATTTAAGGATATGCTCCGTAAATGTCCACATCACGAAATTCCACAGTAGATGCAGGTTGGGATATTTTGTGACGGGTTACATGCGACCACACGAGCCAGTATTAATGCAGCAGCAGGTGGAGCGATCATGGCAAAGAATTTTGATGAGGCTTATCAGTTGCTAGAGACAATGGCCAACAACAATTATCAGTGGCCAATGACAAGGTCTAATAACACCAGGAAAGTTCGAATTAGATGCAGTGACAACGTTGACAGCACATATGTCAACATTAACTAAGAGGATTGAGACATGGGGTCCACCGCCAGTACCGCAAGTAATAATGGTTTGTAATTTGTGTGTTGGGAGTCATGCTATAGATGAATGTGCCATTAGTGCTGAATCGGCTCAGTTCGTGGGAAGTTATAATAGGCCAGTACAATAGTATCAAAATCAGAATGCATATAACCCGGGGTGGAGAAATCATCTGGGATTTTCTTGGAGTAATAATCAAGCTCAAGCTTCTAGACCGGAAAACCCACCTGACTTTCAAAATCAGACTCAACAACAACCATAGAGGAAAACAAATCTGGAAGAAGCTTTGGCCAAATTTATTATAGCTACCGATAAGAGGATGAGCGAGCAAGACAAGCTATTGAGTCAGGTAGACATGAATGTGAAAAGTCAAGATGTTTTGATCAAGAATTTGGAAAATTAGATGGGTCAGATAGCACATGTGTTGAATAGCCATCCACAAGGAACACTCCCCAGTGATACAGAGATAAATCCGGGCAGAGTTGAACATTGCAAGGCTGTGACGTTAAGAAGTGGAAAGGTTCTGCAAGAGACACTCAAGGACAAGGAAAAGATGGACACAGAAACTTTGGGAAAAGAGGAAGTCTCAAAAAATGGAAACCGACAGGATGAGGAGTCAGAGAAGAAAGCACCTGAACAAAGTCTTATAATGCCTCCCATGCCATATCCACAGAGGTTTCAAAAATCCAAGTTAGATAAGCAGTTTTTGAAATTTTTTGGATATTTTTAAAAAGCTGCATATCAACATACCCTTCGCAGAAGCCTTGGAACAGATGCCGAGTTACGCCAAGTTCATGAAAGAGGTTTTGTCGAAGAAGAGAAAATTGGGAGAGTTTGAAACAGTGGCGCTAACCGAAGAGTGTAGCGCAATTATCTAGAATAAATTACCACCGAAGTTAAGAGATCCAGATAGTTTTACTATTCCATGCGAGATTGGTAATCAGTTTTTGAAAAAAGTGTTGTGTGATTTGGGGGGCCAGTATAAACTTGATGCCGCTATTCGTTTACAGCCAGTTTGGACTTAAGGCACCAAAACCGATGAATATCAGTTTGTAGTTGGTGGACCGATTAGTTACATATCCAAGAGGTATTGTGGAAGACATTTTAGTAAAAGTTGATAAATTTATTTTCCCAACAGATTTTGTTATCTTAGATTATGAAGTAGACAGAGAAATTCCCATCATTCTCGGGCGACCATTCTTAGCCACGAGGAAAACTTTGATTGAAGTACAAAAAGGTGAACTAACAATGAGAGTTGAAGACCAAGAGGTAACCTTTAATGTATTGAAGTCAATAAGATTTTCGAAAGACAAAGGTGAATGTCTGCGAGTAGATGTAATGGAAGAAAAAGTGAATCACAAACTGAGCGGTAATTATTTTGACGATCCATTAGAATCTGTTTTGATCGGGATGGACGACTACGATATTAAGGACGAAATAGGGTATGTCAAATAGTTAGATGCAGTACCATCTTCCAGGAAGTTTAAACAACCATTCGACACCCTTGATCGAACTGAAGTGGGAAAAAGTGTAAGCCATCAATAGAAGAGCCACCAATGTTGGATTTAAAACCTCTACCGTCTCATCTGTAGTATGCCTATTTGGGTAAATCTGAAACCCTGCCAGTTATTATATGGGCAGATCTGACTGACACTCAAAAAGAGAAACTATTAAGGGTCTTGCGAAAGTTTAAAACAGTAATTAGATGGACTATAGCTGATATTCGGGGAATTAGTTCGATGTTTTGTATGCACAAGATCTTATTGGAAGAGGGAGCAAAACCAACCATTGAGCAACAAAGAAGGCTTAATCCCATTATGAAGGAAGTAGTGAAGAAAGAGATCATAAAATGGTTGGATGCAGGTATTATCTATCCAATCTCGGACAGTTCATGGGTAAGTCCTGTACAGTAAGTACCAAAGAAAGGGGGAATGACGGTAGTGAAAAATGACTCAAATGAACTCATCCCCACTAGATCAGTCACAGACTGGAGAGTATGTATGGATTACAGCAAACTAAATAAAGCCACACGCAAGGATCACTTTCCCTTGTCGTTCATTAATCAGATGCTAGATAGGTTGGCGGGACATCAGTTTTACTGTCTATTTGATTGATATTTTTGATACAATTAGATTGTCATAGTGCCGAAAGATTAAGAAAAAACCACGTTCACATGCCCTTACGATATGTTTGCATTCTATCGAATATCTTTTGGCTTATGCAATGCTATAGTGACTTTTCAACGGTGCATGATGACCATCTTCTCGGATATGGTAGAACATAACTTGGAAGTGTTCATGGATGACTTCTCCGTGTTTGGTGATAGTTTCGACTTATGCTTGACGAATTTGGTTTTAGTATTGAAGCGTTGTGTGGAGATGAATCTAGTTCTCAACTGGGAAAAGTGTCACTTCATGGTGCAAGAAGGGATAATTTTGGGGCATAAGGTTTCCGTAGCAGGGCTAGAGGTTGATAAAGAAAAAATTGAGACGATTGAGAAGCTACCTCCACCAACATCTGTGAAGGGAATACGGAGCTTCTTGGGACATGCAGGTTTCTATAGACGATATATTAAAGGTTTTTCCAAAATTTCGAAACCCTTGTGTTCCCTCTTGGAGAAAGATGTGCCATTTAAGATAGATCAGTTGTGCTTAGACGCTTTCGAGATATTGAAGAAGAAATTGGTCTCAGCTCCTATTATAGTGGCTCCCAACTAGACTCTACCATTTGAGTTGATGTGCGATGCCAGTGACTACATAGTGGAAGCAGTATTGGGATAACGCCGCGATAAAATTTTTCACACTATTTACTACTCCAGCAAGACGTTGACGGATGCTCAGTTGAACTACACTACCACGAAAAAAGAATTACTTGTGGTTGTGTTTGCCTTTGATAAGTTCAGAGCATATCTAATAGGGACCAAGGTAATCATCTACACTGATCATTCCACAATCAAGTATTTGATTGAGAAGAAGGATTCCAAACCACAGTTAATACGGTGGGTGCTTTTACTGCAAGAATTTGATTTGGAGATCAGAGATCGAAAAGGTATCGAAAACCAGGTGGCGGATCATCTTTCGCGACTAGAAAATTCGACGATTCAGAAAAAAGATGAAGTCATGATCAATGAGATGTTTCCCGATGAACAACTTTTGCAAGTTACAAAGACAGTGCCATGGTACGCAGATTTCGTGAATTATCTGGTTACTAATGTGTTACCTCTGGATTTGAACTCGTAACAACGAAAAAAGTTTCTTCATGATGTTCGATAATACTTTTGGGAAGACCGTTTCTGTTTAAGACTTGTGCGGATCAAATGATTAGACGACGTGTGCCATATGAGGAGCTGGATAGCATATTAGGTCATTGCCATTCATCAAATTACAGAGGTCACTACGCGGGTAATAGGACAACAACCAAAGTGTTGTAATCGGGATTTTTCTGGCCTTCCCTGTTTAAAGACGCGCATCTATAAGTGTTAAAGTGTGATCGATGTCAACGGGTAGGAAATATCTCCAAACGCAATGAAATGCCTCTTAACACCATTTTGGAGGTATTCGATGTGTGGGAAATTGACTTCATGGGACCCTTTCCCTCATCCTTCACCAATCAGTACATTCTGTTGGCGGTAGACTATGTTTCAAAGTGGGTAGAAGCCGCAACCTTACCAACTAATGATGCCAAGGTGGTACTACGGTTCTTGAAGAAAAATATTTTTTCACGATTTGGTACGCCGAGAGCGATAATTAGTGATGAGGGAACTCACTTCTGTAATAAGTAGATCACTAAATTGCTTATAAAGTATGGGGTCCGTTATAAGATTGCAGCCGCGTATCATCCCCAAACCAATGGCCAAGCGAAAGTCTCAAATCGGGAAGTTAAGCGAATTTTGGAGAAGATGGTCAATCCATCACGTAAAGATTGGGCCATGCGATTAGATGATGCCTTATAAGCTTATCGAACATCTTATAAGAACCCTATCGGCATGTCACCTTACAGGATGGTCTACGAAAAGGCGTGTCATCTTTCGGTCGAATTAGAACATAGTGCATACTGGGTCATTCGGAAGCTGAACTTCGACCTACAAGTAGCTGGTGAGAGAAGGTTATTGCAGCTAAATGAGATGGACAAATTTTGGCATAATGCTTATGAGAACGCCAAACTGTATAAGGAGAAAGTCAAAACATGGCACGATAAGAAAATCCTCGATCGAAAATTCAAATCAGGACAACAAGTATTGCTTTTCAACTCGAGATTGAGGTTATTTCCTGGTAAACTGAAGTCCCACTGGTCAGGACCTTTAGTGGTTATATTTGTTGCTCCATATGGAGCTGTTGAGGTGGAAGAACCAAATTCCAAACGAACATTCAATGTCAATGGTCAATGGCTTAAGCATTATTGGAGTGGACCAATCGATCGTCAACCTACGGCTGTGCATCTCTCTGATTCTGCAGGCAAATGAGCACTACAACCAAGTCGGGCTGACGACTATAAACCAAGCGCCATGGGGAGGCAACCCCAAGAGTTTTTAGTTTATGTGTTTTTCTTTTCATTTTATCTTTCGTTTCAACATTTTATTTATTTATTTCTTTTTTTATTTTTTCAATTTAGTAGCATGCTATTTTAGTAAAATAATCTTACCAACCTCATTGTTGTTTCCAGTTAGGTGTATAATTGCTCAACAGGCTATGAAACACAATCAGTGGTCAAGGACCGCGCCCCATTACATAGGGTTTAAGCGCCCCTGTGCTAACCTGCAGTAGCCCATACGCAACCTCAGTGCCCCGACGCTTTTTTCTGGCACGTTCACAGCGCCCTTGCGCTGCAGGTCTATAGCTTCCCCTCATCCACAGCGCCCCGACACTCCATTCTAATTTAAGCCCAACGCCCCGACGTTAGGGGCATCTGCCGGCTACTGAAGGATAACGCCCCGGAGCCCAATGCAGGTCAAAACCTAGCGCCCCGATGCTGGGATCAGTTTAAGAGTTTGGTTTTAATTCAAAGACCACTCATGCACCAAACTCCTATTTCTTTTAAACTTCTAACTTCTCTCTACCACTTACACACGTCTAACTCTTTAGTTAAGTTCTCTGGTAACTGTCCACTCCTCTCACATCAAAAACCCCGATTGCACTTTGCGACGTCACTTTGTGATTCAAGCACTTCCTTTACCTACCTGATTTTAGTTTATTCTTTAAAGGTCCAAGGTATGTAGTGCACTCAATTTTAATCTCACATCCTTTCATAATTTTCTGCGAAATTTTCGTCTACGAATTCTAGATTGAAGGTATGTATTGCACTCACTTTAAATATGTGGTGCCCAATTTTCTTATTCATGTGTCCTATGCTTTTCATACTAGTAATGCATGTTATTCCACTTCAATTCATTCTTATGTGACACTTGTCATCTAAATTAGGTGTTGGATGCCATGCTTATGCTATTATACATATGAGTTTGTATGATGTTCACCTATGTTTTGGTTCCAAGAGATTTATAACAGGCTTACTGTGATGTCCCCAAATTCAGGTACTTGAAACCCAAACACGGTGCTTTACGATACCATTTCTATGAGCGGAATAATACTAATAATAATAACAATAATATAAATATCAAACTTTTCTTACATTTATCAGAGTCTAATTCTAAGTACGCAACCTTTACTACAATATATTACATGATAGATAATAAATATCATGGTCTATATATTGTCTAACTATTATAAAAGATACCATTAAACATATTCTATTTGCTTTCCTTTTCACTTGTTCTTGTCTGAACCTTCAAGTTGATCATGCCTAGCTGAAAATATTTGAATTTAAAACAAGAATGAGCATTTGGGTGCCCATCAAGTAATAACAATTATAAATATAATTAGCTAAAAGAATTAAATGTTTTCTTTGTACATCACTTCTACAACAAATCAATAGTTGTGAAGTAAACTGAACCGATAATAATAACATAACAATTCTATCTCAAATTTTTGAAACTACGTATTGACTATATATAGGGTTAAGGTGACATATTATGAACATTGTTTTCAATTTGTGAATAGGTTTAGCAGAACTTCATCCGCAAACCATCATAACTTACGGACGCGAGGGTGTACATCCCATGGGCCCTGTATTGATCAATACTGAATGCAAGAACGATATTATCGTTCACTCTGTCTGCCTTGGGCGCATAAAAGTTTTTTCATATTCGGGATGTTCATACTTAGTCGGGAATCCGAACCAAAACAATTTGATTGGATACAAAAATATTTTATCATATTCAACGATATTTCTAAATCTGTGTCTAGCTAATCAAATAGCTTAGACGACTTTTACTTAATGTATACATACTGACAATCAATAGCTATATATATATATATATATATATATATATATATATATATATATATATATATATATATATATATATATATATATATATATATATATCAACATGTGATTAAATACAATGATTATCCAAGTAGGGACACTTGAATAACCATATTTAGAAATTAACGAACAGGATAAATATCTGAATAATAATATAATACCATGTTGATAATCAATGATCGGATATATAATATATATAATAATAGGGTTAATAATCTGGTACAATAATAATAATTCTGAAACTATCTTACTCATGTCCATTACATAAAGAAAATACAAATGTAGGATACTTACCTGGTCTGCTGCTTACAATATGTAACTTAGTTTTATCTTTTATACCGAAATCTATCAGTAATAAGATCATTTTACCGATTAGAATAGCATATCGTAACACATAATACTGTTTATTGCAGTCAGCACATAACCTAATCACATTGTCACACATGTTTCACAGTCATTGGATCACAAATAAACACATATACAGATAAATTATATTAGTCCAGATCAATTTCTGAAACATGTCGGTGTACGTGCTTTATCGGGTAATTATCGAGTCTAAGACTCTATCTTGTAGTTAAACATCTGTAAGTATCAGCCATACTATTTCTAATTGACTTATAATAATTTTCAAACATTTATTATAATTTATCATGAATTTTCAAGCACCGAAATCATAGTTAAATGATTTAAATATTAAACAATTCTATTATCATTAACATTTATTTAATATTAAACTATTAATGAAACCATTGCCAAAATATTAAAGTTATTCAAAATAACTCAAAATATTTTTAAAGTACTAATATTACCCGTAAATGATTTTTAAAAGAATTAAAATTATTTTTAAATAATTACCATTAATATTTAAATATTAATGTACTATTTATCAAAATATTAAAAGTCATTAAGTATAACTTAAAATATTTTTAATCTATTTATATCCTTTTTAAATGATTTTTAAATTAATAAAACCATTTTAAAACTATTTATTTAATATAATTATTAAATAAATCAAATATCATTTAATATTAAATTATTAATGAAATTTACCTTTAAATATTAAAAGTTATATTTTATAACTTAAAATATTTTTAAACACCTTAGTTTCGTTTAAAATAATTTTTATAATATTAAAATCATTTTTAAACTAATTTATTTAATATAATTATTAAATAACTCTAATATTATTAATAGTAACTAATTAATGAAATTTACCTTTAGATATTGAAAGTTATGTTTTATAGCTTAAAATATTTTTAAACTATTTATTTCTATTTAAAATGATTTTTCTAATATTAAAATCACTTTGAAACTAATTTAGTTAATATAATTATTAAATAAATCTAATATTATTAATATTAAATTATTAATATTTGTCATGACAAAATATCAAAAGTTATATTTTATAACATAAAATATTTTTATAACCTTTAAATCATTTTTCCATAATTTTTAAATCATTAATTATATTTTTCATCATTTATTTAATGCATTTATTAAATAATTTAATTATCATTAATATTAATTTATTAATGAAATTTTATCACATATATTAAAAGTTATAGAAAATAACTTAAAATATTTTCTTATAACATAATATAATTTTAAATGATTTTTCAAGTATTAAACTCATTTTTAAATAATTTATTTAATAAAATAATTAAATAAATTAAATACCTTTAATATTCCAAAAATATTAAATATTTATCAAATATATTCAAAATAATTAAAATATAATTTTTGGAATTTAAAATAATTTTTAATAATTTGTTTTGTATTTTTAATAAATAAAAAACTAATTTTTCTATTTATTTAATAAAAATAATTAATTTTTAGAAATAATGTGTCGCTAAAGACTGCCTATAGCAACAGAACCGTCACTATAGGTGTTCTTCGTGTTCTTGAGTCTGCCCAGAAATTCATAGACAACTATCAAGGTTACCAGTTTGACCATGCATGGATCGTAGATCATTAAGTTTCTGGGTTATAAATTTAGTTAATGTTATAGTACTCGTGTAGTACTACAACTCTAAACAAGTTTTATGGCCAAATCATAACACAATAGAAATATCTAAGCTTCAGAAAACCTTGTCAGAAGTTGTTCTTCATTTCTGGGTTTTCCAGAAATGAAGAACAGTTCGAGACGGCCACTTATGATCTTCATAACTTGCAACACATGAACTGCTTTTGTGATCTTAAGGTTTCAGTATATAGAAAACATGTAAGAGTAGAGATACAATACATAAAACCAAGAAAATAACAACACAATCGCAACATATATGCTGGTCAAACGTTGTCAGACGACACGTTCATCTGTTTTCTGGGTTACCTAGAAAACAGAAAACATGCCTGTCTTACCTACTTTGACCAGCCACTGAGTTCATCATACTTGATGTTTAGGTGATATTAAGGCATGATATTGTAGGTCATATAACATATTACAATACTGATGCAACAACATATACAGAACATGTATAATCTGCAAGATAAAAGCCCAAGAACAAGCTGTCAGACCGACCTGGGGAATTCTGGGTTACCCAGAAAAGGGAAAGTCATGGTCAGTTAATGACCTTTGACAATCAATAACTTTCAATCTACACCCGATCTGGCTTTGAATCAAGTTCCAGATGAAAGATCACATAACAAACTACATGTTTAAGCATTTAAACAGCAAAAACACATAACAACCAAAGATCTATGAGGTCTGACATTTGACTGTTAGACACAAAAACAAAAATTTCCAGATTTTAAAAATCATCAATTTTGAGCACTCAGATGTTAAAGATCTGCAAGATACCAACCCAGATCACTTAGTTACACATCATACAACATATTAAAACACAAAATCATAACATCTAACTTGGTAAACAAGATCAGATTTTTGATTAGGGTATAAATGAGCAAATCTGATTTCTTGGCTACTGATTTGTGATGTGTGTTAGTGGGGCTTGGTTTGGGAGCTGATATACTACAATATTTCGTGGGTCTTAGAGAGATATGGTCTTGGTAGAGAGTTGGTGATCAAATGGCCAAATAATAGACTTTTCTCTCTCCTTGATCATATATATTACATGTATACATGCACATGGCTGAGATTGCTGGCAAGAATTGGCTGAGGTGTTGATAAATAAGTCACATTGTCAACATTAGTAGGTCACCAACTAAAGCTTTAGCTAGATTTACAAGTAAACTTCAATTATACAAAAAGGGGTATAATAGTCATTAGCCTTATGATTTTAATGGCAAAGTTGTAATATGACAAATCCTTAGGGTTTGACCCTTATGGTTTAACCCTAAGATTTAGCACAAAAATTGTAGGATTTCTAATTAGGGTTTAAAAATAAAATTTTTAGTTTCTAAAATTATCAATTAGGATTTCTAAATAAATTTTGGTTTCCTAATTACATAAAACATAAAAATTTAGGTTTAAGTTTCATAAATTATCATTAAGATTACTAATTTAATAATTAGGGTTTACAATAGCAATTAGGGTTACAAATTTATAATTAGGGTTTCTAATTTTAAGATTTAGGGCTTCTTAATAATTAGGGTTTTTCCTAATTAAGCAAAATATCTGTCATTAGACATATAATTATCACAGTATCATGTCTACAAAACGTCATAACAAATTCTTACAGTCATAAATGACTTATGTATTAGGGTTTATAATTTAGAAAAATAATAAGGGTTTATACAAAAAAAAAATTAGGGTTTTGAATAATTAAGATTCTCCCTAATTAGGGTAATACCTTTAATACCGGTCATTACCCATATTAACATGATTACATAACAGTCTTAAGTTGGCATCCGACTTTTGAATTAGGGTTTAACAGCTTAAAACTAGGGTTTTGTAATATTGTACCGTAATTGTTAACCATTATCAATACGTACATACAGTACACATTTATAACACTGAAAAATCAAAATATAATTAATATTATATTATTATTCTCATTCCTTGTTCCAGATCCAAAATTAGGGTTTGGATTCCATATCTGATTTATCTATCATATATAACATTATTAATTAATTTAAATAATTAGCTTAATTAATCTGAAATAAATTCGTATAATAAAATAGTTATTATAATAATGCTATAATCAGTTCATATATTATTTAAATAATATATAAACATATTTTCATGAAAAATAATTAATAAAAATATTTTTACTGTAAAATTAATTATTATAAGAATATAATTTATAATGATCAATAATTCTAAAATAAAATTATTTAAAATTATACATGTAATAAATATATTTTATATTCATCATATAAATACATACACATTACCTGACACATCTTTCCACCTTTATAAATAATAATAATAAAATAAAATAAATTTATACGCAAAATTTTTGATTTAATTATATAGAAAATATCGGGTTATTACATTCACCCTCCCTTATAAAGATTCCGTTCCCGGAATCACCATTTTAAAACCTATACATACTAGGGTACATAGAATACACAATCATTGCAAATAGATCTCGATCATCATTGATCTAATCGATCATTAACTATTTAGCAAAAAGCTTATCTATCTTATTAAACGGAAATTTAATTTCTAAGAGAACTCAAATTCCTCCTTCAAAATAATTTATAAAATAATTTATTATATATATAAGAAAATCATATATAAGAAAATAAAATTGATTAGAATAATACCTGGAGTTGCATCTTCGGTTGCTACTGTATCTTGAGTTGTCATACTGAAGACTCTTGCGGTTGATTCTGTTGGTTTATGTGTTGAAGTTGGTCCCGTTATCTCCCATGTCCTGCTGCCTTTTCCCCATATTCGCATTCCTTGCCTCCTTTCTCCTTCTTGGAAAGTCTTTCATCTTATGCTCCATTGATTCACAAATTAAACACCCACTATACATTCTTGGATTGGGGTAGTTGGGAGAGATATGTCCCTTCTGCCCACACTTATATCACACAAACTTTCCCTTCAAACATTCACCAGAATGATTCTTTTCACAATCCTTACACTGCACAACTTGTTTCTTTCCACCTCCTAGCCTGCTTTCGGTATTATTGAAATTATCTCATTTCATCGTATAGGTGGTAAAAACTATCTTTTGCCCCTCCGTTACACTAGCTATCACCAACGCGTCAATAGGGTCAGCTGATCTTCTAAATCCTGGCAGTACGACTGTCTTGAAGTCTTTGACGTTTGCCGATCGATTATTTGGCTGGTTTCCCGCGGCTGGTATTCCGTTCTGTGTAACTTGAGCGCCTATATTCACAAAATTCTGTATCGGGTCTGGTTGTCCTCCAGCTTTGTTGACAGGTTCATCTGCCCTTTGGTTTTGTTTTCGTCTTGGTGGAATTATCATAAATTATTCCTTATTAACTTACATTCTAAGCCTTATCGTATACGCTTAACATATAACGCGAAATTTTCTACTCAAATAATCATGTATTCAAAATATTAGATTTTGAAAACATGGTTTACTGAATTAACCAGTGTTCAGATAAATAATTACTATCTTTATACCAACTTGTTTCATTACTCCAACATAGATTCATATTCATAGCACTTTACATACCATAGTACATACTGCTTTAAACATCCGCTATCCTTTTGTGACACAGAAGTCGGGATTCATCGCCACAACTTATATAAAATATTACATTACACGAACATACTTATTGTATACGCATCATAGAATCATACATATTCAAGTAATACTAATACTACTTATTTCTTTACGCCTTCTCTAAGGATCATTTGCTTAGTATTCTATATATTCCCATCATCCTCAATAATCCATTCACACCTAACTATACCTAGTTTGACAAAACTTACCACATATCATGAGTTTAAGAACTCTCCACAAACATACGAATTTAAGAACTCGAGCTTGACCTTACATTCTTTAACTATACTCTACCTATCAGTTATATTGTCGTTTCTGGGTCCAGTACTACATTTTCCAAAATAACCACCACATTGAGGTAGCTTTCAATGTGAGCCTCTATTTCAGCTATTGGCTTTGATATTAGCTCGGTTACGGATATCGGCTCCTTCTTTATGATCTGAGGGTATTTTAATCATTTCTATCTGATATCTACACACATAAATTATCCTGACTAACATATAATATGTACACACAGCAAATAATAGTTTTATATAAGTTATCTTTTACTTCGTTTGACGATGAATTCATTCAATTCATCTCCTTATAAACTCTATATGAGTTATTTATATTTTTAACGTTTCTCTCTGTTCTAAGGTTATAGCCTAAGGTCTATCCCACCTAAGGTTTCTAACCCTAAAGCTCTGATACCAATTTGTGACGCCCCCAAATTTAGGTACTTGAAACCCAAACTCGGTGCTTTACGATACCATTTCTATGAGCGGAATAATACTAATAATAATAACAATAATATAAATATCACACTTTTCTTACATTTATCAAAGTCTAATCCCAAGTACGCAACCTTTACTACAATATATTACATGATAGATAATAAATATCATGGTATATATATTGTCTAACTATTACAAAAGATACCATTAAACATATTGTGTTTGCTTTCCTTTTTTACTTGTTCTTGTCTGAACCTTCAGGTTGATCATGCCTAGCTGAAAATATTTAAATTTAAAGCAAGAATGAGTATTTGGGTGCCCAGCAAGTAATAACAATTATAAATATAATTAGCTGAAAGAATTAAATATTTTCTTTGTACATCACTTCTATAACAAATCAATAGTTGTCAAGTAAACTGAACCGATAATAATAACATAACAATTCTATCTCAAATTTTTGAAACTACGTAATGACTATATATAGGGTTAAGGTGACATACTATGAACATTGTTTTCAATATTCAAATAGGTTTAGCAGAACTTCATCAGCAAACCGTCATAACTTACAGGCACGAAGGTGTACATCCCATGGGCCCTGTATTGATTAATACTGCATGCAAGAACGATATTATCGTTCACTCTGTCCGCCTTGGGCGCATAAAAGTTTTTTCATATTCGGGATGTTCATACTTAGTCGGGAATCCGAACCAAAACAATTTAATTGGATACAAAAAGGTTTTATCATATTCAACGATATTTCTAAATCTGTGTCTAGCTGATCAAATAGCTTAGACGACTTTTACTTAATATATATATATATATATATATATATATATATATATATATATATATATATATATATATATATATATATATATATATATAAAGTCCATTTCTTAAGCTCACCCCGAGTTCACCCTGCCTTTTTTTTTTATAAAAAAAATATAACTAATAAAAAATGTATAATAATTTTTGGAATTGAAAGTTTTTTTAAAAAAAAGTGTTTTGGGTGTGATTTGGGTACATATAACAAAACAGTGTTGTACAGACTGTACAACACTGTTTTGTTATATGTATCCAAATCACACCCAAAACACTTTTTTTTAAAAAACTTTCAATTCCAAAAATTATTATACATTTTTTATTAGTTATGTTTTAAAAAAAAAAGACAGGGTGAGCTCGGGGTGAGCTCAATAAGGGTGAGCTTAAGATCCTTGCTCTCTCTCTCTCTCTCTCTCTATATATATATATATATTTATCAACATGTGATTAAATACAATGATTATCCAAGTGGGGACACTTGAATAACCATATTTAGAAATTAACGAACATGATAAATAACTGAATAATAATATAATAACATGTTGATAATCAATGATCGAATATATATATATATATATATATATATATATATATATAACAATAGGGTTAATAATCTGGTACAATAATAATATAATTCTGAAACTATCTTACTCATGTCCATTGCATAAAGAAAATACAAAGGTAGGATACTTGCCTGGTCTGCTGCTTACAATACGCAACTTAATTTTATCTTTTATACAGAAACCTATCAGTAATAAGATCATTATAACAATTAGAATAACATATCGTAACACATAATACTGCTTATTGCAGTCAGCACATAACCTAATCACATTGTCACACATGTTTCACGGTCATTGGATCACAAACAAACAAATACATATACAGATAAATTATATAAGTCCAGATCAATTTCTGAAACATGTCAGTGTACCGACGGCTTTATCGGGTAATTATCGAGTTTAAGACTCTATCCTGTAGTTCAACATCTGTAAGTATCAGCCATATTATTTCTAATTGACTTATAATAATTTTTAAATATTTATTATAATTTATCATGAATTTTCAAACACCAGAATCATAATTAAATGATTTAAATATTAAACAATTCTATTATCATTAACATTTAATTAATATTAAACTATTAATGAAACCATTGCCAAAATATTAAAGTTATTCAAAATAACTCAAAATATTTTTAAAGTACTAATATTACCCGAAAATGATTTTAAAAAAATTAAAATCATTTTTATAATTACCATTAATATTTAAATATTAATGTACTATTTATCAAAATATTAAAAGTCTTTAAGTATAACTTAAAATATTTTTAATCCATTTATATCCTTTTTAAATGATTTTTAAATTAATAAAACTATTTTAAAACTATTTATTTAATATAATTATTAAATAAATCAAATATCATTTAATATTAAATTATTAATAAAATTTATCTTTAAATATTAAAAGTTATATTTTATAACTTAAAATATTTTTAAACACCTTAGTTTCGTTTAAAATAAATTTTTATAATATTAAAATCATTTTAAAACTAATTTATTTAATATAAATATTAAATAACTCTAATATTATTAATAATAAATAATTAATAAAATTTACCTTTAGATATTGAAAGTTATGTTTTATAGCTTAAAATATTTTTAAACTATTTATTTCTATTTAAAATGATTTTTCTAATATTAAAATCATTTTGAAACTAATTTAGTTAATATAATTATTAAATAAATCTAATATCATTAATATTAAATTATTAATATTTTTTATGACAAAATATCAAAAGTTATATTTTATAACATAAAATATTTTTATAACCTTTAAATCATTTTTCTATAATTTTTAAATCATTAATTATATTTTTCATCATTTATTTAATGCATTTATTAAATAATTTAATTATCATTAATATTAATTTATTAATGAAATTTCATGACAAACATTAAAAGTTATAGAAAATAACTTAAAATATTTTCTTATAACATAATATAATTTTAAATAATTTTTCAAGTATTAAACTCATTTTTAAATAATTTATTTAATAAAATAATTAAATAAATTAAATACCTTTAATATTCCAAAAATATTAAATATTTATGAAATATATTTAAAATAATTAAAATCTAATTTTCGGACATTAAAATAATTTTTAATAATTTATTTTATATTTTTTATAAATAAAAAACTAATTTTTCTATTTATTTAATAAAAATAATTAATTTTTAGAAATAATGTGTCGGTAAAGACTGCCTATAGCGATAGAACCGTCGCTATAGGTGTTCTTCATGTTCTTGAGTCTGCCCAAAAATTCATAGACAGCTATCAAGGATACCAGTTTGACCATGCATGGATCGTAGATCATTAAGTTTCTGGGTTATAAATTTAGTTAATGTTGTAGTACTCATGTAGTACTACAACTCTAAACAAGTTTTATGGCCAAATCATAACACAATAGAAATATCTAAGCTTCAGAAAACCTTGTCAGAAGCTGTTCTTCATTTCTAGGTTTTCCAGAAATGAAGGACAGTCCGAGATGGCCACTTATGATCTTCATAACTTGCAAGACATGAACTGTTTTTGTGATCTTAAGGTTTCAGTATATAGAAAACATGTAAGAGTAGAGATACAATATATAAAACCAAGAAAATAACAACACAATCGCAGCATATATGCTGGTCAAACGTTGTCAGACGACACGTTCATCTGTTTTATGGGTTACCTAAAAAACAGAAAACGTGCCAGTCTTACCTACTTTGACCAGCCACTGAGTTCATCATACTTGATGTTTAAGTGATATTAAGGCATGATATTGTAGGTCATATAACATATTACAATACTGATGCAACAACATATACAGAACACGTATAACCTGCAAGATCAAAGCCCAAGAACAAGCTGTCAGACCGACCTGGGGAATTCTGGGTTACCCAGAAAAGGGAAAGTCATGGTCGGTCAACGACCTTTGACCATCAATAACTTTCAATCTACAACCGATCTGGCTTTGAATCAAGTTCCAGATGAAAGATCACATAACAAACTACTTGTTTAAGCATTTAAACAGCAAAAACACATAACAACCAAAGATCTATAAGGTCTGACATTTGACTGTCAGACACAAAAACAAAAATTTCCAGATTTTAAAAATCATCAATTTTGAGCACTTAGATGTTAAGGATCTGCAAGATACCAACCCAGATCACTTAGTTACACACCATACAACATATTAAAACATAAAATCATAACATCTAACTTGGTAAACAAGATCAGATTTTTGATTAGGGTTTATACCTTTAAATAAGCAAATCTGATTTCTTGGCTATTGATTTGTGATGTGTGTTAGTGGGGCTTGGTTTGGGAGCTGGTATACTACAATATTTCGTGGGTCTTAGAGAGATATGGTCTTGGTAGAGAGTTGGTGATCAAATGGCCAAATAATGGACTTTTATCTCTCCTTGATCTTATATATTACATGTATACATGCACATGGCTGAGATTGCTGGCAAGAATTGGCTGAGGTGTTGATAAATAAGTCACATTGTCAACATTAGTAGGTCACCAACTAAAGCTTTAGCTAGATTTACAAGTAAACTTCAATTATGCAAAAAGTGGTATAATAGTCATTAGCCTTATGATTTTAATGGCAAAGTTGTAACATGACAAACCCTTAGGGTTTGACCCTTATGGTTTAACCTTAAGATTTAGCACAAAAATTATAGGATTTCTAATTAGGGTTTAAAAATAAAATTTTTAGTTTCTAAAATTATCAATTAGGATTTCTATATAAATTTTGGTTTCCTAATTACATAAAACATAAAAATTTAGGTTTAAGTTTCACAAATTATCATTAAGATTACTAATTTAATAATTAGGGTTTACAATAGCAATTAGGGCTACAAATTTATAATTAGGGTTTCTAATTTTAAGATTTAGGGCTTCTTAATAAAATAGGGTTTTTTCCTAATTAAGCAAAATATCTGTCATTAGACATATAATTATCACAGTATCATGTCTACAAAACGTCATAACAAATTCTTACAGTCGTAAATGACTTATGTATTAGGGTTTATAATTTAGAAAAATAATAAGGATTTATACAAAAAAAATTAGGGTTTTGAATAATTAAGATTCTTCCTAATTAGGGTTAATACCTTTAATACCGGTCATTACCCACATTAACATGATTACATAACAGTCTTAAGTTGGCATCCGACTTTTGAATTAGGGTTTAACAGCTTAAAACTAGGGTTTTGTAATATTGTACCGTAATTGTCAACCATTATCAATACGTACATACAATACATATTTATAACACTGAAAAATCAAAATATAATAATTATTATATTATTATTCTCATTCCTTGTTTCAGATCTAAAATTAGGGTTTGGATTCCATATCCGATTTATCTATCATATATAACATTATTAATTAAGTTAAATAATTAGCTTAATTAATCTGAAATAAATTTATATAATAAAATAGTTATTATAATAATGCTATAATCAGTTCATATATTATTTAAATAATATATAAACATATTTTCATGAAAAATAATTAATAAAAACATTTTTACTGCAAAATTAATTATTATAAGAATATAATTTATAATGATCAATAATTCTAAAATAAAATTATTTAAAATTATTCATGTAATAAATATATTTTATATTCATCACTTAAATACATACACATTATCTGGCACATCTTTCCACCTTTATAAATAATAATAATAATAAAAAAATTAAAAAAAAATTATACGCAAAATTTCTGATTTAATTATATAGAAAATATCGGGTTATTACACCTACAAGGTGTTTGATATATTGCCTAAGTGAATTTTCTTAGCTAATTCCCACCAAAGGCATGTATATCCCTAAATCTAATTATGAGGTTATCCTTGCATGTTCATGGTTTGAGTATTCTCTCCTAGGATAAAGGCTAATTTCACTTGTGGGCTATGGGTCAAGAGGACATGCACATGAATTATATCGACATATCGTGAAATGGTTTTCTTTAGTGTCACATTATCACATGTCTGTCAAAGTTTGAGGGTTGTGGTATAATTACGAGATTACTTATACAATCTGATCCAAATTCTAACTTTTGTACTTTCATTTTCAGATTACATTAATGGCCTCAAAGCGTCAACGAGGAGAAGGTTTTGGATCAGCCTCGGCTCCTCCAAAATTTGACAGTCGTCGGTTCGTGAGTGCCGCGGCCCAAGAACGCTACAACCATATGGCCACCCGCTCACTAGTACCAGAACGAGGTCTAAGACCCGACCAAATGAAAGATGGAGACATGGCTGTGATGATTGCTGAGAGGAATTAGTTCAAACTTATCGAACAACCCTACCCGACGGTTATTGCAGTGGTTAAAGAGTTCTACGCCAACGTTTCAGAGCACTTCCATTATGGAGTGTATGTGAGAGGAAAGACAGTTGAATTCAGCGAAGAGGGCATCAACGGGTGCTACCAATTGCCTTCGGAGGGTCAACGTAATGAATATGCCGATTTCGTGAGCCAAGGACCAGACTATGAAGTGATAATCCGCGAGCTATGTCAACCGGGTATAACTTGGACACTACATGAACGTGGAAGCATGACCATCCCCCATTCGCGCCTTAGCCTATATGGAAAGGCTTGGTATGCCTTCATCTGCACAAAATTAATACCGTGCACACATGTTAGCCATGTCACCAAGGAAAGGGCCGTGTTGCTGTATTTGATAATTCAAGGATTGAATATGGATGTCGGCCTAATTATTCAGTAGTCAATTCTGAGAGCTGCACGATGAGGTACCACGAGAGGGTTACCCCACCCTTCTCTCATATGTGCTTTATGTTCTAAGTTTGGGGTCAAATGGAAGTCGGATGAAATGATTCAACCCCCAATGTCGGTTTTAGACCATAAAATGATTAGTCGGTACCGGGTATGGACTGGTGGTGCAAATCACCCACGTGGATTGAGCTTTATAATTCCTCAAGCTGCAGCTCCGTAAGCTCCATCAGCTCTTGCTCCACATACTTATGGTCCCTCCTCTGCAGCTCAACGTGGTGTTGTTCCCGATGCAGTTCAGCGCGAAATTGACGGTTGGTTCTACAATATTGAAGCCCAAAATTTCCGCATGTCCGAACGCCAAGATGTGATCTACGGGTTTATGGTCGACTACTTCAAGGCCCAGATTGCTATGTATGCTCAGATTCACCCTAAAGTTGATCTCAGTCAGTTCCCAACTGCTCCTATTTTGCCTATTTTTCCCCCTTCTGATCAAGAGATGAGTGACGATGAGGACGATGCGCCCGAGGAATGAGCTCGTCAGGGAAGTCCTCTATTTTAAATCGCTATATTTGTCGCATGAGGACATTGCTCTTCATAAGTTTGGGGGTCGTTTAGTAGCTTGTGGATATTATGTGTTAGTTTGTTAAGCGTGATGTTAACTTTTAAGTTAAGTGTTGCATTTAGTATATCACATGATTCCAGCTGTTAAATAGTTTAAGTATATCCGGGGCCAATAATGAAACTGAAATTGCATAAACAAGTCTAGTAAGGATTGTTAAGCTTGTGATGTGATTTCTTGACATGATTTAAATCTTTATCTGTTTGAAACTGATATTATCATGATAGCACATGTTAAGAAATGATCATGTTGGCTGATTAAGTATAAATGGATAGATAATGAATGTCTAAAGTATAATGCCAGTTGAATGAAAGAATAACAAGAATAGATAGTGATGGCTAAATTTTGACATGAATTTAAGTTTGGGAGAAATATTTGGGGTATATAAGCTTTAAAAAAACCGTGGCTAGTCTTGTTTCTGGGCCTTTGTTACTTGAGCAAGTAAGCCCGAGGGAGTGTCTCTACACCTAACGCCCTAAGGTCTTAATGGTCTAGGAGTCGTTGGTCGAAAGCTCGCCAAGGGGTAGCACTGTAGCCTAATGGAATGAGACATTGCACAGTCATGTGAAATAAAAAAAATAATGAATAAAACGGGAAAAAGTGCAAAAAGCCCCCGTTAATATATATATATATATATATATATATATATATATATATAAAAATAAAGCATAAGTATCCCATCTTAACCCCTGGACTTTGATAAGTGTGTGAGTTTAGCCGGATCTAGTTTGTTGTTGGAGTTCTCGAGTTTATATGGTATGATGCCTTTCAAGAAATCTATTATGTTTCTTATTTTTCTTTTCATCAGTTAGCATGGTTGTTAAGCACACACGCACGATATCAGTAATAACAGGTTTAGATTTGATGATTGTTGGGAGATTATTGATTTGTCCTAATATGATGTACTAGCATGTTATTGTGATTTTTCTGAGGCCTGATGAGTATGTTGTGTTCTGTTTGACTGCTGGAATTATACACATGTAGATAGTTACATTTGCATTTTCATTTGCATGGTATATTTAATTCTTATTGCATTGTGTTTTGTTGCTTGAGGACAAGCAATGATTTAAGTTTGGTGGTATTTGATGAATGGGTAATATACCCATGAATTGGATACGTTCAGGCTTAAATTAATGTTGTTCTCAAGTCTTTTAGAAGAGTTTTTATTGTGTTTTGTGGTTATTTTGCAGATTGAGAGGGAGCATGGACAAATTGGGAAATTCTAGCATGATAATGGCATAACCGTAATTAAGTGATGATCCAGCGCCGGGGCGCTGAGGCCCAATCCGGAACGTCCAAGGCGCGTGCAAAGGAGAAGTTGACGAGGATTAAGAGTTTTACACAAGGGAAGAGGAGTATTTAAGGAGGAATTAGCTGGAAATTTGGAGACTAATCAATCATAACTGGAGACTAATCAGGAATCAATAGAGATTTATGGACAAAAATTACGCTTGAAGATTGAAGCTGGAAGATTTCTTTGAAAGTTTCTTCTTCTTCTTATTTTTAATTGTGTAATTCTATCAAGATGATTTTCATGAGATTGTTGGTTTTATTTTTCGTTATGAACTAATTCTTTTATTACGACTACAAATTGAACTTTTTATGTCTATGAATTAATTATTCAATTTATTCCAATTATTTATGTCCAGGTGAATTGTTTATCATGTTTGTGCTTATTGATTAATTATTTGGCCAATAATTATTGTGTTATTCTAGAAGGATTCGGAAGATGAAATCTAGAGTTGGAACTGAACATGATGACATGTATGCTTAATTATTTGTATGAGATGAATAATTAGGATTGTGAATTGAATAGGAATATCTTTTCACTGCATGTAACAAATTGGGAATTTGATCTTAACAAGTTTGATTTAATTATTTTGCATAGGAATATCGCAGGATTAATTGAATTGAATAGAAGTTTTTTGTTCACTTGGAAAAGGGCTTGTAACAACTAGAATTCTTGTTAACAATTCAGGTGACATAATAATTGGGTTAATTGGATAATTGGTTTGTAGTCTATAATTGGGGGTATTGTAGTCTTAACCTTTATTTATTTGAATTAATTTTAAGAGTGATCTAGTTTTAATTGATTAATTTAGTTTTCTTAATTAGAAAAATCATAAATTGTAGTTGTTTAAATAAAATTGAATTGATACAGTGCTAGTAGTTGGAGTTTATTGATTAGAATTCCCTGTGGGTTCGACACTTAATTTTACCACTTTATTACTTGCTGACTGTGTATACTTGCACAGATAATTGATTGTGAAATCAACCAACACGAAGCTTTCGACTAGCTATTATCAAAGCAAAGGTAAACTTCTCAAGGTTCGGGTACCCTGTCTCTGCATCCCGTAGGGCATAGCTTACATAGTAAACCGGGTGCTGCTTACCCCCAATCTCCCGCACCAATACTGCTCCTACTGCTAACGAACTTACCGCCAAATACAAGTACAAAGGCTCAGCAGAAACTGGCTTCAGCAACAAAGGTGCCGAAGACAAATACTTCTTTATCCACTGGAAAGTGTCTTCACATTCTGAAGTCCATTGAAATGTCTTAGCATTTTTCGGCCCTTTCAACGTATCAAAAAACGAAAAACACCTCTCAGCCGATTTAGACATGAATCTCCTCAAAGCTGCTATATATCCGACCTGTCAATCGCTAAACGTCTTTGTAAGTCCGAGGAGACTTCATATTCATAATAGCCTGAATCTTTTCTGGATTCGCCTCTGTACCCCTTTTCCTAACCAGATAACCCAAAAATTTTCTTGCTCCCAGTTCAAAGGTACATTTGGTTTGATTCAGCTTCAAATTATAATGGCGTACCGTCTGAAAACACTCCTCCAAATCATCTAAATGACCTTGGACTGACATACTCTTGACAATCATGTCATCAACGTAAACTTCCATATTCCTTCCCAACTGCCTTGTGAACACATAATTCACCATCCTCTAATACATAGCTCCTGCGTTCAACAAGTCGAAGGTCATCTTCTTATAGGCATATACCGACCGATGAGTAATGAATGTTGTCTTCGAGATGTCCTCTTTGCACATAGAAATACGATGATATCCTGAGAAAGCATCTATAAAACTAAGTAAGGCATATCCCAAAGTCGCATCGATGAGCTGATCAATGTGAGGCAAAGGATAAAAGTCCTTTGAATAGGCTTTATTCAGATCAGTGTAGTCTATGCAAACTCGCCATTTCCCATTTTGCTTCTGCACTAGAACTACATTCTCCATCCACTCCGGATAGTCAATCTCAAATATAAAGTCTGCAGCCAGTAACTTTGCAATCTCCTCGTCGATTATCTTCTGTCGCTCTGGTGCAAATATCTGCCTCTTTTGCCGAACTGGCTTCTTTATTGGGTCTACTTGTAACCGATGTTCAACAACCTTTCTACTTACTCCAGGCATATCACTAGGAACCCAAGCAAAGATATCAGCATAACACCAAAGTAACTCCACCAGGTTCGTTCGGAAAGGTTCTGGCAGACCTGAACCTATCTTCACTGTCTTTTCCTTCTTTCCAGGGATTAATTCAAACTCTTTGCTCTCTCTAGATGGCATAACCAATGGATCCATGCTGCTTTTTGTGAATAGTTTAATTTCAATAGTCATGGTTTGCTTCTGCTTGCTGACTCTTACACCTGAATTGATCAAAGCATTACGATAACACCTCCTTGCTAAGTCTAGATCTCCAGTTACTTCCCCAACTCCATGTGGCATCGAAAACTTAATCTTGAAATGAGGAATTGACGTCACTACCTGAAGAGCTGTCAAGGTAGGTCTTCCCAAATTGGCATTGTAGGCCGAGTCCACATGCACTACATAAAATTTACACATAATTTCAACCTACTGTGGAACTGTCCAGAAGATGACTGGCAGCTCAATAGTCCCCGCCACCTTGACTGGATCGTTGTTAAAGCCATACAAGGGAGCTTCATACCTAATTTCCATCTTCCTTCCATCCAAGTGCATCCTTTGATAATCATGTGCGTATAGGATGTCCACCGAAGACACATTGTCTATCATCATCCTCTTCATATCCACCGAACCCATTTGTGTAGTAAGCACCAGAGCTCCTTCATGGGGTTTGATGGGTTCAGAAGGGAAATCATCATCAGTAAAAGAAATTACCAAACCTGGATATGCTCTTTCTATCTTCAGGGAAACACCCGCCACTGTCATCGCCGAATCCAGATATCATCTTCGTTTTCCCCAGCAACTTTGCCAACATTTCCTCTTGTGATGACATCCACAACATGCCTTGCTGGCTGATTCGGAGATGGTGATGCAGGTTGGGGAGCCTGGATAGCTCTATTATTCCCCTATTTCTCCCTCGGATGCTCTCTTCCTGCTATATAATGAACCAAAGTACCACTTTGGACTTTTCTTTCAATGAACTCCCTCAAACTCCAGGAAGAGTTCGTATCATGCCCAGCTGCCTGATGGTAATCATAATATTTGTGAGGATTTCCATACCTTAGTTTAAGATTATCTCGAGGCTGTTCGAAGTAGGGATGGTCCTTTATCTGCTCTAAAATGGTAGCTCGATCAGTATTAAGTTGAGTAAACACCTTATTCACCTTCTAACTGGGAAAGGCGGTCGACCTCCTTTCGACCCCCAAGTATTCTTGTATTTCTTCTTATTCTCATCAGTTCTATCATTAGTGCCACCACTTTTCTTCTGATTACCATCAGATTTGTCCTTCTCTTTCTCTTTCACCTTTTCCGAAGGGCCATGCTTCAGACTACTCATTGCCTCTTCTACCACGATGTAGCCTTCTGCCTTCTCAAATGCTTTGGCTAGGCTCTTCGGATGGCAAAACATCAACTTCTTTACCAGTTTTTCAGACTTCACCAAGTCTAATCCATTTTAAAATAGACCTACAGCTTGGAGATCATTGAGGTCTATTACTTAATCCACTGCTTCTGTGAACCTCTTCACGTACTGACCCAGAGACTCATTTGAATATTGTCAAACTTGTGCCAAGGACCCAGTAGGCTTTTCTCTCCTCTTATTGCTTCCAAATCGAGTATGGAATTTATCACATAAGTCAACCGAGGATGAAATTGAGTCTGAAGGCAAAGTCCCCATCCACTGCCTCGCATCTTTCCTCAACGTCGTCATAAACGTTTGGCACTTGGCTGCATCCGAATAATCATAGTAATCCATCAGCCTATCAAACGCCTGGTTGTAAGACCCTGAATTTTATAACTCTCCATATAAGGACGCTTTTTACTTGTGTGAGACCCCGAATTTTATGAAATAAAAGTATTCAATTTTTCTATTTTAGTAAATGGTTAAATTGATAAAAGGTTAAAGTTAAGGGTGATATATTAAATTTTTTAAGTAGACACGTTGTCATAAAATACCCGATTACTATTCACTCTAGTATTGTTCACTCGAGTATTTGGGGCACTTTTTGTGTCGGAGTTACTATTCACGAGTTACTATTCACCCGAACAATATATTTATTTTTGGTCCAAATCATTTTTGGGTACAATATTATTCTATGAAGAGATGTACTAATTTTTCAGACCGTTGGTTGAAATTATAATAGTAATAGTTTTTTATATAAAACAGAATACTTTTATAAAGTTATTCTATAAATAGAATATATTATATTCTATTATGCATAGTATTTTACATAGTAAAATCTTTTTATATAAAACAGAATACTTTATTAAAGTTATTCTATAAATAAAATATATTATATTCTATTGTGTATAGTGTTTTACATAGTAAAATCTTTTTATATAAAACAGAATACTTTATTAAAGTTATTCTATAAATAGAATATATTATATTTTATTATGCATAGTATTGCATAGTGTTTTGTATAGTAAAATCTTTTTATATAAAACAAAATACTTTTATAAATTTATTTGTTTTATTAGGTAATAATTAGAATATATTATATTTTATTTAAAAGATTTTACTTTAAATATAGACCGTCCGATTAAAGTAAATCAATCTGGACCGTTCATGGGTTGGTTACTATTCATTCCATTCTTCTATAAATAGAAGCTCATTCCTTCATTATTTCTTACGAATTTACTGAAACTCTAGAAAGAGAAACTATAGAGAGA
Organism: Panax notoginseng; assembly: GCA_016801055.1. Lineage (NCBI taxonomy): Eukaryota > Viridiplantae > Streptophyta > Magnoliopsida > Apiales > Araliaceae > Panax > Panax notoginseng. Next base: position 46,153,255 of record CM029017.1, read on the forward strand.
ATTCTTCTTCTATAATCTTGAGCGTATTTTTTTAGAGTTTAAGAAAACTTTGAGAGTAGTGCAAGTTTTCTTGGAGTATATCCTCGCCCTACTAGTCAGAATACTCTTATTTGAAAGGTAAAGGGATATTATTATAGTAAGGGATATTATTTGTTGTACCCGTAAGGGGTGTTATTCTTTCTTATTCATGAAGAAATCCTTATGTTATTTCATTCTTTATTATTCTGTTGGAATAACCTGTATACGAGGCATACCCTATACATAACCTATATACGCGGCATACTCTGTACTTGGTGAAATCCTTATGTTATTCCATTCTTTATTATTCTGTTGGAATAACCTGTATACGAGGCATACCCTATACATAACTTGTATATGCGGCATACCCTGTACTTGGTGAAATCCTTATATTATTCCGTCTTTATTATTCTGTTGGAATATCCTGTCTGTGTGTTTTACATCGGACCTGGTTCTATCTTTATTATTCTGTATTTATTATTCTGTTGGAATAACCTGTATACGCGGTTTACCGTATACCTGGCGAAGTCTGTAGTTATTCAATTCTTTATTATTCTGTTGGAATAACCTGTATACGCGGATTACCGTATACATGGTGAAGTCTGTTGTTATTCAATTCTTTATTATTCTGTTAAAATATCCTGTCTGTGTGTTTACTCATGATCTGGTTCCATTATTTATTATTCTGTTGGAATAACCTGTCTGTGCTGATTACGAACGCATGCTGAAATTCTTCTGTTATTCCATTCTTTATTATTATGTTGGAATAACCTATCTATGCGAAGTACTGCATACATGGTGAAATTCTTTTATTATTCCATTCTTTATTAAACTGTTGGTTATTGGTTTTACAGTTGTATATCTTTGGCCTGTAGTGCAAATATGATATGTTGTTGAATATCTTTGGCATGTAGTGCAAAGATGATCTGTTGTTTGATAGCTTTGACCCGTAGTGTGAAGATGAACAGGTGTATGACATGATCATGACCACTAGTGATACTAATGAATATCTTTGGCCGTAGTGCATGGATAATTCAGTGATGTGATTGGCAGGATCATGACCATTAGTTAATAGTTGAATGTCTTTGGCCGTAGTGCACTGACAGGCAATTGATTAGTATGATAATGACCATAAGTTTTATAGTTGAATATCTTTGGCCCGTAGTACAAAGATAGACAACTGATTGGTATGATCATTGTTATTACATTTGAATATCTTCAACCTTGGGGTAAGGATATTGAGCAAACGTTCTATTAAGACTTTGTGGCAAGAAGGAACTGTTAATTCACATTATTATAAATACGAATTGTGAATTTAACTAACATCTTTGGTGGTTCAGGTGAAGACAAGTGTTGAAAGTTCTATTTGTCTTGGGTATAACAAAGAACTGTTGATGAGTATTACAGGAATAAATTATCAATGATGGGCTTTTAATCTAGAGGAGATAGTAGACATTATATTCTACTTGACTCTTCTGAGGGATTGTTGATTCCGCTGTAATTATGGTTGAAAACTTTTATTATCTACCATATGTTCTAAATCTCTGATTTATTCTGATAAAGGCTATTGATAAATTAATTATCTTAGCCACGATATTCTTTACTGGGCTATTTGTGCTCGCCCTTTTTGCTTCACAACTCCTTTCAGGTAATAAGAGTGTAGCTAGGTTGAGCGGGGATAACAGGGAAATAGTGTGATGGTCCGAGACTGTCGGAGTTTATCAATACATTATAAAATGACATGACGTACAATATATAATTATATTGAGGACCTAAGATGTGGGTGTCGTATTTTATACGTCACTTAATAATTAATTTTGGTGAACAACAATAGAGACTTTGAAAGCGTCAAAAGTGCACCTCATTAGAATGAATATGATAGTAATCTTCTCGTTCTTCTTTGGGGTCTTCAAATATTTGCTGCTGTATTTTATATGGCATTGTAACAATTTGAGTTTGGATACTGTCTACGAGATAATATTGTATTAAAACTCACAGTTAACTGTTGTCGTACTCTGCACGACAGTTCAACAGTTGTATAAATGAAATTTGTATTTGATTTTTATAATGTGATATCTGGAGACTCAGAATGGGTCGTGTGGACCTATTTTGGGGGCGTCACAACTTGGGCCTGCCTTCTCCCGAAGAATTTCTAAAAAGAAAGGAGACGCCTTTTTACCCGAACGTTCATTCAATTATTGAACCTCGACTAACTGTCTCTGAAGCTCTTTCACCTCTTTAGCTAAGAGTTCTACTCATTCTGGTTGTGAAGAGACCTCTTTCTTCGGAGAGCTTTTCTTCTTCTGAGCAGAATGTCCCCTTCCCTCTGAATTATCTGCCCTAGAAGGACTTCGTCGATGGCTTCTGTTGTGATGAGTATCTATAGGGCAGTGTGCCCTCTTCAGATTCTCAGGAGTACTACTTCTGGATATGCTTTGGCGTCTACCCTTCTCGGTATATTGAGGATACTTAAGGCGAAATTCCTTCTTTGAACCCTCGGGCGTACGCCCTCTTGATCTGCTTCTTCTCCGGCTCTTTTCATTACCTTGAGAATCCTCAGGGCGAGGTGTCCTCTTTGGATCTTCGGGAGTATGACTTCTGGCTCTTCTTCGATCTCTAGAATGACTTCAAGACCTACTTTCAGACTACATGGGCCTTTCACCTTGCCTTGTTCTTCTGCCTGGAGATCTACCACGTTCTTTGGGCCGAGTATAACTAGACGCCTCATCCTCCATTTCGGCCATAAGAACCATCTGTTTGAAAATCTCCTCCCTCTGCTGCAGAAGCACTTTCATAGCTTTGTCATTCTTCTGTGCCATCTCAGCCAAAGTAGATATTCTGTCTGCCTGACCTTCTCGGTATAGGGTTCTAGGCGGCGTGCTTTCTACCCTTTTCTGATCTTTTTCAGGTCCTTTACTTGCAGTGGAAAATAACCTTCGTTTGGTATCACCATGGTCTCTTGCATGAGACCCCTCTGGAACATCTTATGATCCAATCCTGTCATGGATACTTTTTGAAGGACCCAGCCTATCCTTAACAGAAATTCTCTGTAAAGAAGAACTCGCCGTCGTCGGCTGTCCCTCAGCATTAACTGTCTTACTTTTCACCATAAATTCCGATGTAGAACAGTCAATAACTGTGGTTGAAACCCAAAAACACTAGAAAAAGCCCTCCTTCTAGCGCCAATGTTAATGCCAAGATCTTTCTACGCGCCTCAATCACCGAAATGCGCGTCCAACCCTGCACAAAAAATGAATCAGCACCAAAAGCTTAACGGCATGGGCCGTCGGGGGATAGCTCCAACGTGAGAATCAGTACAAGCCGACACAAGGTTAACAATGGAGGTTGTGTGCTCTAGTGTCTGGTATAAAATTTGCATATTACCTCTTTTGTGTAGTGCTCTATCCTCATATACTCATTCCACCATCCTGCATGCAGCTGACTTAAAGTGATCTCAGCTAATTGCATGCAAAATCATCTACTGGTCACCTCCCTGTTCCCCACTAACTAAGATCAAGCTAAATCCTCATCAATTAAGGTGTTGGTCTCACATTCCAACACATGTTCATTAATACCTTTTAACTCAAGCCCAAATATATCCTCTTTTAAACAATAACCCAATACTCCAAAGGCCCAATTAAGTGTGGTCCAATAGGTCCAAATATTCATGGCCTAACACAAATGCTCATCGAATCATTCGAAACTGCTAAACAAGCTTGCAACCCAAAATCCGCTCCGTCGTCAGATCCACCGTTCTCCTCCTTAAAAAGCTACAGCATACCGAGATCTGTCGCCGCCAAGTATTCTTGATTTTCCATCGCTAGTTCTTAGTCTGCCATCGACAGAAGATCTGATTAATAAGGCTTCGAGAAATTCTTCCGAGGTTCTTCTGAGAGGGGATCTGTTTAATAAGGCACTTTTGGAGTGGAAATCGGAGGTTCTGCTAGACATTTTTTTAGAGAAGAGAATATGCTTTTTCTCTTTTAATCCACATAAGCATTTTATTTATTTATTTTAATCTAAAAGCGGGCCATTTATTTAATGACTCACATGCAACATGTCTAATATTAATCAAATCAGCACTAACAAAAAATTATACAAATACTTGTTTGAAATATTTTTTCAGTTTAGTAAAATTTCAATAACCACAATAAAAATCGAGTTCTATTACATTGACCAAACATTCAATTAACTCGATTTACTAATCTTAATGAATTGTCTAATTCTAACTGAATAATTGGTTGTACAAGTTCTAAGTGAACCTGTGACGCCCCCAAAATAGGTATACATCGCCCATTCTAAATCGCCAGATACATAACTACTGACAACTTCATTTATACAATTGTCATGCAAAATACGACGACACATATACTATGAGTTTCAATACAAATATTGTTACGTATATAATACGACAATATTCATATTACAATGTCTTATAAAGTACAACATCAAATATTTCAAGTCCCTAAAATAACACGAGAAGATTTATGTCATCCTCATTCTAATGGAGTGCACTTGTGACGCTTCCAAATTCAAGTTCGCCTCACCTTATTTTTGTTCACCAAAATTAAATATTAAATGATGTATAAAATGTGTCACACCCAATTTAAGTTCTTAGTACAATTATTATGCTACATCGTTTCATAATTTGATTAGGCTTGTGACTAATTCGTAACACCACTTTATACCCATGTTCTTTCTGCTAGTCCCAGCTACACTTTTATTACCTGAAAGGGGTTGTGAAACAAAAGAGTGAGCACAAATAGCCCAATAAAGAATATCATGACTTAAGATAATGACATTATCAATAGCCTTCATCAATACTAAATCAGATATTTAGAAGATATGGAAGATGATAAAAGTTTTCAACCATAATAGCAACAGAATCAACAATCCATTAGAAGAGTTAAGTAGAACATAATGTCTACTATCTCCTCTAGATTAAAAGTCCATCGCTAATATTTAATTCTTGTAATACTCATCAACAGTTCTTTATTGTACCCAAGACAAAGAGAACTCTCATCACATGTCTTCACCTGAACCATCAAAGATTATAGTTAAATTCACAATTCATATTTATAATCAGGTAAATCAACAGTCCATCTTTTCAATACGAGCCTAAGACATACAACTATAAAACCAATCACGCTAAGACTCAGCTCAATAAATAATCCACATCATTTATAACTTTACAGGTCATGATTATACCGAATAATCCCTGGACATAGTCATACCAATCAACTGTCCATCTTTGCACGTAAGCCAAAGAGGATTTTGTTTATCATCAATTTTATCACTGAGACTCAGCTAAATAAATAATCCACATCACCGAATTATCCATGCACTACGGCCAAGGATATTCGTTAGTATCACATCCATGAATTATCCATGCACTACGGGCTAGGAATATTCATTATTATCACATCCACGAATTATCCATGCACTACGGGCCAAGGATATTCGTTATTATCACATCCATAAATTAATATTTCATCGCTGAGACTCAGCTCAATAATTAATCCACAACACTGAATTATCTATGCACTACAGGCCAAGGATATTCATTATTATCACATCCCTGAATTAATATTTCATCGCTGAGACTCAGCTCAATAATTAATCGACATCACTGAATTATCCACGCACTACAGGCCAAGGATATTCATTAGTATCACATCCACAAATTATCCATACACTACGGGTCAAGGATATTCGTGATATCACCAATGATCATGATTATACCGAATAATCCCTGGTCATAATCATACCAATCAACAGTCCATCTATGCAATACGGGCTAAAGATATACAACTGTAAAACCAATAATCAACAGTCCATCTTTGCACTACTGGCCAAAGATGACTTTCAACACAATATAAACATGAGAATGATGATAATGATATATATAATGAATGGATAGGAATAATCAGAATAATAAGATAAAATAAATCTTAGTAATTTTCAACTTAATTATCCAGAGTCCAAATTGCCAACATGATATTAGATGAAGTACAAATATTAACGATATTCTAATCATTTCAGGACCTTTCATCATTTAATGATAAGCTGAAGAAAACGAATAATAACATCTTACCATAATATGGAGTATGAAAGAAAATGATATCACTTTACCATAAAAATGGTACCCCTTACCACAATAATGATATCACTTACCTTAGCATGTGACTTGATTCTGCTTTTTGTGAAATTGATCAACTTAAACAATGCTTGCATTCCTTATCTACACTTGGAGTAACATTACACTCAATAGAAATACTCACAATATTGTAGTAAAAGAATTATATATTTTTAGTGTAGCGATGGTGTGTGTTTAATTGCTCAACCGGGCAACCTATTTATACTGAAAATTTAGTAAACAACTAGCACACCTGTGACGCCCCCAAAATAGGTATACATCACCCATTCTGAGTCGCCAAATATATGGTACAGAAACGACTACTGTGACACCCCCAAATCCCGGTACTTCATTTCCTCAGGATTTGGTGTTCACGTAATCAAAACATTCATTTTTAACTACCCAATTATAATAAAATTGAATAACAAACCTGCCCATACAGGAATAAACTTAAATAAATCTCCCAGGTTAACTAACCTTTACAAACAATCATTCATGCGGAAAATTAAAATAAACTTCATTACAATTTTTAAACCAAATCTGAAAATAAACTATTCAATTATTACAAGTCTTTAGCATTGCTTTGTCTTTCCTTTCCCTTTACTAGTACTAGGTACATCACCAGTTTCAACCTTAGCTGTAAGAAATTTTACAGGCAAGAGTGAGCAAACAAGGCCCACTTGAAATAACAAGAATTAAATCATTAAACTTTTACATCATTTGTCAACATTAAGCTCAATAGAATTTAACAATATATTCTATTAACTTTTGGAAAGCTTTAACCTTTACTGAGGGTCTAATGACCGCGAATCATGTCCACAGTTATAAGTAATTTTTCAACTTAAACTTTAACAGTCATAAGACTATAAGGACTTCACGTACTTAGGGGGATCAACCCTTCGTACAATGTATTGTGCACAATCATTTCAACGCTAAGCGTAACCTCTTATAAAAGAGTTGTTCTTCTTAGTATTTAGAATATAAGTCCGTACCAAAGTGAGTTTGGTTTGGATACATCATGGGGTAATTTAGAATTCAACGGTAATCAACTAAGGTTTAGTTGATTACAAACGACATAACTGTATACTATGGAATAATCATAGTTTAATTGATGTTTATAAATTGACATCATGCTTTAGGGATAATCTAATAGCATACAATTTGAATAATTATAACCTACCTTGCTTGAACAATAATAAGACAAGGTTAATTGAATAATAAACATCCACAACGTGTATATAATTGTACATGCTAAACCACAAGTTAAGTACAAGAATAACTTGCTCCAAATAAATTTATACCATTATATGATAATCGAAATTGAAACAATAATTAGTTCAATAACACCAATGATTAGAAAACTTATACAATAAAGAACTTGCTAAATATCAAAAGTTAAGGCTTAGAAACTTGCTCAATGTGAAAGGTAAGTTTAGGAAACTTGCCTTTAGCACAAGCTACACTTTTACCACTTGAATTGATACCCTAAACATATGTCATATTGACACAATTAGTCCTAACCAACATTGTACATTTATATAAACAATTACATTCATCATATGGGTTGAATTACCCATTCACATAATCAATTATTTTTCAAGTAGATAATACTTAATAACATGATAGTTCATAGTCTAATAACACTGAAATTATCATTTAACGTTATTATGATAAACACATAACATTTATTTTCAAGTTTTGTACATTTAAACAAAACTGTCATACAGTTCTGCCAAGCCGCGCCGCGGCGCCACAGTTTGTACTGTGGCTCGCGCTGCGGCGCTGAGTCGGCGCTGCGGCGCATCGATTATACTATGAGCCGGCGCTGCGACGCAGTGATTGTGCAACAGGTCGTGCTTACGTCATGGTGATGGCGCTGCGGCACCAGAAATGAACTGCTGGGCCGCGCCGCGGCGCGAACTATCAGCGTCGACTGACAGCTTCGACAACCATGAAAGAAAAAGCCAAATTGGCCAAAAAGCTCGAATCTAATAGACTAGTTACACTCTATTTTATATATAAACTTCATATAAACATATAGTAAAGACTTCTAACATGTTTTTACTCATAAATTAACACAAACATCAAATATCCAACACCCAATTTCAATATTTTTGTCAAAAACTCCATTTTTGATATCTTCCATGAAAAATCAATACTGTGATTTTGTTATTCAACCAAAATAGTAAATTCTAAGCATAATGATTATGATGTTACATACTCTAGCAATTCTTATAATCAATTTATCAATACAACAACTAATTACACTTTAATTTCCATTTTAACTAAAGCCATACTCATTCATAAAAACTCTCCGTAAAATAATTTTTCATAAAATACATACATACATGAACTAATATATCTTATAATCATATATAACTCATAAAACAATCATAAAATCAATAATCATGCCAAATTATAAACATAACAACAATTTATCTTTTATAAAAATCACAGAGAACTTTTTAGAAGAAGAAAACTAAATTTTTTAAAGAAAAAGATGGAGCTCCTACCTTGGATTAGGAAGATGATGATATTATCTTCTTTGATTGTCAAGCTTTTCTCCAAAACCTGTTAAAATATCTCTCAATTCTCTCTAGTTTTCTCTCTGTATTTCTTTCTTCTTCTTTTTCTTTTCTCTCTGTAAAGTTTAACTGAGTCCCTAACTCTAACATACGTACTATAAAATATAACGTATATAATAATAATATATATTAATTATATAATATAAGTACTGATATAAATATATCAGTTATATAAGTTTTGAAATTTAAAAGCCATAAGGCTTGTTTGGCTAGTCTAAATAGAATAACCCATTAATCCTTACTCCTTGTTTGGTAAATTGAATTAAAACAAATGGATTAATCCTTATACCTTGTTTGCTAAAACACTATTAGATTAAAGACTTATTATACAATAAGTCATGTTTGACAAAACTAAATTAAACCATTTTTAATTTATTTTAATAACTCCTTTATAGCAAGGTTATTAGTCACACCTTTATTAAATTAATAAATCAATTAAACATTAATCTATTAAATTACTTTAACACATAAACAATTATAATTTTTTTTTACAATTATAATTTCATTTAATCAACTAATATTTCAAACTTCAATTTCTCATTTAAATATTATTATTTATTTAAAATCATTATAAGCTCTCTAGCTTATTAAATTAAGCTCCATTATTATAAAATCTCATAATAATTAATTTATTTAGCTCCTTAATTATTTACTCAACAAATAATTAATTAAATCACATCAACTCAAATTGCCATATAATTCAATAAATATTTAATATTGCCAATAAATATTTAATATTTAATATTTAATTATTTATTCAACAAATAATTAAATAAACCACATCACTCAAATTGAACAATTATTTATTCAACAATAACATATCCATTAAATACTTAAATAAATCAATAAATATTTAATATCACACTTTAAAATTATGGAATGTTACATCATTCCCTCCTTACAAGGATTCTGTCCTCAAAATCACAACTCAAACAAATCATTCGTTACATTCTTCCCTACTTACAAAGATTCTGTCCCCAGAATCGAAGACACAGATTAAACAAATAACTCAGGGTATTCCTTCAACATTTTCTCTTCGAGTTCCCACGTAGCTTCTTCAGCGTTGTGGTTTCTCCATATCACCTTCACAAAAGGTATCACCTTATTCCTGAGCACTTGTTCTTTCCTGTCGACTATCTGGATAGGAATCTCTTCATAAGACAAATCTTTCTCGAACTGCAATGGTTCATACTCAATCACATGTTTGTAGTCTGGTTTATATGGTCGTAACACCGAAATATGAAAAATATTATGAATATTTTCCAACTTTGGAGGTAGAGCTACCTCGTAAGCCACTTCTCCCACTCTTCACAGCACTTCAAAGGGTCCAATAAACCTCGGACTTAACTTTCCCTTTTTACCGAAACGAATTTTCCCCTTGTAGGGAGAAACTTTTAAGAATACAAAAGTTCCTACGTCAAATGTACGATCTTGTCTGTGTTGATCAGCATACTTTTTCTGTCTGTCTTGAGCTGCGACCAGTCTTGTCCTGATGAGTTTGACAACATCAGCAGTTTGTTGTACCAGTTCTGGTCCTAACAGTTGGCGTTCACTGACTTCATTCCAACACAGTGGGGTTCTGCACTTTCTGCCGTACAATGCCTCGTAAGGTGGCATGCCGATGCTCGCGTGATAACTGTTGTTGTAAGAAAATTCCACCAATGGTAGTTGATCTTCCCAGCTTCCTTTAAAGTCCATGACACATGCTCTCAGCATATCTTCCAATGTCTGAATTGTTCGTTCGCTTTGGCCATCTGATTGTGGATGATAAGCCGTACTCATTCGCAACTGTGTTCCCATACATTCTTGTAGTCTCTTCCAGAAATTCGATGTAAACCACGGATCTCTATCAGACACAATTGATACTGGCACTCCGTGCCTCGAAACGATCTCCTTAATGTACAATCTTGCCAACTGATCAAGATTGAATCTAATCTTTATTGGTAAAAAGTGCGCTGATTTCGTCAGTCTGTCCACTATTACCCAAATCGCATCGCATTCTCTCTGAGTAGTTGGAAGACCCACCACAAAATCCATCGTGATGTGTTCCTACTTCCATTCCGGTATTTCTAACGGTTGGAGTAATCCGCTGGGTCTTTGATGTTCGGCTTTTACTCTCTGACATGTTAAGCATTTCGCTACGCATTCAGCAACATCTCTTTTCATATTTGGCCACCAAAAATGCCGGCGCAAATCCTGATACATTTTCGCGCTTCCTGGATGAATTGAATACTTTGAGCTATGAGCTTCAGTCAGAATTTCTTCTTTCAGCTCTAGCACTGCTGGAACCCAAATTCGTCCATTGAACCGTAGTAAACCTTCGGTATCGACCTTGTATTTTACATCTCCGCCTTCACCCAAATTCTTTTTGATTTTTCCACACTCTCCATCTTGTAATTGAGCAATTTTCACTTTGTTCACTAAAGTTAGATCAGCTTCTATCTGGAATAGTTGTTCGTCAGATTCTTTTGGAAATTTGATTTCCAACTCCAATTTTGTCATTGCTGAAATGAGCTCCTTTTGAGTTGTTATAAGCATCAACTTCTCCCGACCTTTCCTGCTTAAAGCATCTGCAACTACATTTGCTTTACCCGGATGATAAAAGATCTCACAATCGTAATCTTTTATTAATTCCATCCACCTTCTTTGACGCATGTTCAAATCCTTCTGAGTGAAAATATACTTCTGACTTTTGTGGTCTGTGTAGATCTCACATTTCTCTCCATAAAGATAGTGTCTCCATATTTTTAGAGCAAACACCACTGCAGCCAATTCCAAATCATGAGTCGGATACCCCTTCTCATAATCCTTCAATTGTCTTGATGCATAGGCAATAACTTTGCCGTTCTGCATAAGAACACAACCCAACCCTTTATGTGAGGCATCACTATATACCACAAAATTTCCTGTATTATCTGGCAAAGTCAATACAGGTGCCACACTTAACTTCTTCTTTAAATCTTGAAAACTCTCTTCGCACTTCTCCGTCTAAACGAATTTTACAATTTTTCTTGTCAAATTTGTTAGCGGAGTGGCTATCTTAGAAAAAGCTTGAATAAATCTTCTATAATAACCAGCCAGTCCCAAGAAACTCCTCACTTCTGACGGTGTTTTTGGTTGTTCCCAATTGATTACTGCTTCCACTTTCGACGGATCCACTGAGATCCCATCTTTGTCAATCACATGCCCCAAAAATTGTACACGGTCGAGCCAAAATTCGCACTTAGAGAACTTCGCGTACAGTTTTTCCTTTCTTAGTGTCTCCAATGTCAGACGTAAGTGTTCCACGTGTTCTTCTTGAGTTTTGGAATACACTAGAATGTCATCAATGAATACCACTACAAACTTGTCTAGGAATGGTTTAAACACCCTGTTCATCAAATCCATAAACGCAGCAGGTGTATTGGTTAAACCAAAAGACATCACCAGAAACTCGTAATGTCCATACCGAGTTCTGAATGCCGTTCGTGGTATATCCTCCTTTCTTACCTTCAATTGGTGATAACCACTTCTTAAATCTATTTTCGAAAAGTACTTAGCACCCTTCAGTTGATCAAACAAGTCATCTATTCTTGGCAACATGTATTTGTTTTTAATAGTGACTTTGTTTAACTCCCTATAATCAATGCAAAGACGCATTGACCCGTCCTTCTTCTTCACAAATAAAACTGGGGCTCCCCACGGCGATACGCTTGGTTGAATATATTTCTTGTCCAGCAGCTCTTGTAACTGAACCGTTAGTTCCTTCATTTCTACCGGAGCCATTCTGTACGGGGCCTTCGATATCGGTGCTGTTCCCGGTACTAAGTCGATCACGAACTCAATTTCTCTGTCAGGCGGAAGTCCTAACAAATCCTCTGGAAAAACGTCTTCGAATTCCCTCACTACTGGTATTTCTTCCAGCTTTACCCCCTTCTTTTGAGTATCAACTATGTAAGCTAAATAGCCCACATAACCTTGACTCAACAATTTCTTGGTCTGCATAGTCGTCAGACATTTCATTTGTCTAGGCAACTTGCTACCATAAAATACTACTTTGACGGAGTCATAAGGTTTACACACTTCTTTTGGCAGTCAATTACCGCTCCGCATTTGAACAACCAATCCATTCCCAAAATTACATCAAATTCCCCCAGTCTAATCGGAATCAAATCTACCAACAAGACATTCTCCTTAATGTTCACCCTACAGTTCTTGTATACAAATCTAACAGGGATTATTTCCTTATTCGCAATTTCTATGTTCAAAGGAAAATTCAGTTCTTCTCTAGGCAATTCTAACATCTTAGCAAATTCATCAGATATAAACGAACAAGTAGCACCCGAATCAAATAATACATATGCATCAATATCATTGATTGGGATAATACCTGAAACTACATCCTTTGATTGCACATCATCTTGCACAGTCATGTTAAAGGTTCTGGCTATGGGTTTGATTGATGCTGCAGGTCCTGTAACAGTCCACGCACCTCCATTGTTATCTCCTTTGCTTCTGGTTGTCACTCCCTCCTTCTTCTTAGGACATTCACGAGCAAAGTGATCCTTGGATCCGCACGTGAAGCACGCATTCTTCTTTGATTGAGTGCAATTTAGGGCGATGTGACCCTCCTGGCCACAATTGTAGCAAACTCATTTTCCCATCAAGCACGCACCCTTGTGAAACTTTCCACATGTCGCACATGCTTCAAACTTTTTGTTCTGCTGGTTACCTTGCTGGTTTCCAGTACCCATACTCCCATTCCACTTCCTCTTATTGTTGTTGTTATTGTTGTTGTTACCACTGCTACTACCACCATTCTTCACCTCATTCTCATTCTTCTTCTTCTTTTGTTCCTGGTTAAATTTTGTCACCGCCTCGCCTCCACCTTCAGCGAGTACTGCTTTCTCCATCACTGCTGCAAACGTCTTCAATTGGAACAGGGAAACCCTACTGTACAACCATGGTTTCAGTCCCTGTTCAAACCTCTTCGCCTTACGCTCATCTGTTCTAACCTGATATGGCGCAAACCTCGCCAATTCATTGAATTTTGCGGCATACTCAGATACCGTCATCGTTCCTTGCTTCAGTTCTAGAAACTGTACTTCCAGCTGACTCTTCGAACTCTCCAGGAAATAGGTCTCGAAAAAAAACTCCTTGAACCTATCCCAAGTCATCACTCCTAGCCCTTCACGAGTTTTATTAGCCTGCCACCAATAACTAGCTTCTGCTTTCAACATGAAAGTTGCAAAAGCAGTCTTTTGGTCATCCCCTACCCTAGCGACATCGAACACCTTCTCTATCTCCATAATCTAGGTTTGTGCTTCGACTGGATTCATGGACCCACATAATTCAGGTGGTCCAACCGCCTTAAACTCCTTAAACGTTGTACCTTGGTTTTGAGGTTGATTCTGCAACGCTCCTGTTAGTAGTGTTACTAGTTGTTGAATGGGATTCGCATCAACATTGTCGTTATTGTTAGTTCCTTCAGTGGTTCTCTGTCGTGTTGGCTGACGTCTGGGAGGCATTTTCTGTTAAAATAAAACATCTATTAGACCATTACTCAACTTCTTTAAGTATTTCTAATTAACTTGCTTCTATAAAAGAAATACCCACATAGCACATAACACTTTGAACAAAATAATAATAACATTTATTTATTCATAAACTTTCTGAAAACATAACACAATAGCATCTCTGCTATCTAAATTCCTTTCCTGAACTACAAAAGTTTCAGGACAACATCATTATTATCATATCCCATGGTTACTTAACACTAGGGACTTACACATTATTTAATACTTATTACGTACATTACCGACACATTTTCTACGATGATCTATTAAGGTACTTCGTAGCCCTATCACGTTCTTCCTCCATGACTCGAAACATTGTTCTGCGATCTAACACAAATGATGGCAGCATCTCGAACTGAATCGGATATCCCATGACCCGATCTTGAGCTCGATTAATTGCGGTGTTAAATACTTTATCCATCTCTTCCATCTTCATCCTCTTTGCCTGCGCGTCTCTCGCTGCTCTTCCAGTTCGTTGACAAGCTTCCTCGTATGCATCTTCAGCTTTTGCCCTCTTAGTAGCTTCTTCTCTCAGCTTGCTCTCCAGTTCAGCGACCATCTCGATCAATTGTTCTTTCTCTCCTTCAGTCTGTATTAATTTCTCCTCGGCGTTAGTCAGTCGTTCTTCACGATCCAGGATCTCATCGTCCTTCTGTGTCATTGCAGTCCGTTGTTCAGCTACTATCTCTTGCAATTCCTCAACTGTATCCTGAAGTTCCACGTTACGGTCGTAGACCTCATCATATATACGAGCAACCATCGAGGTTAATGGAGTCTCCTTTTCCTCGTCCTCGTTATCTTCATCCTCCTGTGGCAACTCCACGGGATCCTCCTCATCCATCTCCACATCATCATCCTCATCTTCAACCACTGTGACCAACGGGGCTGACTCCCGTGGCAGTAGTTGTTCCCAAACTACCTGAATGTCGCGAGGCTCCTCCTCTATAGGCATTTGAGGTCCCTCCTCCCTAGCCTGACTGGATTCTCCGACATCAGTCATCCTGACAACAAAATTTTAAAGTTTTAGTTATTAATCATTCTACTCGACACTCGCGAGCACATAAGTTATAAACACATAAGCACATAAGTGTTTTATTACTTCTTTCTTAAAACTATCTTTTCAAAGGTTACTTCCTAAGGCTTTTTTTTCCCACCTAAGGTTCATAACCTAAAGCTCTGATACCAACCTGTGACACCCCCAAATCCCGGTACTTCATTTCCTCAGGATTTGGTGTTCACGTAATCAAAACATTCATTTTTAACTACCCAATTATAATAAAATTGAATAACAAACCTGCCCATACAGGAATAAACTTAAATAAATCTCCCAGGTTAACTAACCTTTACAAACAATCATTCATGCGGAAAATTAAAATAAACTTCATTACAATTTTTAAACCAAATCTGAAAATAAACTATTCAATTATTACAAGTCTTTAGCATTGCTTTGTCTTTCCTTTCCCTTTACTAGTACTAGGTACATCACCAGTTTCAACCTTAGCTGTAAGAAATTTTACAGGCAAGAGTGAGCAAACAAGGCCCACTTGAAATAACAAGAATTAAATCATTAAACTTTTACATCATTTGTCAACATTAAGCTCAATAGAATTTAACAATATATTCTATTAACTTTTGGAAAGCTTTAACCTTTACTGAGGGTCTAATGACCGCGAATCATGTCCACAGTTATAAGTAATTTTTCAACTTAAACTTTAACAGTCATAAGACTATAAGGACTTCACGTACTTAGGGGGATCAACCCTTCGTACAATGTATTGTGCACAATCATTTCAACGCTAAGCGTAACCTCTTATAAAAGAGTTGTTCTTCTTAGTATTTAGAATATAAGTCCGTACCAAAGTGAGTTTGGTTTGGATACATCATGGGGTAATTTAGAATTCAACGGTAATCAACTAAGGTTTAGTTGATTACAAACGACATAACTGTATACTATGGAATAATCATAGTTTAATTGATGTTTATAAATTGACATCATGCTTTAGGGATAATCTAATAGCATACAATTTGAATAATTATAACCTACCTTGCTTGAACAATAATAAGACAAGGTTAATTGAATAATAAACATCCACAACGTGTATATAATTGTACATGCTAAACCACAAGTTAAGTACAAGAATAACTTGCTCCAAATAAATTTATACCATTATATGATAATCGAAATTGAAACAATAATTAGTTCAATAACACCAATGATTAGAAAACTTATACAATAAAGAACTTGCTAAATATCAAAAGTTAAGGCTTAGAAACTTGCTCAATGTGAAAGGTAAGTTTAGGAAACTTGCCTTTAGCACAAGCTACACTTTTACCACTTGAATTGATACCCTAAACATATGTCATATTGACACAATTAGTCCTAACCAACATTGTACATTTATATAAACAATTACATTCATCATATGGGTTGAATTACCCATTCACATAATCAATTATTTTTCAAGTAGATAATACTTAATAACATGATAGTTCATAGTCTAATAACACTGAAATTATCATTTAACGTTATTATGATAAACACATAACATTTATTTTCAAGTTTTGTACATTTAAACAAAACTGTCATACAGTTCTGCCAAGCCGCGCCGCGGCGCCACAGTTTGTACTGTGGCTCGCGCTGCGGCGCTGAGTCGGCGCTGCGGCGCATCGATTATACTATGAGCCGGCGCTGCGACGCAGTGATTGTGCAACAGGTCGTGCTTACGTCATGGTGATGGTGCTGCGGCACCAGAAATGAACTGCTGGGCCGCGCCGCGGCGCGAACTATCAGCGTCGACTGACAGCTTCGACAACCATGAAAGAAAAAGCCAAATTGGCCAAAAAGCTCGAATCTAATAGACTAGTTACACTCTATTTTATATATAAACTTCATATAAACATATAGTAAAGACTTCTAACATGTTTTTACTCATAAATTAACACAAACATCAAATATCCAACACCCAATTTCAATATTTTTGTCAAAAACTCCATTTTTGATATCTTCCATGAAAAATCAATACTGTGATTTTGTTATTCAACCAAAATAGTAAATTCTAAGCATAATGATTATGATGTTACATACTCTAGCAATTCTTATAATCAATTTATCAATACAACAACTAATTACACTTTAATTTCCATTTTAACTAAAGCCATACTCATTCATAAAAACTCTCCGTAAAATAATTTTTCATAAAATACATACATACATGAACTAATATATCTTATAATCATATATAACTCATAAAACAATCATAAAATCAATAATCATGCCAAATTATAAACATAACAACAATTTATCTTTTATAAAAATCACAGAGAACTTTTTAGAAGAAGAAAACTAAATTTTTTAAAGAAAAAGATGGAGCTCCTACCTTGGATTAGGAAGATGATGATATTATCTTCTTTGATTGTCAAGCTTTTCTCCAAAACCTGTTAAAATATCTCTCAATTCTCTCTAGTTTTCTCTCTGTATTTCTTTCTTCTTCTTCTTCTTTTCTCTCTGTAAAGTTTAACTGAGTCCCTAACTCTAACATACGTACTATAAAATATAACGTATATAATAATAATATATATTAATTATATAATATAAGTACTGATATAAATATATCAGTTATATAAGTTTTGAAATTTAAAAGCCATAAGGCTTGTTTGGCTAGTCTAAATAGAATAACCCATTAATCCTTACTCCTTGTTTGGTAAATTGAATTAAAACATATGGATTAATCCTTATACCTTGTTTGCTAAAACACTATTAGATTAAAAGACTTATTATACAATAAGTCATGTTTGACAAAACTAAATTAAACCATTTTTAATTTATTTTAATAACTCCTTTATAGCAAGGTTATTAGTCACACCTTTATTAAATTAATAAATCAATTAAACATTAATCTATTAAATTACTTTAACACATAAATAATTATAATTTTTGTTTACAATTATAATTTCATTTAATCAACTAATATTTCAAACTACAATTTCTCATTTAAATATTATTATTTATTTAAAATCATTATAAGCTCTCTAGCTTATTAAATTAAGCTCCATTATTATAAAATCTCATAATAATTAATTTATTTAGCTCCTTAATTATTTACTCAACAAATAATTAATTAAATCACATCAACTCAAATTTCCATATAATTCAATAAATAATTAATATTGCCAATAAATATTTAATATTTAATATTTAATTATTTATTCAACAAATAATTAAATAAACCACATCACTCAAATTGAATAATTATTTATTCAACAATAACATATCCATTAAATACTTAAATAAATCAATAAATATTTAATATCACACTTTAAAATTATGGAATGTTACAACTACAACTTTATTAATACAATTGTCGTACAAAATACGACAACACATAAACTGTGAGTTTAAATACAAATATTATACTCTAGACAATATCCACACTCAAATAAGTCCTCATTATAATTATTGATACACTATTTTACAAAATAGTGAGGACTACTATAACAACTGCCTTAGACCATCACTCCTTACCACGGCTAGTTCCTGCTAAATTCTCACCTCTTGAGAAGAAAAATGGAACAAAAAGGAAATGGGTGAGCTCAACTAGCCCAGTAAAGAATATTATGACTAAGATAATATAATAGACAACAAGTTTTAGATCAACAACTGCAGCGAAAATAACAATCCATTAGAAGAGTCAAGTAGAGAATGAATTCTACTATCTTCTAAGATTTAAAAGTCCATCATTAATATTTTATCCTTGTAACATAAATCAATATATATCTTGAATCAAATATTCATCTTTGCACTACAGGCCAAAGATATTCATTTGTATCACCAGTTGGTCATGTTCATCTAAACACATGTTCATCTTTGCATTACGGGCCAAAGATATTCATCTGTTAATCATTCATCTTTGTACTACAGGCCAAAGATATTCAGTAATATCATCATTTAGGACTGAGGATGATGAAAAATATCTTAAAGAAAACGAATCCAGTGAGACAAAAGGACAAAGATAAGAGATTCGTATTTTAGATAATTCAAGTTTCAAAATACTCCATAATAAACCATAATGGAGTAATATTCAAGAATGAAGATCAAAACATGGATTCAATCAAAGATAGTAACCATAATAGACATCTGGGACAAAGAAGAGAATTTTATTTTTTTGTTAATAGTGTCGTATTTGTGAATAGTGTCGTATATATGAATAGTAACCTCGACACAAAAAGATAGAAATTTCACAATAAAATTCATATCAATATTTCGGCATAATGATATTGAAGAAAATAATATCATTTATAAAGAAAATAACATCCCTTACCTCAAAATTACAGTACTTCTGATCAGAATATCGGATGTAAAGTCGAAGGAAACTTGTACTGAATAGCAACTCTCAAAGTATCTAAATACTCACAAAAATACGCTCGATAATATAGAGAAAAAGAAAACTTATTTCTGGTGTGATTTTCAATTTTAACCTAAGCACCTATTTATAGGAAAATACTAGAACGCCAAAAGAGACTAAATAATAAAATAATATTATTTCTTTTTCTTTCTTCTACGCATGCTAAGTTGGACAATCAAGGCCAGCCACCTTTGAACAAAATTTCTAGCACATGTTTTCAAAAAACAAAAGTGGGTCCCACCCATAATTTTTATAAAAATATTTAATTTTCGAAACATCAATAATTCATAGTAAATAGCCCTTTTATCAAAAAAATACGAATTTTATGTAATTCCATAGGAAATCAAATTCTCTACAACTTTGTAGCTTTAAGTTTTTCCAAATTCTAAACGAAAAATGCCTGAAATCCACATACGGACAATTTTTAATACCTCCATTTCGACAAAATACTGATAAAATACCTTAGCATTAATTTTTTCATTTATAATCACATAAAATAAATATTTCCCTATCCTTTATTTATATCCACATAAAATAAATATTTTCTTATCACATAAATTAATAATTAATTATTCACAAATAATATTACAAAATCACAATTATGACAACCAGGTCGTTCCCAGGAAAGAGGAAACTTTCTGATAAGAATTTCTCCTTACTGGCGCGCAATTAGGTGACCAAACCTCTCCTTAGACAGAATTTCCTTAGACATTACCAATAATGCTAACTAATAATATTATTCAAATAATATGAACTATTAATCTGATAATGGAAAATATTGTACAGTGATAATTATTGAAATAACAATATTATAAAATATCAACATAGCAATTATTGAATCAATAAAATAAAATATTGAACAGTAATTACTGTAATAATTATTGAGTAGTGCCTTCTTACGTAAGAATCAATAATTCAAAAATAATGTACAATACCATTCGCTACTGTACAACCACGCGTATTACTGTATTTTAACCACCAGGTATTCCAACAGTATTAACGGTAACAATTCTGCCGTTATTTATAAAAACTTAAACTTGTCGTTTTCTTTATCCGATCGTTTTTTATTATGGGACCCACAAATGGCTGCGCCATCGTATGAATATTTCCCGACAACAAGAATATTCCACGACCAAACGAATATTCCTCGACAATAATGAATATTTTATAACCACTTACTTATTTTATAAAATTTGCACATTTCACCCATAACCAAAGTATTATATCAAATTAACACCTTATTATTCACAATAATAATTAGAAAAAATTCGATTTTATTTATAAAAAGTTGGGGTCTTACAACCTCCCCTCATGAAATTTCGTCCTCGAAATTGACATACGTACCTGGTGTTTCAAAAAGGTGAGGGTACCTCGTTTTCATTTTCGATTCCAACTCCCAAGTCATTTATTCAATAGCATGGTTCCTTCACAAAACCTTGACTTGTGGTATAACCTTGGTGTGTAGGACATGCTCTTTCCTATCCAAGATCTTAACAGGTACCTTCTCGTATGTTAAATCTTCAGCTATCTCGTCTGGTTCTAACTCAATAATGTGGTTCGAGTCTTTCACATATTAACGAAGCATAGATATGTGAAAAATATTATGAACACGAGACATGCTTGGAGGTAATGCGAGTCTATATGTCATATTTCCTATTCGGTCAAGAATCTCAAATGGACCAACAAATCGTGGATTGAGCTTTCCTCTCTTCCCGAATCTTGTAACTCCCTTCCATGGAGCAATACGTAACAGTATATGATCTCCAATATTAAATTTCACGTCCTTTCGATGAAGATCATCATAACTCTTTTGTTGATCTTGTGAGGTATTTATACGTTGCCGGATCATTTGAATCTTTTCTGTAGTTATGCGTACTAATTCTAGTCCCAACAACGTTGCTTTACCCACCTCGTCCCAGCATACTGGAGAACGACACTTTCGTCCATACAACGCTTTGAATGGAGTCATACCTATACTTGCTTGATAACTGTTGTTGTAGGAGAATTCCACCAATGACAAGTACTTATCCCAACTCCCTTTGAAATCTAGGACACAGAGTCTTAATAGATCTTCAGTGGTTTGAATAGTTCTTTCTAATTGCCCATCTGTTTGAGGATGGTATGCCAAACTGAATCGTAAATCCGTGCCCATGGCTTTCTGCAAGCTAACCCAAAATCGTGAAGTGAATCTTGGGTCACGATCTGAAACTATGGATACTGGCATGCTATGCAATCTCACAATCTAATTTACGTACATACGAGCAAGACGTTCAAGGGAATAAGTCTCCCGTATATGCAAGAAATGAGCAGACTTGTTTAATCTATCAACAATAACCCAAATTGCATCTATGCCTTGAGAAACTTTGGGAAGACCTGTAACGAAATCCATAGTAATGTGTTCCTACTTCCATTCCAAAATCTCAAGTGATTGCAATGGACCCTTTGGCACTTTATGCTCCGCCTTTACATGTTGACAAGTTAAACACCTTGAGATAAACTCTGCGATCTCTCTCTTCATATTGTTTCACCAAAATGTATGTCGAAGATTATGATACATTTTGGTACTCCCAGGTTGGATTGCAAATGGTGTGTTGTGTGCCTCCATCATGATTCTACGCTTTAAGTAAGAATCGTTAGGAACGCAAAGTCTAGAGTTGACTCAAAGTATTCCTTCTTCATCGATTCCTGCTTCTGAAATAGTACCTTCTTGCACTTTCTTCTACATATGCATCAGCCCCAGGTCCGTAGCTTGAGCAGCTTTAACTTTATCAATTAAAGTCGGTTCTACTCGTATGTTTGATATCCTCACGTGGGTACTTGGAGCCTTTAACTCTATCTCCATCCTTTGTAAGTCGTAAAAAATGGGTCTTTGTGTTAACAACATCACACTCGTACCTGCATATGATCTTCTACTCAATGCGTCAGCTACAACGTTTGCTTTTCCAGGATGATATTGAATGCTATGGTCATAATCTTTCAATAGCTCGAGCCAACGTCGTTGCCGCATGTTAAGTTCCTTTTGGGTGAAGAAATATTTGAGGCTTTTATGATCCGTGTAAGACCCCAACTTTTATGAATAAAGAATAATTTTCTCGAAATATATTTTTGAATACTATGGTGTGGATTTGATATAATGTTATAGTTGTGGGTAATATTTACAAATTTTTCAAAGTAAGCAAGTGGTTATATAATATTCGATTAGTCGGGGAATATTAGTTTTAACAGGAAATATTCGTACGACGGCACAATTATTGGTGGACCCCACAACGGAAGTATTGTCGTAGTTAGAAAATGACCGAATTATCTTTTTAAAAAAATAACGGCGAATGTGTTACCGTTAAAACTGTTGAACTACCCGGTAGTAAAAGTAAAATAATACGCGTGGCTGCATAGTAGCAAACGATATTGATTATTGATACTTACGTAAGAAGTCACTCAGTTATACTCAATTATTGCTACAGTAATTACTGCATCATATCTCTCATATTATTGATTCGATTATTGTCACAGTATCATCTGTATAATATGTTATATTATTAAATTAATAATTGAGACGATAAAATTATTCATATTATTATTTGCAATATTAACAATGTCTAGAAAGGTCTGTCGATGAGAGGTTAGATAATCTAATTACGTGCCAATAGGGAGAAATCCTTATCGGAAAGCCCCCTCTTTCCTGGGAACGACCTGGTTGTTAAATATTGTGAGTTATAATATTAATGATGAATAAGTTCGTGTTGATTAAAGATGAAATTAATAGTTCCATTGTGTGGGAATTATTAGTGTTAGTGGAAATTGACATTTATTTCGATATTAATTGATGTCTGGAAGTTATGCTAACCAATCGGGTAATTAGTCGGATAAATGAGTAATTAATTGCTATTAATTCACATGATTATAACTATTTGTTCACATGTGTGTACTATTGATTCACATTCTTGTACTATTAGGGGTGGTGGTGCAAGATTGATAATACTTATATGACTAAGTTAAAAATAGAGGTATAGATGGAGGTACTATACTGTAATTCGTATTTTCACATGTCTAGAACTATTGATTCACATGATTTACTATGAATTCACTTTATTTACAATTAGGGGAGGTGGTGCAAGTTTGATAATACTTGCAGGACTAAATTAAAAAAAAAAAAAATAGGAAGGTATTATACTGTAATATTTTGAGCCCCAAAACGTACAATTATCAAAACTATATTTTTCTATAAATAGAAGCTCATTATTCCTTCATTTCTCACCAATTCACAAAAGCTATAGAGCAATTATTATAGAGAGAAAAAAGAAGAGAAGTCTGCTACCTCACTATTTCAGTATCCAATTTTTCTAAGGTAAGGGGTATTATTCCTTCGTATTCATGAAGAGAGTTATTTTCTTTCAATACTCGTAAGGGTTGTTATTTCATTCTTTATTATTATGTTGGAATAACTTGTCTATGCGAAGTACCGCATACATGGTGAAATTTTTTTGTTATTCCATTCTTTATTATTCTGTTGGAATAACCTGTCTGTACGGTCTATCGCATGCCTGGTGAATTATGTTGTTATTCCATTCTTTATTATTCTGTTAGAATATCCTATCTGTGCGAATTAAGCATAACCTGGTTCCATTCTTTATTATTCTGTTGGAATATCCTGTCTGTGCGGGTTACGCATGACCTAGTTCCATTCTTTATCATTCTGTAGGAATAACCTGTCTGTGCGAATTACGCACGCCTGGTGAATTCTTCTGTTATTCCTATCTTTATTATTCTGTAGGAATAACCTGTCTATGTGGATTACCGCATGCATGGTGAATGATCTTTCGTATTCATTCTTTATTAAATTGTGGAAATGATCTTTCTACGTGGATTACCGCATGACGGACAAAAATCTGTTTGTGGTTTCATATATTCTATCATACTCAGTTGGTTAAAGTTTTGGCTTCTATACTCCATGAAATTAGTAGAATATCCTTAATATATCCGCTTCATCCAATATCTTTTCATGACAATATTCTTCTGAGCATTCTTGAATTTTACTCCACAAAGCAGTATTATGTTGACAACTTGGACGTTATTGATTTCAGGATAAATTAACTTATAAATCTTTAAAATTTAATCTTGAACTTGTTTTCTTGAATTATTATGTCATTGTCATCATCCTAATGCTTATACTGTGATGAAAGTCATCTTTGGCTTACGTGCATAGATAGACTTGGTATGATTATAACCAGGGATCATTCGGTATAATCATGGCCTGTAATGTTATAAATGATGTGGTAAAAGTCCTCAGTGGCCTGTAGTGCATTGATGGACA
This sequence comes from Panax notoginseng, assembly GCA_016801055.1. Classification (NCBI taxonomy): domain Eukaryota; kingdom Viridiplantae; phylum Streptophyta; class Magnoliopsida; order Apiales; family Araliaceae; genus Panax; species Panax notoginseng. The sequence goes on from CM029017.1 coordinate 46,178,262, forward strand.
GTTTTTGGTATGACTATGACCAGGGATTATTCGGTATAGTCATGACCATTGATGATTTAATGAATATCCGTGACCGTAGTGTAGGGATTATTCAATGATGTGGTTTATTTGTTAAGCTGAGTCTCAACGATAAAAATTGATGAAAATATTTTAAATCATAGAAGATAGTAGATATCATGCTCTACTTGACCCTTGTAATGGATTGCTTATTCCGCTGTAGTTAAACTTGTTGTCTATTATATTCTATCAGTTTAACATTGTTGAATGCTAATGATAATTTATTCTGCATTATCTTAGTCATAATATTTCTTACTGGGCTAGTTGAGCTCACCCTTTCTTTCACTGTTCTCTTCGGAAAATGAGAGCGTAGCCTAGACTAGTCGGGGAACGGAGTGACGATCCAGATGATAGCATTAGTAGTCCTCACTATTCTGTTAAATAGTGTGACAATAAATGTAATGAGGATTCCATTGAGTGTGGATATTGTCTAGATGACAATATTCTTATTAAAACTCTTAGATTATGTTTTGTCGTATTTTACACGACTGTTGTATAATTAAGTTGTATTTGAATTTTGTACCATGTATTTGGCGACTCAAGATGGGTGATGTATACCTATTTTGGGGGTGTCACAGTTGGTATCAAAGCTTAGAGATATGATCCCTGGCTGAGATGTGAAACAAGAACTAGGAGGGAAGAGACGGGGAATTCCTTCGCTAGTATGACCTACCTAAGTTTATTTGGTATTTAATTGGTTGGTCAGAGTATAGGGATAATATGTGATATGTTAATTAACCCTTGTTTTATGGAAGTATTTGAAAATGGCATCCGAAAATGTTGAGATAAGCAATGAAGCACGTGAGACCGTTGAGTCACCAACGATCAATACCCAGGGTAATGTGCAACAGGAAGATAATAATCCTCATGTAAATAATAACACCGATGAAATGGTGAACGATGGGATGTTCAGAGGCTTTATGCAATTCATTCAACATTAGGTGAGAGCGGCTCCTGTCCAAAATACAGGTGGAAACACTGACAACTCTGGAACGGTCACCGCTAAGCAGTTCAAGGAGCTGGGACCACCGGAGTTTTTTGGAGAGCCAAAACCACTTAAGGCGGAGACGTAGATAAAGCAGATCAACAAGATATTTGATGTCTTGGGATGCTCTGAGGAGCAAAAGGTTCCCTTTGCCACCTTTATGTTGCGAGCAGAGGCAGATTACTGGTGGGAATCTGTAAAGCGTACTCAGCCTACCGCACTAAAGATGTCTTGGGAAAAGTTCCAAGAGCTGTTCAACGACAAGTACTTTCCTATAAGTATTCGTCACATGAAGGAGGTAGAGTTCATCAAGCTTGAGCAAAACAATATGACCGTGGCGCAGTACAAAGCTAAGTTTGCCGAGTTATCCCAGTTTGCGTCCCACTTAGTTGATAACGAGGAGAGAATGACACGGATGTTTCTAAGAGGTTTGAAACCTGAGATACGCCAATACTTAATTTCTCACAAACTGTGTTTGTATTTAGATGTTGTAAATACGGCTCAGTTGTTGGAGCGCGATAACGAGTCGACCCAACCAAGAGAAAGCAGCCGGCAAAATGATAATACCAATGGTAGCAGTCATCGAAGCGGTGACAACAAGCGTGGAGGGAATCAACATGCCAAAAATGGTAATCACTTCGGTGGTAATCATGGCCATGACAATAAGAGTGGATATTTCATGAGGAGGTGATTCAGCAATGATGGAAGGACGTCAGCACCAACACCTGTTGTTAAGGAAGGAGAACGACCGCCGATCGTATGTTACAAATGCGGAGGGGAGGGACACATCAGTCCAAACTGTACGCAGCAGTCCAAAGCGTGTTACAATTGTGGAAGAGAATGTCACCTAACCCAATTTTGTCGTGCATCGAAGTCAAGTCCAGCTGGGATAGAGGCATCAAAGGCCGTCCCAGACAAGATAAAACCGGTAGTTCAAGGGAGAGCGTTTGTCGTAACCTTCCAAAAAGTGAGTAATTCGAACGAGGTGATCACGGGTAAGCTAATCATAAAATCTAGTGAAATATATACCTTATTTGATATCGGTTCTTTTATTTCTCCTACTTGCGCTCAACGTTTAAATTTAACTCTGGAGAAATTAGACTTTGACTTATCGGTTGAAACTCCGTTGGGCGAAACTTTCATTACATCCACTGTTTATAAGTCTTGTTTGATTCAAATTGGTAACCGCACGTTACCTGTCGATCTTATTTCTTTGAAAATACTTGCATTTGATGTGATTTTAGGGATTGATTGGTTAACTACTCATCATGCTAAACTTTCGTAAGGTTGTTAGCTTTTATATTCCTAACCAACCTATTATGCGAATTCAAGCAACCAAACCACTAAAATCAATCACTGTCATATCAAGCCATAAAGCTATTCGTTTATTGAAAAACGGATGTCAAGCTTTCTTAGCCCATGTCACGGATTTAAATAAAAATACGTCAGATTTGAGTGATATTTCTATTGTTAATAAATTTCCTGACGTATTCCATGGAGAACTTCTTGGCCTGTATCGACCTTGAATCCGATACAAAACCCATTTCTAAAGCCCCATATCGAATAGCTCCTACTTCAGGAGTTAAAAACCCAACTACAAGAATTGTTAGACATCGGTTTCATTCGTCCTAGTACGTCTCCTTGGGGTGCTCCTGTTCTATTTGTGAAGAAGAAAGATGACAGTATTCGACTTTGTATTGATTATCGGGAGTTGAATCATGTCACCATCAAAAATAGGTACCCGTTGCCTCGCATTGATGACCTGTTTGACCAGTTGCAAGGAGCCAAATTCTTTTCAAAGATTGATCTTCGTTCCGGATATCATCAGTTGAAGATTAAAACTGATGACATTCCAAAGACTGCTTTCAGAACTCGGTACGGGCATTATGAATTCCGAGTCAAGTCTTTTAGATTGACTAATGCTCCAGCTGCCTTCATGGACATGATGAACCGAGTATTCAAGGAATATTTGGATCACTTTGTGGTCGTCTTTATTGATGACATCCTCATATACTCCAAAAGCCGTGAAGACTATGAGCAACACTTGAGGCTGATACTTCAAAAGCTTCGTGAAAATAAGCTTTATGCCAAGTTGAAGAAATGTGAGTTCTGGCTTGAGGAAGTTGCATTCCTTGGACACGTGATATCAAATCATGGAATATCTATTGACCCATCGAAGATTGAAGTAATTCAAAGCTGGGAGAAACCAAAGTCAGTGACCGTAGTACGTAGCTTTCTCGGCTTAGCTAGTTATTATCGGAGATTCGTGGAAGGATTTTCTCGAATTGCTACTCCATTAACTCAGCTGACTTGAAAAAATACAAAGTTCAGTTGGAGCGAGGAATGTGAGAAGAGTTTTTAAGAACTCAAGAGAATACTCATTTCAGCACCTATTTTGACAATACCATCTGGCTCAGAGGGATTTGTCATCTACAGTGATGCTTCAGGCAAATGGTTAGGATGTGTTCTCATGCAACATGAGAAAGTGATAGCCTATGCCTCACGATAACTCAAAGAATATGAGAGGAATTATCCTATTCATGATCTAGAGTTGGCAGCAGTCATTTTTACACTTAAGATTTAGAGGCATTACCTATATGGAGAGAAGGTGGAGATCTATACGGATCATAAAAGCCTCAAATATTTCTTCACTCAAAAGGAACTCAACATGCGGCAACGACGATGGCTTGAGCTGTTGAAAGATTATGATCATACCATCCAATACCATCCTAGAAAAGCGAACGTAGTAGCTGACGCATGAGTAAAAGATCATATGCGGGTACGAGTGCAATATTTTTAACGCAAAGACCCATTTTGTACGACTTACGAAGGATGGAGATAGAGTTAAAGACTCCAGGGAGCCCATGTGATGATGACGAATATATGAGTAGAACCGATTTTAATCGATAAAGTTAAAGCTATTCAAGCTACAGACCTGGAGCTGATGCGTATGAGGAAGAAAGTGTAAAAATGTGCTATTCCGGAAGCAAGAATCGATAAAGAAGGAATTTTTCGAGTCAACTCTAGACTTTATGTTCCTAACGATTCTGACTTGAAGTATAAAATCATGATGGAGGCGCACAACACACCGTTTGCAATCCATCCTGGGAGTACCAAAATGTATCGTGATCTTCGACATATATTTTGGTGGAAGAATATAAAGAGAGAGATAGCGGAGTTTATCTCAAGGTGTCTAGCTTGTCAACGAGTCAAGGCGGAGCATCAAGTGCCAAAAGGTCTATTGCAACCACTTGAAATTCCAGAATGGAAGTGGGAGCACATTACCATGGATTTCGTTACTGGTCTTTTCAAGGTTTCTCAAGGCATAGATGCGATTTGGGTCATTGTTGATAGATTGATCAAGTTTGTTCATTTTTTACCGATATGAGAAACTTATACACTTGAACGTCTTACTCGTATGTACATAAACGAGATTGTAAGATTGCATGGTATGCCAGTATCCTTAGTTTCTGATCGAGACCCAAGATTCACTTCAAGATTTTAGGTTAGTTTGCAAAAAGCTATGTGCACGGATTTACAATTTAGTTCGGCATATCATCCTCAAATGGACGGCCAGTCGGAAAGGACTATTCAAACTCTTGAAAATTTATTAAGACTCTGTGTCCTTGACTTCAAGGGAAGTTAGGACAAGTTCTTACCATTGGTGGAGTTTTTCTACAATAATAGTTATCAAGCAAGTATTGGAATGGCTCCATTTGAGGCGTTGTATGGAAGAAAGTGTCGTTCTCCAGTATGCTGGGATGAGGTGGATGAAGCAACGTTGTTAGGACTGGATTTGGTACGTATGACTACGGAAAAGATTCAAACAATCCGACAATGTATAAAATCCTCACAAGATCGACAAAAGAGTTATGCTGATCTTCATCGAAAGGACGTGGAATTCAATATTGGATATAATGTGTTGTTACGTGTTGCTCTATGGAAAGAATTTACTAGATTTGGAAAGAGAGGAAAGCTCAATCCTCGATTCATTGGCCCATTTATAATCCTCGATCGAGTAGGAACTGTGGCCTATAGACTCACCTTACCGTCAAGTATGTCTCGTGTTCATAATATTTTTCACATATCTATGTTACGTAAATATGTGAAAGACCCGAACCACATTATTAAATTAGAACCAGACGAGATAGAGGAAGATTTAACGTATGAAGAGTTACCTGTTAAAATCTTAGATAAGAAGGATCATATTCTACACTCCAAGGTTATACCTCAAGTCAAAGTTTTGTGGAGAAAGCACGATGTGGAAGAAATGACCTAGGAGTTAGAATCTGAGATGAAATCAAGATATCCTCGCCTCTTCGATATACCAGGTACGTACCCTAATTTCGAGGATGAAATTTCATAAGAAGGGGAGGTTGTAAGACCCCAACTTTTATGAATAAAGAATAATTTTCTCGAAATATATTTTTGAATATTATGGTGTGGATTTGATATAATGTTATAGTTATGGGTAATATTTACAAATTTTACAAAGTAAGCAAGTGGTTATATAATATTCAATTGGTCGGGAAATATTCGTTTTAACAGAGAATATTCGTACGACGACATAATTATTGGTGGACCCTACAACGGAAGTATTGTCGTAGTTAGAAAACGACAGAATTATCTTTTTATAAAAATAACGACGAAGGTGTTACCGTTAAAACTGTTAAACTACCTGGTAGTAAAAGTATAGTAATACACGTGGTTGCATAGTAGCACACGGTATTGATTATTGATGCTTACGTAAGAAGTCACTTAGTTATACTTAATTATTGCTACAGTAATTACTGCATCATGTCTCTCATATTATTGATTTAATTATTGTCATAGTATCATCTGTATAATATGTTATTAAATCAATAATTGAGACGACAAAATTATTCATATTATTATTTCCAATATTGACAATGTCTAGAAAGTTCTGTCGAGGAGAGGTTAGATAATCTAATTGCGCGCCAATAGGGAGAAATCCTTATCGGAAAGCCCCCTCTTTCCTGGGAACGACCTGGTTGTTAAATATAGTGCGTTATAATATTAATGATGAATAAGTTCATATTGATTAAAGACGAAATTGATAGTTCTATTATGTGAAAATTATTTGTGTTAGTGGAAATCGACATTTATTTTGATATTAATTGGTGTCTGGAAGTTATGCTAACCAATCGGGTAATTAATCGGATAAATGAGCAATTAATTACTATTAATTCACATGATTATAACTATTTGTTCACATGTGTGTACTATTAATTCACATTCTTGTACTATTAGGGGTGGTGGTGCAAGATTGATAATACTTGCATGACTAAGTTAAAAATGGAGGTATAAATGAAGGTACTATATTGTAATTCGTATTTTCACATATCTAGAACTATTGATTCACATGATTTACTATTAATTCACATTATTTACTATTAGGGGAGGTGGTGCAAGTTTGATAATACTTGCAGGACTAAATTAAAAATGAAGAAAAAGAGGAAGGTATTATACTGTAATATTTCGAGCCCCAAAACGTGCAATTATCGAAACTATATTTTTCTATAAATAGAAGCTCATTATTCCTTCATTTCTCACCAATTCACAAAAGCTATAGAGCAATTATTATAGAGAGAAAGAAGAAAAGAAGTCTGCTACCTCACTATTTCAATATCCAGCTTTTCTAAGGTAAGAGGTATTATTCCTTCGTATTCATGAAGAGAGTTATTTTCTTTCAATACTCGTAAGGGTTGTTATTCCATTCTTTATTATTATGTTGGAATAACCTGTCTATGAGAAGTACCGTATACATGGTGAAATTCTTCTGTTATTCCATTCTTTATTATTCTGTTGGAATAGCATGTCTGTGCGGTCTATCGTATGCCTGGTGAATTCTGTTGTTATTCCATTCTTTATTATTCTGTTGGAATATCCTGTATGTGCGGATTACGCATGACCTGATTCCATTCTTTATTATTCTATTGACATATCCTGTCTATGCGGGTTACACATGACCTGGTTCCATTCTTTATCATTCTGTGGGAATAGCCTGTCTGTACGGATTATGCACGCCTGGTGAATTCTTCTGTTATTCCATTCTTTATTATTCTGTTGGAATAACATGTCTATGTGGATTACCGCATGCATGGTGAATGATCCTTCGTCTTCATTCCTTATTAAATTGTGAAAATGATTTGTCTACGTGGATTACCGCATGGCGGGGCAAAAATCCATTTACGATTTCATATATTCTATTATACTCAGTTGATTAAAGTTTTAGCTTCTATACTCCATAAAATTAGTGGAATATCCTTGATATATGCGCTTCATCCAGTATCTTTTCATGAAAATATTCTTCTGAGCATTCTTGAATTTTACTCCACAAAGCAGTATCATGTTGACAACTTGGACGTTATTGATTTCAGGATAAATTAACTTATAAATCTTTAAAAAAATTTCTTGAACTTGTTTTATTGAATTATTATGTCATTGTCATCATCCTCATGCTTATATTGTGATAAAAGTCATCTTTGGCTTACGTGCATATATGGACTTGGTATGATTATGACCAGGGATCATTCGGTATAATCATGACCTGTAATATTATAAATGATGTGGTAAAAGTCCTCAGTGGCCTGTAGTGCATTGATGGACAGTTTTTGGTATGATTATGACCAGGGATTATTCGGTATAGTCATGACCATTGATGATTTAATGAATATCCTTGGCCGTAGTGCATGGATGATTCGATGATGTGGTTTATTTGTTAAGCTGAGTCTCAACGATAAAAATTGATGAAAACATTTTAAATCATAGAAGATAGTAGATATCATGCTCTACTTGACCCTTGTAATGGATTGCTTATTCCGCTGTAGTTAAACTTGTTGTCTATTATATTCTATCAGTTTAACATTGTTGAAGGCTAATGATAATTTATTCTGCATTATCTTAGTCGTAATATTTCTTACTGGGCTAGTTGAGCTCACCCTTTATTTCACTGTTCTCTTCAGGAAATGAGAATGTAGCCGGGACTAGTCAGGGAACGGAGTGACGATCCAGATAATAGCATTAGTAGTCCTCACAATTCTGTTAAATAGTGTGATAATAAATGTAATGAGGACTCCATTGAGTGTGGATATTGTCTAGATGACAATATTCTTATTAAAACTCTTAGATTATGTTTTGTCGTATTTTACACGACCGTTGTATAATTAAGTTGTATTTGAATTTTGTACCATGTATTTGGCGACTCAAGATTGGTGATATATACCTATTTTGGGGGCGTCACAATCCGTATAAATCTCCACTTTCTCCCCATATAGGTAGTGCCTCCAGATTTTTAACGCGAAAACGACTGCTGCTAACTCCAGATCATGAGTAGGATAATTCCTCTCATATTCTTTGAGTTGTCGCGAGGCATAGGCTATGACTTTCCCATGTTGCATGAGAACACATCCTAACCCTTTGCCTGAAGCATCGCTGTAGATAACAAATCCATCCGAACCAGATGGTATTGTCAGAACAGGTGCCAAAATGAGTCTCCTCTTAAGCTCTTGGAAATTCTTCTCGCATTTCTCGCTCCATTCGAATTTTGTATCTTTCTAAGTCAGCTGAGTTAACGGGGTAGCGATTCGAGAAAATCATTCCACGAATCTCCGATAATAACCAGCTAAGCCCAGAAAGCTACGTACTTCGGTCACCGACTTCGATTTCTCCCAACTTTGTATTGCTTCTATCTTCACCGGGTTAACGGATACTCCATGTTTTGACACCACGTGCCCAAGAAATGCTACTTCCTCAACCCAGAACTCGCATTTTTTCAGCTTGGCATATAGCTTGTTATCACGAAGTCTTTGAAGTACCAGCTTTAAATGGTGCTCATGATCTTCACGGCTTTTGGAATAGATGAGGATGTCATCAATAAAGACAACAACGGATTGATCCAAATATTCCTTGAACACACGGTTCATCATATCCATGAAAGCAGCAGGAGCATTAGTCAATCCAAAAGATATGACTAAGAATTCATAATGCCCGTACCGAGTTCTAAAGGCAGTCTTTGGAATATCCTGAGTTTTAATCTTCAGCTGATGATATCAAGAACAAAGATTGATCTTTGAAAAGAATTGTGCTCCTTGCAACTAGTCGAACAGGTCATCAATGCGAGGTAGTGCATATCTATTCTTGATGGTGACATGGTTTAATTCCCGGTAGTCAATACAAAGTCGCATAGTCCCGTCTTTCTTCTTTATGAATAAAATAGGAGCACCCCAAGGTGATGTACTAGGACGAATGAAATCGATGTCCAACAACTCCTGTAGTTGGACCTTTAACTCCTAAAGTTTAGTAGGAGCCATTTGATATGGAGTTTTAGAAATGGGCTTTGTACTAGGTTCAAGGTCAATAAAGAATTTAACTTCACGTTCTGGTGGTAGACCGGGACGTTCTTTAGGAAATACGTCGGGAAATTCACTAACAATAGAAGTACTATTCAAATCTGACGTGTTTTTGTTCAAGTCCATAACATGGGCTAAGAAATCTTGACATCCGTTTTTTAATAAACGAATGACTTTATGGCTTGATATGACAGTGATTGACTTTAGTAATTTGGTAGCTTGAATTCACATAATAGGTTGGTTAGGAATATAAAAACTAACAACCATACAAAAATAATCAATTTTTGTGACGCCCCCAGAATAGGTATACAACACCCATTCTGAGTCGCCAAATACATGGTACAGAAAGCAAACTACAACTTCAATAATACAATTGTCGTGCAAAATACGACAACACATACTGTGAGTTTAAATACAAATATTGTCTTCTAGACAATATCCACACTCAAATAAATCCTCATTACAATTATTCAAACACTATTTTACAGAAATAGTGAGGACTGCTAATACATCTTTCTAGAACCATCACTCCATACCCCGACTAGATCCTGCTATGTTCTCACCTCCTGAGAAGAAAAATGGAACAAAAAGGAAAAGGGTGAGCTCAACTAGCCCAGTAAAGAATATTATGACTAAGATAATATACAACAAATTATCGTTAGTCTTCAACAGGGAAAAATCTGATAAAATATAATCGACAACAAGTTTTAGATCAACAACTGCAGCGGAAACATCAAACCATTAGAAGAGTCAAGTAGAGAAAGAATTCTACTATCTTCTAAGATTTAAAAGTCCATCATCAATATTTTATCCCTGTAACATCAATTAATAATCATCTTTAACCAAATATTCATCTTTGCACTACAGGCCAAAGATATTCATTTGTATCATCAGTCGGTCATGTTCATCTCAACACCTGTTCATCTTTGCACTACAGGCCAAAGATATTCATCAAGTAATTATACATCTTTGCACTACAGGCCAAAGATATTCAGTAATATCATCATTTAGGACTGAGGATGATGAAAAATATCTTAAAGAGAACGAATCCAATGAGACAGAAGGACAAATAGTAGGGATTCGTATAACAGTTTATCCAAGATCAATAATACTTCATAATAATCAATTGTGAAGCAGAATTCAAAAATAAAGATCAAAACATGGATACAATCAAAGATAGTAACCATAATAGACATCTTGGACAAAAAGGGAAAATTTTATTTTTCGGTGAATAGTGCCGTATTCGTGAATAGTGCCGTATACGTGAATAGTGCCGTATACGTGAATAGTAACCCCGACACAAAAAGTTTCAAATTTGATAAAAACTCATATCAATATTTCAGCATAATGATATTGAAGAAAATAATATCATTAAGAAGAAAATAATATCCCTTACCTCAAAATATCAGTACTTCTGGTCGGAATACCGGTATAAGGCTGAAAGAAACTTGCTCTGATGAATAGAAACTCTCAAAGTATCTAAATACTCACAAAATACACTCAATAATCTAGAGAGAGAAAGAGAGAAAACTTGTTTCTGGTGTGATTTTCAATTCTAACTTAGCCCTCTATTTATAGGAAAATTTTGGTAGGTTTGACCTGCAACCTGATGGCTTTACCTGCTACTATTCCCACCCACCACATTTGAAATATAATTCAGCACATTTCTTCACCAACCACAAGTGGGGCCCACCAATTCTAGAATTTTCCACCAAAATGATAAACTCCGAAAATTCAACAATTTCTGAACCAGTCATCTTGTAAAATTCGTAATAAATCATACGTTCATTTTTAACGGTTCAAAATTTGTGGACATATACTCAACTTATATATGTATAACATATCCAAAAATTACCACGATCCAACGGTCGGATTAAAAATTATAACCCCCGCAAACTATCTCAAAAACCCTGATTTTTAATACCTCCATTCCGACAAAAATACTGACAAAAACCTCAACATTAACTCCTTCATTTTTAACCACAAAAATATATCCCTCATTTATATCCACATAAAATAAATATTTCCTTATCATATGAATCAATAATTAATTATTCACAAATAATATTACAGAATCACATTTATGACAACCAGGCCGTTCCCAGGAAAGAGGGGGCTTTCCAATAAGGATTTCTCCTTACTGGCGCGCAATTAGATGACCAAACCTCTCCTTAGACAGAACTTTCTAGACATTGCCAATAATGTTATCTAATAATATTATTCAAATAATATGAATTATTGATCTGATAAATGAAAATACTGTGCAGCAACAATTATTGAAACAACAATAATATAAAATATCAACGCAGCAATTATTGAATCAATAAAATAAAATATTGAATAATAACTACTGTAACAATTATTGAGTAGTGCCTTCTTACGTAAGAATCAATAATTGGTGCAATACCGTGTGCTACTGTATTTTAACCACCGGGTATTCCAACAGTATTAACGGTAACAACTACGCCGTTATTTATAAACAACTTATACTTGTCGTTTTCTTCATCCAATCGCTTTCCGTTATGGGGCCCACACAAGGCTGCGTCGTCGTACGAATATTCCCCGACAGCAAGAATATTCCACGACCAACCGAATATTCACCGACCAAAAATAAATATTTTATAACCACTTGCTTATTTTGCAAAATTTGCACATTTCACCCATAACCAAAGTATTATATCAAATTAACCCCTTATTATTCACAATAATATTTAGAGAAAATTTGATTTTATTCATTAATAAGTTGGGGTCTTACAACCTCCCCTCCTTATGAAATTTCGTCCTCGAAATTGACGTACGTACCTGATGTTTCAAAAAGGTGAGGATACCTCGCTTTCATTTCTGATTCCAACTCCCAGGTCATTTCTTCAATAGCATGGTTTCTCCACAAAACCTTAACTTGTGGTATAACCTTCGTGCGTAGGACATGCTCTTTCCTATCCAAGATCTTAACAGGTACCTCCTCGTACGTTAAATCTTCAGCTATCTCGTCTGGTTCTAACTCAATAATGTGGTTCGGGTCTTTAACATATTTACGAAGCATAGATATGTGAAAAACATTATGAACACGAGACATGCTTGGAGGTAATGCGAGTCTATATGCCACATTTCCTATTCGCTCAAGAATCTCAAATGGACCAACAAATCTTGGATTGAGCTTTCCTCTCTTCCCAAATCTTGTAACTCCCTTCCATGGTGCAACACGTAACAATACATGATCCCCAATATTAAATTCCACGTCCTTCCGATGAAGATCCGCATAACTCTTTTGTCGATCCTGTGCCGTTTGTATACGTTGTCGAATCGTTTGGATCTTCTCTGTAGTAATGCGTACCAATTCTGGTCCCAACAATGTTGCTTCACCCACCTCGTCCCAGCATACTGGAGAACGACATTTTCTTCCATACAACGCCTCAAATGGAGCCATACCTATGCTCGCCTGATAACTGTTGTTGTAGGAGAATTCCACCAATGGTAGGTACTTATCCCAACTCCCTTTGAGATCTAAGACACAAAGTCTTAATAGATCTTCAAGAGTTTGAATAGTCCTCTCTGATTGTCCGTCCGTTTGAGGATGGTATGCTGAACTGAATCGTAAATCCGTGCCCATAGCTTTCTGCAAGCTAACCCAAAATCGTGAAGTGAATCTTGGGTCACGATCCGAAACTATGGATACTGGCATGCCATGCAATCTCACAATCTCGTTCACGTACATACTAGCAAGACGTTCAAGGGAATAAGTCTCACGTATCGGCAAGAAATGAGCGGACTTGGTTAATCTATCAACAATAACCCAAATCGCATCTATGCCTTGAGAAACCTTGGGAAGACCTGTAACAAAATCCATAGTAATGTGTTCCCACTTCCATTTCGGAATCTCAAGTGGTTGCAATGGACCCTTTGGTACTTGATGCTCCGCTTTTACACGTTGACAAGTTAAACATCTCGAGATAAACTCCGCGATCTCTCTTTTCATATTGCTCCACCAAAATGTATGTCGAAGATCGTGATACATTTTGGTACTCCCAGGATGGATTGCAAACGGTGTGTTGTGTGCCTCCATCATTATTCTATGCTTCAAGTCAAAATCGTTAGGAACACAAAGTCTGGAGTTGACTCGAAGTATTCCTTCTTCATCGATTCTTGCTTCTGGAATAGCACCTTCTTGCACTTTCTTCTTCATACGCATCAGCTCTATATCCGTAGCTTGAGCAGCTTTAACTTTATCGATTAAAGTCGGTTCTACTCGTATATTTGATATCATCATGTGGGTACTTGGAGCCTTCATCTCTATCTCCATCCTTTGCAAGTCATACAAAATGGGCCTTTGTGTTAAAAACATTGCACTCGTACCCGCATATGATCTTCTACTCAATGCGTCAGCTACTACGTTTGCTTTTCCAGGATGGTATTGGATGGTATGATCGTAATCTTTCAACAGCTCAAGCCAACGTCGTTGCCGCATGTTGAGTTCCTTTTGGGTGAAGAAATATTTGAGGCTTTTATGATCTGTATAGATCTCCACTTTCTCCCCATACAGGTAGTGTCTCCAGATCTTCAACGCAAAAACGACTGCTGCCAACTCCAAATCATGAGTAGGATAATTCCTCTCATATTCTTTGAGTTGTCGTGAGGCATAGGCTATGACTTTCCCATGTTGCATGAGAACACATCCTAACCCTTTGCCTGAAGCATCGCTGTAGATAACAAATCCATCCGAACCAGATGGTATTGTCAAAACAGGTGCCGAAATGAGTCTCCTCTTGAGTTCTTGGAAACTCTTCTCGCATTCCTCACTCCATACGAATTTTGTATCTTTCCGAGTCAGCTGAGTTAACGGAGTAGCGATTCGAGAAAATCCTTCCACAAATCTCCGATAATAACCAGCTAAGCCCAGAAAGCTACGTACTTCGGTTACCGACTTCGGTTGCTCCCAACTTTGTATGGCTTCAATCTTCGCCGGGTCGACAGATACTCCATGTTTTGACACCACGTGCCCAAGGAATGCTACTTCCTCAAGCCAGAACTCGCATTTCTTCAGTTTGGCATATAGCTTGTTTTCACGAAGCCTTTGCAGTACCAGCTTCAAATGGCGCTCATGATCTTCACGGCTTTTGGAATAGATGAGGATGTCATCAATAAAGACAACAACGAACTGATCCAAATATTCTTTGAATACACGGTTCATCATATCCATGAAGGCAGCAGGAGCATTAGTCAATCCAAAAGACATTACTAAGAATTCATAATGCCCGTACCGAGTTCTGAAGGCAGTCTTTGGAATATCCTCAGTTTTAATCTTCAGCTGATGATATCCAGAACGAAGATCGATCTTTGAAAAGAATTGTGCTCCTTGCAACTGGTCAAACAGGTCATCAATGCGAGGTAGCGGATACCTATTCTTGATGGTGACATGGTTCAATTCTCGATAGTCAATACAAAGTCGCATACTCCCGTCTTTCTTCTTTACGAATAAAACAGGAGCACCCCAAGGAGACGTACTAGGACGAATAAAACCGATGTCCAACAACTCCTGTAGTTGGACTTTTAACTCCTGAAGTTCAATAGGAGCCATTCGATATGGGATTTTAGAAATGGGCTTTGTACCGGGTTCAAGGTCAATAAAGAATTCAATTTCTCGTTCCGGGGGTAGACCGGGAAGTTCTTCAGGAAATACATCGGAAAATTCTCTAACAATAGAAATATTATTCAAATCTGACTTGTCTTTGTTCAAATCCATAACATGGGCTAAGAAAGCTTGACATCCGTTTTTCAATAAACGAATAGCTTTGTGGCTTGATATGACAGTGACTGATTTTAGTGGTTTAGTAGTTTGAATTCGTATGACAGGTTGGTTAGGAATATGAAAACTAACAACCTTACGAAAACAATCAATTTTAGCATGATGAGTGGTTAACCAATCAATTCCTAAAATCACATCAAAAGCAAGTATCTTTAAAGAGATAAGATCAACAGGTAATGTGATAGTGCCAACTTGGATCATGCAAGATTTATAAACTGTAGATGTAACGAAGGTTTCACCCAACGGAGTTTCAACAGATAAGTTAAAGTCCAATTTCTCCGGAGTCAAGTTTAAACGTTGAGCACAAGCAGGAGAGATAAAAGAATGGGTAGAACCGGTATCTAGTAAAGTATAAACTTCGCAAGAATTCAAGATTAGCTTACCCGTGATCACCTCGTTCGGGTTTCTCGCGTTTTGGCCAGTAACGACAAACGCCCTTCCAGGAACCGCTGATTTCGACTTATCCGGGATAACTTTTGGAGTCACCATCCCCGCTGAACTTGGTTTTGCTACAGAACACTCTCGAGCTATATGACCTTCCTTTCCACAGTTATAACATACCTTGGATTGTTGTGGGCAGTTTGGGCTGATATGTCCCTCTTTCCCACATTTGTAACATACGACCGGTGGTCGTTCTCCTCCCCTAGAAACAGTTGATGTTTGTGCTGACGTCTTCACGTTATCATTGTTGTACCTTCTCTTCTTGAAATCTCCTCCCGACTCGCTCCTTCTATTATCACGACCACGATTACCACCAGAGTGGTTACCGCTTTTGTCCGAATATTTTCCTCCCTGCTGGTTTTCATTGCTTCGATGACTGCCGCCACCGGTATGACCCTGGTTGTGGTCCCTCGGTTGCACATACTCATTATCTCGCTCTAATAATTGAGCCCTGTTTACAACATCTGAATATAAAGAAAATTTATGAGAGATAAGATATTGCCGAATCTCGGGTTTTAGACCTCTCAGAAACATCCTTGTCATTCGTTCCTCATTTTCGACCAAATGAGGTGCAAACCTGGATAACTCTGCAAACTTCGCCTCGTACTGGGACACCGTCATGTTGTTTTGTTCCAGTCTAATAAACTCAACCTCCTTCATATGACGAATACTTTCAGGAAAGTACTTGTCATTGAACAGTTTTTGAAATGTTTCCCAGGACATGTTGAGTGCGTCAGGCTGGGTACGCTTCACAGACTCCCACCAGTAGTCTGCCTCACCGCGGAACATAAATGTGGCGAATGGAACCTTCTGTTCCTCCGTGCATCCCAAGACATCAAATATCTTGGTAATTTGCTTGACCCACGTTTCCGCCATGATCGGATCCGGCTTTCCCTTAAATTCTGGTGGTCCCAATTCTTTGAACTGCTTAGCTGTGACAAACCGCGCGTTGTTATCATTTCCACCCGTATTCTGCACACGAGTCTCCCTCGTCTGATTTTGCATGAACTGCAAAAAGCTCCTAAACATTCCATCATTCATCGTTTGCTCGGTAACGTTGTTTACAGGAGGAATATTGCCTTCCTGTTGCACGTTCCCCTGGGTAGTGATCAAAGGTGTCTCCACGGTCTGATTTACTCCATTATTAACGTTCTCAGCTGCCATTCTTAAATACTGCCATAAAACAAGGGTTAATAGTCATGTCATATATTATCCCTATACTCTGACCGACCAAATAAACACCAAATAAACTTAGTCAGGTCATACTAGCGAAGGAATTCCCCGTCTCTCCCCTCCTAGTTCTTGTCTCACATCTCAGCCAGGGATCATATCCCTAAGCTCTGATACCAACTGTGACGCCCCCAGAATAGGTATACAACACCCATTCTGAGTCGCCAAATACATGGTACAGAAAGCAAACTACAACTTCAATAATACAATTGTCGTGCAAAATACGACAACACATACTGTGAGTTTAAATACAAATATTGTCTTCTAGACAATATCCACACTCAAATAAATCCTCATTACAATTATTCAAACACTATTTTACAGAAATAGTGAGGACTGCTAATACATCTTTCTAGAACCATCACTCCATACCCCGACTAGATCCTGCTATGTTCTCACCTCCTGAGAAGAAAAATGGAACAAAAAGGAAAAGGGTGAGCTCAACTAGCCCAGTAAAGAATATTATGACTAAGATAATATACAACAAATTATCGTTAGTCTTCAACAGGGAAAAATCTGATAAAATATAATCGACAACAAGTTTTAGATCAACAACTGCAGCGGAAACAGCAAACCATTAGAAGAGTCAAGTAGAGAAAGAATTCTACTATCTTCTAAGATTTAAAAGTCCATCATCAATATTTTATCCCTGTAACATCAATTAATAATCATCTTTAACCAAATATTCATCTTTGCACTACAGGCCAAAGATATTCATTTGTATCATCAGTCGGTCATGTTCATCTCAACACCTGTTCATCTTTGCACTACAGGCCAAAGATATTCATCAAGTAATTATACATCTTTGCACTACAGGCCAAAGATATTCAGTAATATCATCATTTAGGACTGAGGATGATGAAAAATATCTTAAAGAGAACGAATCCAATGAGACAGAAGGACAAATAGTAGGGATTCGTATAACAGTTTATCCAAGATCAATAATACTTCATAATAATCAATTGTGAAGCAGAATTCAAAAATAAAGATCAAAACATGGATACAATCAAAGATAGTAACCATAATAGACATCTTGGACAAAAAGAGAAAATTTTATTTTTCGGTGAATAGTGCCGTATTCGTGAATAGTGCCGTATACGTGAATAGTGCCGTATACGTGAATAGTAACCCCGACACAAAAAGTTCCAAATTTGATAAAAACTCATATCAATATTTCAGCATAATGATATTGAAGAAAATAATATCATTAAGAAGAAAATAATATCCCTTACCTCAAAATATCAGTACTTCTGGTCGGAATACCGGTATAAGGCTGAAAGAAACTTGCTCTGATGAATAGAAACTCTCAAAGTATCTAAATACTCACAAAATACACTCAATAATCTAGAGAGAGAAAGAGAGAAAACTTGTTTCTGGTGTGATTTTCAATTCTAACTTAGCCCTCTATTTATAGGAAAATTTTGGTAGGTTTGACCTGCAACCTGATGGCTTTACCTGCTACTATTCCCACCCACCACATTTGAAATATAATTCAGCACATTTCTTCACCAACCACAAGTGGGGCCCACCAATTCTAGAATTTTCCACCAAAATGATAAACTCCGAAAATTCAACAATTTCTGAACCAGTCATCTTGTAAAATTCGTAATAAATCATACGTTCATTTTTAACGGTTCAAAATTTGTGGACATATACTCAACTTATATATGTATAACATATCCAAAAATTACCACGATCCAACGGTCGGATTAAAAATTATAACCCCCGCAAACTATCTCAAAAACCCTGATTTTTAATACCTCCATTCCGACAAAAATACTGACAAAAACCTCAACATTAACTCCTTCATTTTTAACCACAAAAATATATCCCTCATTTATATCCACATAAAATAAATATTTCCTTATCATATGAATCAATAATTAATTATTCACAAATAATATTACAGAATCACATTTATGACAACCAGGCCGTTCCCAGGAAAGAGGGGGCTTTCCAATAAGGATTTCTCCTTACTGGCGCGCAATTAGATGACCAAACCTCTCCTTAGACAGAACTTTCTAGACATTGCCAATAATGTTATCTAATAATATTATTCAAATAATATGAATTATTGATCTGATAAATGAAAATACTGTGCAGCAACAATTATTGAAACAACAATAATATAAAATATCAACGCAGCAATTATTGAATCAATAAAATAAAATATTGAATAATAACTACTGTAACAATTATTGAGTAGTGCCTTCTTACGTAAGAATCAATAATTGGTGCAATACCGTGTGCTACTGTATTTTAACCACCGGGTATTCCAACAGTATTAACGGTAACAACTACGCCGTTATTTATAAATAACTTATACTTGTCGTTTTCTTCATCCAATCGCTTTCCGTTATGGGGCCCACACAAGGCTGCGTCGTCGTACGAATATTCCCCGACAGCAAGAATATTCCACGACCAACCGAATATTCACCGACCAAAAATAAATATTTTATAACCACTTGCTTATTTTGCAAAATTTGCACATTTCACCCATAACCAAAGTATTATATCAAATTAACCCCTTATTATTCACAATAATATTTAGAGAAAATTTGATTTTATTCATTAATAAGTTGGGGTCTTACAATTTTGGCATGATAAGTAGTTAACCAATCAATCCCTAAAATCATATCAAAAGCAAGTATCTTTAAAGAGATAAGATCAACAGGTAATGTGATGGTACCAACTTGGATCGAGCAAGATTTATAAACAGTGGATGTAATGAAAGTTTCTCCTAATGGAGTCTCCACAGATAAGTCAAAGTCCAATTTTTCAGAGTCAAGTTTAAACGTTGAGCACAAGCAGGAGAGAAAAAAGAATGGTCACCTAATTCGGGTTTCTCGTATTTTTGCCAGTCACTACAAACGCCCTCCCTTGAACCACCGACTTTGTTTTGTCCGTAGTCGCCTTTGGTGCCGCCGTCCCAGCTAGACTTGACTTCGCTACCGGACAAAACGGGGCTATATGACCTTCTTTTCCATAACTGAAACACACCTTGGAAGGCTGTGAACAATTTGGACTTATGTGTCCCTCCTCTCCGTATCTGTAGCATCTAACTAGCGGTCGTTCTCCTCCCCTAGAATTTGTTGTTGGTGCGGGTGCTGCTGCTGATGTCTTCCCGTCATTGTTGAATCTCCTCTTTTTGAAATTTCCACTTTCCTCACCTCTACTATTATCATGGCCACGATTACCACCCGAGTGGTTACCGCTTTTGTCTGTATTCTTTCATCCCCGCTGGTTATCATCGCTTTGATGACTGCTGTCACCGGTATGACCTTGGTTGTGGTCCCTCGGTTGAACATACTCATTATCTCGCTCTAATAATTGAGCCATGTTGACAACATCTGAATATAAAGAAAATTTGTGAAAGATAAGATATTGTCTAATCTCTGGTTTTAGACCTCTCAGGAACATCTGCGTCATTCGTTCCTCATTCTCTACTAAATGAGGTGCAAACCTGGATAATAAACTCTACCTCCTTCATATGACCAATACTTTCAGGAAAGTACTTGTCATTAAACAGTTTCTGAAATGTTTCCCAAGACATGTTGAGTGCGGCAGGCTGGGTACGCTTCACAGATACCCACCAGTAATCTACCTCACCACGAAACATAAAGGTGGCTAATAGAACCTTCTGTTCTTCCGTGCATCCCAAGACATCGAATATCTTGGTAATTTGCTTGACCCATGTTTCCGCCCTAATCGGATCCGACTTTTCCCAGAATTCTGGTGGTCCCAACTCCTTGAACTGCTTGGCTGTGACAAACCGCGTGTTGCTATCATTTCCACCCGTATTTTGTACATGAGTCTCCCTCGTCTGATTTTGCGTGAACTGCAAAATGCTTCTAAACATCCCATCATTCATCGTTTGTTCGGTAGTGTTGTTTACAGGAGTAATATTTTCTTCCTGTTGCACATTCTCTTGATTGGTGACTAAAGGTGTTTCCACAGTCTCATACGCTCCATTGTTAACGTTCTCAGCTGCCATTCTTAAATACTACCATAAAACAATGGTTAATTAAATAAATTAACATATCACATCATATCCCTATATTATGACCGACCAACAAATAAGCTTAGGTAGGATACACTAGCGAAGTATTTACTTATCTTTCCCCTCTTAGTTTTATTCCTCGATCTCTGCCAGTGACCATATCCCTAAACTCTGATACCAACTGTGACGCCCCCAAAATAGGTATACATTACCCATTCTGAGTCGTCAAATACATGGTACAGAAACAACTACAACTTTATTAATACAATTGTCGTACAAAATACGACAACACATAAACTGTGAGTTTAAATACAAATATTGTCTTCTAGACAATATCCACACTCAAATAAATCCTCATTACAATAATTGATACACTATTTTACAAAATAGTGAGGACTACTATAACAACTGCCTTGGACCATCACTCCTTACCACGACTAGTTCCTGCTAAATTCTCACCTCCTGAGAAGAAAAATGGAACAAAATGGAAAAGGGTGAGCTCAACTAGCCCAGTAAAGAATATTATGACTAAGATAATATATAACAAATTATCATTAGTCTTCAACAGGAAAAAATTTGATAAAATATAATAGACAACAAGTTTTAGATCAACAACTGCAGCGAAAACAACAATCCATTAGAAGAGTCAAGTAGAGAATGAATTCTACTATCTTCTAAGATTTAAAAGTCATCATTAATATTTTATCCCTATAACATCAATCAATATACATCTTGAATCAAATATTTATTTTTGTACTACAGGCCAAAGATATTCATTTGTATCACCAGTTGGTTATGATCATCTAAACACATGTTCATCTTTGCACTACGGGCCAAAGATATTCATCAGTTAATCATTCATCTTTGCACTATAGGCCAAAGATATTCAGTAATATTATCATTTAGGACTGAGTATGATGAAAAATATCTTAAAGAAAACGAATCCAGTGAGACAAAAGGACAAAGATTAAAGATTCGTACTTTAGATAATCCAAGTTTAAAAATACTCCATAATAAACCATAATGGAGTAAAATTCAAGAATGAAGATCAAAACATGGATACAATTAAAGATAATAACCATAATAGACATATGGGATAAAGAAGAAAAAATTTTATTTTTCTGTGAATAGTGCAGTATTTGTGAATACTGTCGTATACGTGAATAGTAACCCTAACATAAAAAGGTAGAAATTCCATAATAAAATTCATATCAATATTTCGGCATAATGATATTGATGAAAATAATATCATTTACGAAGAAAATAACATCCCTTACCTCAAAATAACAATACTTCTGATCGGAATATCAGATGTAAAGCCGAAGAAAATTTGTACTGAATAGCAACTCTCAAAGTATCTAAATATTCACAAAAATACGCTCGATAATATAGAGAGAAAGAAAACTTGTTTCTAGTGTGATTTTTAATTCTAACCTAAGCATCTATTTATAGGAAAATGCTAGAACGTCAAATGAGACTAAATAATAAAATAATATTATTTCTTTTTCTTTCTTCTACGCATGCTAAGTTGGACAATCAAGACCAGCCACCTTTGAACAAAATTTCCAGCACATGTTTTCAAAAAATAAAAGTGGGTCCCACCCATAATTTTAATAAAAATATTTAATTTTTGAAACTTCAATAATTCATAATAAATAACCCTTTTATCAGAAAAATATAAATTTTATGTCCATTCCATAAGAATCGAATTCTCTACAACTTTGGAGCTTTAAATTTTTTCAAATTCTAAATGAAAAATGCCCGAAATCCACATACGGACGATTTTTAATACCTCTATTTCGACAAAATACTGATAAACACCTCAGCACTAATTCCTTCATTTATAATCACATAAAATAAATATTTCTCTATCCTTCATTTATATCCACATAAAATAAATATTTTCTTATCATATAAATCAATAATTAATTATTCACAAATAATATTACAGAATCACAATTATAACAACCAGGTCGTTCTAAGGAAAGAGGGGGCTTTCCGATAAGGATTTCTCCTTATTTGCGGGCAATTAGGTAACCAAACCTCTCCTTAGACAGAACTTCCTTAAACATTGTCAATAATGCTATCTAATAATATTATTCAAATAATATGAATTATTAATCTGATAATGGAAAATACTGTGCAGTGACAATTATTGAAATAACAATAATATAAAATATCAACGTAGCAATTATTGAATCAATAAAATAAAATATTGAACAGTAATTACTGTAACAATTATTGAGTAGTGTCTTCTTACGTAAGAATCAATAATTTAAAAATACTGTGCAATACCGTGTGCTACTGTGCAACTACGCGTATTACTGTATTTTAACCACCAGGTATTCTAACAGTGTTAACGGTAACAATTCTGTCGTTATTTATAAAAATTTAAACTTGTCATTTTTTTTATCTGACCGTTTTCCGTTATGGGACCCACAAATGGCTGCGCCATCTTACGAATATTCTCCGACAATAAAAATATTCCACGACCAAACGAATATTCCCTGACAATAATGAATATTTTATAACTACTTACTTATTTTGTAAAATTTGTACATTTCACCCATAACCAAAGTATTATATCAAATTAACACCTTATTATTCACAATAATAATTATAGGAAATTCGATTTTATTTATAAAAAGTTGGGGTCTTACAACACCTGCTTTGACAAAAGAACCAAATGAGGTATATAATAATGGTAGTGGAATTTATGGTCCCACCGAGAAAAATTAAACTAACTTGTAGACGTTTTAACAAAATTTGTTCAATAATAGAGTTGTGGTCCAAACTACTTTAGAAAAAAAAAATAGAGTATCGGCAAGTCCTGTCAAACTTACTTTTGTAAAAAGAAAATAATTTAACAAATATCTGCATATCATAATTATCTTTAATCAACACCTTTTATTCATCAATTATTTACACATTTTTAATCTTTCAACAATTATTCACAATTATTAACACAGACTCACAATACTGCCAACTAGTTTAATTATATCAAATAATATGAGTTACTGTGCAATAACTATTGTGACAATTATTGAATGAAATACATGATGACTTCTTATGTAAGAATCAAATCAATACCTTACTAATTCTATTAAAAATCGGGGTCAACACCAAAACATATTTACCTCGAATTACATATAAACCAACTAATAATTCATTATTCATTCAAGTTGCCTTTATTTATCGCATAACATCATTATTCATATTCCAAAACTTTAGAAGTGAATAAAACTTGAGAAATCTAAAACCTCATATATGATAATTTATTCTTAAAACGTCAATTCACTATTCTGGTATTATCACCATTTTTACATTAACAAAAATATTATTTTTTATTTGTATCATAACTCATTCGTTACTTGTGCGTTTACACCCCAACACCTCATGAGCTTACTACTACTTCTAAAATATTTAAAAATATGATTCCGAACTTTTTAATCATTTTCACACTTTTCAGATTACCCAACAATTTTTTATAATTATTTCTATTTATAAAAACTATCATTTAATAGTTTCAAAATAAAAATATCCACTCCACATACTTTTATATCTTTAAAACATCATCACTATTAATCTTACATTATTATAATATTTTTCAGCAGAATTCATAATTTTCCATCATTCATAGAATTTCCTATAAATTTTTTCTATTTTTAAACTAACCATAAATAGCTTAAAAATACAATAAATATTTCTATTATTCAATAATTTTTCAAAACTGTGTAAAAATAATAAAATAATATTATAAGATTTTTCACCAAGTTTCATAATTTTTCATCATTCATAGAATTTTCTATGAATTTCTTCTATTTTCAAACTAACTATAAATAGTTTAAAAATACAATAATTACTTTTGTTTTTCAATAATTCATCAAAAATTTACAGAAATTCTAAGTTGATATTATAAGCATTCTGTAAAAATATTTCAGCCCAAATAATTTTTTTGATAAATTAATTATAAATTTTAATATTCAGAAACTTTAATAATTCATAACAATTAGCCCTTTTATCAGAAAAATACGGATCTTATGTCATTTTCATGTAAAATTTAATTCTATATAACTTTGTAGAAAAAGGTTTTCCCAAGTACTGACTCTAACATAGAGAGAAAGGCTTACCGAATATTCTGCTACAAAAATTTCTGGATCAGTCACCTCCTAAAATTCATAACAAATCATATGTTAATCTTTAACGGTTCAAAATTTGTGAAAAACTACTCAACTTATATATGCATAACATATTCATAAATTATAACGATCCATTGGTCGGATTAAAAATTATAGCTCACGCAAATAGAGCTTAATAAAACTAATTTTTCGAACCAGTTTCACTCAAACTGACACCACGAAAAATTCACAAAGAATTTTTGGGTGATTCAAATTTTTGCGTTTAGCTTACTTCTAGGGCTTTCTTTTGATATATGGCTCATCTCCTAATTCATTATACACAAAGAGTTATGGACTTTATAAAATCAAATAGTAAACTAATTTTTTTGAAAATTTCAAAATTTCATTTTTCACTTGATTTCTCTCATTTGATTCATGTTTATACAAGTTTAAATCATCTAAATCAAGTATAAACAAAATCTCTTCATATAAAATTCTTGAAAACTTAAATCAGAAAATAAATTAAGAATTTTAAAATTACCTTTTTATCAAATTCCTTTTTATTTCCTTCTTCCTTTCTTCTTCTCCATCTTCTTCTCATTCTCTCTATTTCTATCATAATTTTTCTACCGAGTATGAGAGGTGGGAATGAGAGAGCACTGATTTCTTCTTCTTCTCTCTCTATTTTTACTAAATCCTCCCGTGAATGGAATTGGCTATTTTTTCTCCTCTTTTTTCCCTTTCTTTCATTTTCTTCTTTTCTTCATCTTCCCCTTTTTCTATCTTACTCTCTCTCTTTTTCCTTATTCTCTCCCGTTAGTGGGTCCCTTTTCTTTCTCATTCCCTTTCCTTTTCCTCCTTTTTTCTTCCTTTCTTTTTCTTTCTCCTTCCCCACATGTTTTCCCCAATAATTTTCCACTTATTTTCTTTATTTGCTCATTTATCCGATTAATTGCTCATTTGACCATTTTTCAATTTTAAAATAATAATCATAAATTAAATTAGACTTTTATTTCATAAAAGTCGGGGTCTTACAATCTCTCCACCTTATGAAATTTTGTCCCCGAAATTTACGAACGTACCTGAAATTCTAAAGAGATAAGAATTTTAGATTCTAGCTCCCAGGCTACTTCCTTTGTCTCATGGTTCATCCATTGCTCATCTCATGCATTTCACATATTATTCTAGAATACAGTTTCAAAACAAGGGTTATTTGACATGCCACATATTATCCATATACTCTGACCGACCAATTAAATAACAAATAAGCTTAGGTATGTCATACTAGCGAAGGATTTACCTGTCTCACCCCTCCTAGTTTTAGCCTCATATCTCAGCCAGGGATCATATCCCTAAGCTTTGATATCAAATGTGACGCCCCCAAAATAGGTATACATCACCCATTCTGAATCGCCAGATACATAACTATTGACAACTTCATTTATACAACTGTCGTGCAAAATACGACGCCACATATACTGTGAGTTTCAATACAAATATTGTTACGTATATAATACGACAATATTCATATTTAAATTATTACAATGTCATATAAAGTACAACAACAAATATTTCAAGTCCCCAAAATAACACGAGAACATTTATGTCATCCTCATTGTAATGGAGTGCACTTGTGACGCTTCCAAATTCAAGTTCACCTCACCCTATTGTTGTTTACCAAAATTAAATATTAAATGATGTATAAAATGTGTCACACCCAATTTAAGTTCTTAGTACAATTATTATGCCACACCGTTTCATAATTTGATTAGGCTTGCGACTAATTCGTAACACCACTTTATACCCATGTTCTCTCTACTAGTCCCAGCTACACTTTTATTACCTGAAAGGGGTTGTGAAACAAAAGGATGTGCACAAATAGCCAGTAAAGAATATCACGACTTAAGATAATTACATTATCAATAGCCTTCATCAATACTAAATCCGATATTTAGAAGATATGGTAGATGATAAAAGTTTTCAACCATAATAGCAGTGGAATCAACAATCCATTAGAAGAATCAAGTAGAACATAATGTCTACTATCTCCTCTAGATTAAAAGTCCATCGCTAATATTTAATTCTTGTAATACTCATCAACAGTTCTTTATTATACACAAGACAAAGAGAACTCTCATCACATGTCTTTACCTAAACCATCAAAGATTATAGTTAAATTCACAATTCATATTTATAATCAGGTAAATCAACAGTCCATCTTTGCAATACGAGCCTAAGACATACAACTGTAAAATCAATAACGCTGAGACTCAGCTCAATAAATAATCCACATCATTTGTAACTTTACAGGTCATGATTATACCGAATAATCCCTAGTCATAGTCATACCAATCAACTGTCCATCTTTGTACGTAAGCCAAAGACGATTTTTTTTATCATCAATTTTATCGCTGAGATTCAGCTAAATAAATAATCCATATCACCGAATTATCCATGCACTACGGCCAAGGATTTTCGTTAGTATCACATTCATGAATTATCCATGTACTACAGGCCAAGGATATTCATTATTATCACATTCACGAATTATCCATGCACTACGGGTCAAGGATATTCATTATTATAACATTCATGAATTAATATTTCATCGCTGAGACTCAGCTCAATAATTAATCCACATCACTGAATTATCCATGCATTACATGCCAAGTATATTCGTTATTATCACATCCCTAAATTAATATTTCATCGCTGAGACTCAGCTCAATAATTAATCCACATCACTGAATTATCCATGCACTACAGGCCAAGGATATTCATTAGTTTCACATCCATGAGTTATCCATGCACTATCGGCCAAGGATATTCGTGTTATCACCAATGGTCATGATTATACCAAATAATCCCTGGTTATAATCATTTCAATCAACAGTCCATCTATGCACTACGGGCCAAAGATATACAACTGTAAAACTAATAATCAACAGTCCATCTTTGCATTACTGGCCAAAGATGACTTTTAACATAATATAAACATGAGAATGATGACAATGATATATATAATGAATGGACATGAATAATCAAAATAATAAGATAAAATAAATCTTAGTGATTTTCAACTTAATTATCCATAGTCCAAATTGCCAACATGATATTAGATGAAGCACAACTATTAAGGATATTCTAATCATTTCAGGACCTTTCATCATTTAATGATAAGCCGAAGAAACGAATAATAACATCTTACCATAATATGGAGTATGAAAGAAAATGATATCACTTTACCATAAAAATGGTACCCCTTACCACAATAATGATATCACTTACCTTAGCATGTGACTTGATTCTGCTTTTTGTGAAATTGATCAACTTAAACAATGCTTGCATTCCTTATCTACACTTGGAGTAACATTACACTCAATAGAAATACTCACAATATTGTAGTAAAAGAATTATATATTTTTAGTGTAGCGATGGTGTGTGTTTAATTGCTCAACCGGGCAACCTATTTATACTGAAAATTTAGTAAACAATTAGCACACCTGTTTTGACAAAATAACCAAATGAGGTATATAATAATGGTAGTGGAATTTATGGTCCCACAGAGAAAAATTAAACCAACTTGCATGTGACGCCCCCAAAATAGGTATTCATCACCTATTCTGAGTCGCCAAATACATGGTACAGAATACAAATACAATCTTTAATATACCACAAGAGAGCTGTGAGTTTCAATACAAATACTGTCTTCTAGACAATATCCACTCTCAGAATAAGTCCTCATTACATTTATTATCACACTATTTAACAAAATAGTGAGGACTACTAATACTATCATCTGATCCATCACTCCGTTTCCCGACTCGTCCCAGCTATATTCTCATTTCCTGAAGAGAACAATGAAAGAAAGGGTAAGCTCAACTAGCCCAGTAAGAAATATTATGACTAAGATAATGCAAAATAAATTATCCTTAGTCTTCAATAATGTTAAACTGATAAAATACAATAGACTTCAAGTTTAACTGCAGCGGATCAAGCAATCCATTAAAAGAGTCAAGTAGAGAATAAAATCTACTATCTTTTATGATTTAAAAGGTTTTTCATGACTTTTATTGCTGAGACTTAGCTTAATAAATAATCCATATCATCCCTGCACTACGGCCAAGGATATTTATTAGTATCACAACCACAAATTATCCATGCGTCACAGCCAAGGATATTCGTGTATTCATCAATGGTCATGATCATGCTAACAACTGTCCATCAATGCACTACGGGCCAATGAGGACTTTTACCACATCATTTGTAACATTACGGTCATGATTATACCGAATAATCCCTGGTCATAATTATAGCAAGTCCATTTATGCACTACAGGCCACAGATGACTTTCAACATAATATAAACATGAGGATGATGACAATGATATAAGAATTCAATAAAACAAGTTCAAAAATTAATTTATCTCGGAATTAATAACGTCCAAATTGTCAACATGATACTTCTTTGTAGAGTAAAATTCAAGAATGCTTAGAAGAATATTTTCATGAAAAGATACTGGATGAAGCGCAAATATCAAGGATATTCCACTAATTTCATGGAGTATAGAAGTCAAAACTTTAACCAACTGAGTATAATAAAGAATGGAATAACAAAAGAAATCACCATGTATGCAGTACTTCGCATAGACAGGTTATTCCAACAGAATAATAATAATGGAACCAGTTCCGATGAAATTCGCACCGACATGATGTTCCAACAGAATAATAAAGATGGAACCAGGTCCGGCGTAAAATGCAAAGACATGATATTTCGACAGAATAATAAATAATGGAACCAGGTCTGGCGTAAAACGCACAGACAGGATATTCCAACAGAATAATAAATAATGGAACTAGGTCTGACGTAAAATGCACAGACAGGATATTCCAACAGAATAATAAAGAATGGAATAACAGAAGAATTTTACCAAGTATAGGGTAGCCCGCGCATATAGGTTATTCCAACAGAATAATAAATAATGGAATAACAGAAGTTCTCTTCATGAATACAAAAGAAATAATACCCCTTACGAGTACAACAAATAATATCTCTTACCGTAAAAGAAATTGGATATAAGAGTAGGGAAGTAGCAGAATACTTTTCTATAGTTTCTCTATAATTTCTCTCTCTAGATTTTCAGTGAATTCGTAAAAAATAATGAAAGAATGAGCTTCTATTTATAGGAGAATGGAAGGGCACTGTTCATGAGCGAAATAATTTTGCAGATGAGTCACGGGCGAAAGGAAACTTTCTTCAGACGCAAATTAATTATCCCACATGTGAATTTCCTCAAATTCAACGACAACTTATATATATATATATATATATATATATATATATATACCCCATTTAGATTCCACCTTCCCGACTACAACATTTCCCCCACCAATATCAATTCATAATAAAACAACCAACATTTCACTTTTCCACCAAAAACTCTACTTTTCCACCAAAATCCATTATCATATATATATATTAAACATGTCACATCTTTATTATATATATATATATATATATATATATATATATATATATATATATATATATATATATATATATATATATATAAAACCAAAACTGAGATAATTTTTCATCGATACTTTTAAAAATGGGTAAATGGGAGTTCATATAATTACAACAAGGACTTCATTAAAATTTTCTCAATATTTTTAACAATATTTATCATTATTATTATAATTCACAATATTAATCGACCAGGTCGTTCTCAGGAAAGAGGGGGCTTTCCAATAATGATTTCTCCATATTAGCGCGTAATTAGGTGACCAAACCTCTCCTCGACAGAACTTCTAGACATCGTTAATATTGTAATTTATAATATTAATAACTCTATCATTTCAATTATTGATTTAATAATATATAAAATATCGACAATAATTGAATCAAATAACGTGAGATATGATGCAACAATTACTGTAGTTATAATTGAACAAAGCTGAGTGACTTCTCACGTAAGCATCAATAATCAATACCGTGTGCTACTATGCAACCACGTGTATTACTGTACTTTTACTACCGAGTAGTTCAACAATTTTAACGGTAAAACTTTCGCCATTATTCTCAATAAAATATTTTTGTCGTTTTCTCAATCCGACAATAATTCCATTGTGGGGTCCACCAATGATTGTGCCGTTGTATGAATATTCCCTGTTAAAACGAATATTCTCCTACCAATCGAATATTATATAACAACTTGCGTACTTTGCAAAATTTATAAATATTATCTACAACTATAATATTATATCAAATTTACTCTATAGTATTCAAAAATGATATTTATAAAAAATTCATCTTTATTCAAAAAGTTAGGGTCTTACAACCTCCCCTTCTTATGAAATTTCGCCCTCAAAATTAGGGTACGTACTTGGTATGTCGAAGAGGTAAGGATACCTTGATTTCATTTTAGATTCTAACTCCCAAGTCATTTTCTCAACATCGTGATTTCTCCACAAAATTTTGACTTGAGGTATAACCATGGAGCATAGAATATGTTCCTTTTTATCCAAGATTTGAACAGGAACCTCTTCATACGCCAAATCTTCCGCTATTTCCTCCGATTCTAACTCAATAATGTGGTTCGGGTCTTCCACATATTTACGTAACATGGATATATAAAAAATGTTATGAACACGATACATACTTGGTGGTATAGCTAGTCTATACGCCACAGTTCCTACTCGATCGAGGAATAAAAATGGGCTGATGAATCGAGGATTGAGCTTTCCTCTCTTTTCAAATCTCGTAACTCCTTTCCACGGAGCAACTCGTAATAACACATGATCTCCTATATCAAATTCTACGTCCTTTCGATGAAGATCAGCATAACTCTTTTGTCGATCTTGTGAGATTTTTATACGTTGTCGGATCGTTTGAATCTTTTCCATAGTCATACGTACCAACTCTGGTCCGAACAATATTCCTTCACCCACCTCATCCCAGCATACTGGAGAACGACACTTTCTTCCATACAACGCCTAGAATGGAGTCATGTCAATGTTTGCTTGATAACTGTTGTTGTAGAAAAACTCCACCAATGGTAAGAGCTTATCCCAACTTCCCTTAAAGTCAAGGACACAAAGTCTTAATAAATCTTCAAGAGTTTGAATAGTTCTCTCTAATTGTCCGTCCGTCTGAGGGTGATATGCTGAACTAAATCATAAATCCGTACCCATAGCTTTTTACAAACTAACCCAAAATCGTGAAGTGAATCTCGGGTCTCGATCAGAAACTATGGATACTGACATACCATGCAGTCTTACAATCTCATTTATGTACATACGAGCAAGACGTTAAAGTGTATAAGTTTCTCGTATTGGTAAGAAATGAGCAGACTTGGTCAATCTATCAACAATAACCCAAATTGTATCTATGCCTTGTGAAACCTTGGGAAGACCAGTAACGAAATCCATGGTAATGTGCTCCCACTTCCATTCTTGAATTTCAAGTGGTTGCAATGAACCTTT
Organism: Panax notoginseng; assembly: GCA_016801055.1. Classification (NCBI taxonomy): domain Eukaryota; kingdom Viridiplantae; phylum Streptophyta; class Magnoliopsida; order Apiales; family Araliaceae; genus Panax; species Panax notoginseng. The sequence goes on from CM029017.1 coordinate 46,210,752, forward strand.
TGGTACTTGATGCTCCGCTTTAACTCGTTGACAAGTTAGACACCTTGAGATAAATAGCGCTATCTCTCTCTTCATATTGCTCCACCAAAATGTATGACGAAAATCATGATACATTTTGGTACTCCCAAGATGGATTGCAAACAGTGTGTTGTGCGCCTCCATCATGATTTTATACTTTAAATCAGGGTCGTTAGGAACACAAAGTCTAGAGTTAACTCGAAGTAATCCTTCTTCATCGATTCTTGCTTCCGACATAGCACCTTCTTGTACTTTCTTCCTCATACGCATCAGCTCCAGGTCTGTAGCTTGAGCAGTTTTAACTTTATCAATTAAAGTCGGTTCTACTCGTATATTCGCCATCATCACATGGGTCCCCAGAGTCTTTAACTCTATCTCCATCCTTTGCAAGTCACACAAAATGGGCCTTTGCGTTGACAATATCACACTCGTACCCGCATATGATCTTCTACTCAATGCGTCAGCTACCACGTTCGCTTTTCCAGGATGGTGTTGAATGGTATGATCATAATTTTTCAACAGTTCAAGCCAACGTCGTTGTCGTATGTTGAGTTCCTTTTGAGTGAAGAAATATTTGAGGCTTTTATGATCCGTAAAGATCTCCACTTTCTCCCCATATAAGTAATGCCTCCAAATTTTAAGTACGAAAACAACAGCTGCCAACTCTAGATCATGAGTAGGATAATTCATCTCATATTCTTTGAGTTGTCGAGAAGCATATGCTATGACTTTTCCATGTTACATGAGAACACATCCTAACCCTTTGCCCGAAGCATCACTGTAGATGACAAATCCCTCCGAGCCAGATGGTATTGTCAAAACAAATGCTGAAATGAGTCTCCTCTTGAGTTCTTGAAAACACTTCTCACATTCCTCGCTCCAATCGAACTTTGTATCTTTTCGAGTCAGCTGAGTTAATGGAGTAGCGATTCGAAAAAATCATTCCATGAATCTCCGATAATAACTAGCTAAACCGAGAAAGCTACTTACTTCGGTCACTGATTTAGGTTTCTCCCAGCTTTGAATAGCTTCAATCTTTGCTGGGTCAACAGATATTCCATAACTTGATACCACGTGCCCAAGAAATGCTACTTCCTCAAGCCAGAACTCACATTTCTTCAACATGGCATAAAGCTTACATTCACGAAGCTTTTGGAGTATCAACCTCAAGTGTTGCTCATGATCTTCACGGCTTTTGGAATAAATAAGGATGTCATCAATAAAAACGACCACAAAGTAATCCAAATATTCCTTGAATACTCGGTTCATCATATCCATGAAGGCAGCAGGAGCATTAGTCAATCCAAAGGACATGACTAGGAATTCATAATGCCCGTACCGAGTTCTGAAAGCCGTCTTTGGAATGTCATCGGTTCTAATCTTCAATTGGTGATATCCGAAATGAAGATCAATCTTTGAAAAGAATTTGGCTCCTTGCAACTGGTCAAACATGTCATCAATATGTGGCAATGGATACCTATTTTTGATGGTGACATGATTCAACTCCCGATAATCAATACAAAGTCGCATACTCTCATCTTTCTTCTTCACGAATAGAACATGAGCACCCCAAGAAAAAGTACTAGGACGAATAAAGCCAATGTCTAATAGGAGCCATTCGATAGGAGCCATTCGATAAGGGGCTTTGGAAATGGGTTTTGTACCCAGTTCAAGGTCAATACAAAATTTAATTTCACACTCTGGGGGTAGGCCAGGAAGTTCTTCAGGGAATACATCAAGAAATTTATTATCAACAGAAATATCATTCAAAACTGACGTATTTTTGTTTAGATCCGTGACATGAGCTAAGAAAGCTTGACATCCATTTTTTAATAAGCGAATAGCTTTATGGCTTGAAATGACATTGATTGATTTTAATGGTTTAGTTGCTTGAATTTGCATAATAGGTTGGTTAGGAATATGAAAACTAACAATCTTACGAAAACAATCAATTTTTGCATGATGAGTAGTTAACCAATCAATCCCTAGAATTACGTCAAATGCAAGTATTTTCAATGAAATAAGATCAACAGGTATTGTGAGGGTACCAATTTGAACCAAATAAGACTTATAAACAGTGAATGTAATGAAGGTTTCTCCCAACGGAGTTTCCACAGATAAGTCAAAGTCTAATTTCTTCGGAGTCAAATTTAATCGTTGAGCGCAATTAGGAAAAATAAAAGAATGGGTAGAACCGGTATCAAATAAGGTATAGACTTCGCTAGAGTTTATGATAAGCTTACCCGTGATGACCTCGTTCGGGTTCTTTGCTTTCTGGGAGGTCACAACAAACACTCTCCCTTGCACTACCGGCTTTGACTTTTCTGGGACGGCCTTTGGTGCCTCCATCCTAGCTGAGCTTGTCTTCGGTAAATGACAAAATCGAGCTAAGTAACCTTCTCTTCCATAATTATAACATGCTTTGGACGACATCGCGTAGTTTGGACTGATGTGTCCATCCCCTCCGCATTTGAAGCATATGATAGGTTGTCGTTCTCCTTCCTTAACAACGGGTGCTGGTGCTGGCGTCTTTTCATCATTGTTGAATCTCCTCTTCTTAAAATATCCATTCTTATTGTTTTAGCCCTGATTACCACCGAAGTGGTTACCATTTCTGGCATGTTGATTCTCTACATGCTTGTTGTCACCGCTTCGATGACTGCTCTCACTGGTATTATCATTTTGCCGGCTGCTCTCTTTTAGTTGCGTTGACTCGTTAGCGCGCTCCACTAACTGAGCCCTATTTACCACATCTGAATACAAATACAGTTTATGAGAAATAAGATGTTGACGTATCTCGGGTTTCAAACCTCTTAAAAATATCCGCGCCATTCTTTCCTCATTGTCAACCAAGTGAGACGCAAACAGGGACAACTCGACAAACTTAGCTTCGTACTGCGACACGGTCATATTGTTCTGCTCTAACTTGATGAACTCTACTTCTTTCATGTGACGAATACTTTCGGGAAAGTACTTATCGTTGAATAGTTCTTGGAACTTCTCCCAAGACATCTTCAGTGCGGCAGGTTGAGTACGCTTTACCGATTCCCACCAGTAATCAGCCTCTCCTCGCAAAATAAAGGTGGCAAAGAGAACCTTTTGCTCTTCGGAGCATCTCAAGACATCAAATATCTTGGTGATCTGCTTTATCCACGTTTCTGCCTTAAGTGGTTTTGGCTCTCCAATAAACTCCGATGGTCCCAACTCCTTGAACTGTTTAACGGTAACCGTCCGAGAGTTGCCAGTGTTTCCACCAACATTTTGGACAGGAGCCGTTCTCGCCTGATGTTGCATGAATTGCATAAAGCCTCTGAACAATCCATCATTCCTCATTTGGTCAGTGTTTTTGTTCAGCTGAGGATTGTCGCCTTCCTGATGCACATTATCCTGATTATTGATATGTGGAGACTCAACGGTCTCCTGTCCTCCATTGCTATTCTCAAAATTCTCGGTTGTCATTTTCAGATACTGCCACAAAACAAGGGTTAGTTGACATGTAACATATTATCTCTATACTCTGACCAACCAATTAAATACCAAATAAAATTAGGTAGGTCATACTAGTGAAGGAATTCCCCGTCTCTCCCCTCCAAGTTCTAGTCTCACATCTTAGCCAGGGATCATATCTCTAGGCTTTGATACCAACTGTGACGCCCCCAAAATAGGTATACATCACCTATTCTGAGTAGCCAAATACATGGTACAGAATACAAATACAATCTTTAATATACCACAAGAGAGCTGTGAGTTTCAATACAAATATTGTCTTCTAGACAATATCTACTCTCAGAATAAGTCCTCATTACATTTATTGTCACACTATTTAACAGAATATTGAGGACTACTAATATTATCATCTGATCCATCACTCCGTTCCCCGACTCGTCCCAGCTATATTCTCATTTCCTGAAGAGAACAATGAAAGAAAGGGTGAGCTCAACTAGCCCAGTAAGAAATATTATGACTAAGATAATGCAAAATAAATTATCCTTAGTCTTCAACAATGTTAAACTGATAAAATACAATAGACATCAAGTTTAACTGCAGCGGATCAAGTAATCCATTAAAAGAGTCAAGTAGAGAATAAAATCTACTATCTTTTATGATTTAAAAGATTTTTCATGACTTTTATTGCTGAGACTCAGCTTAATAAATAATCCACGTCATCCCTACACTACGGCCAATGATATTCATTAGTATCACAACCACAAATTATCCATGCATCACAGCCAAAGATATTCGTGTATTCATCAATGGTCATGATCATGCCAACAACTGTCCATCAATGCACTACGGGCCAATGAGGACTTTTACCACATCATTTGTAACATTACGGTCATGATTATACCGAATAATCCCTGATTATAATCATACCAAGTCCATCTATGCACTATAGGCCACAAATGACTTTCAACATAATATAAACATGAGGATGATGACAATGATATAAGAAATCAATAAAACAAGTTCAAGAATTAATTTATCTAAGAATTAATAACGTCCAAATTGTCAACATGATACTTCTTTGTAGAGTAAAATTCAAGAATGCTCAGAAGAATATTTCCATGAAAAGATACTGGATGAAGCGCAAATATCAAGGATATTCCACTAATTTCATGGAGTATAGAAGTCAAAACTTTAACCAACTGAGTATAATAAAGAATGGAATAACAAAAGAAATCACCATGTATGCGGTACTTCGCATAGACAGGTTATTCCAATAGAATAAAAATAACGGAACCAGGTCAGGCGAAATTCGCACCGACAGGATGTTCCAACAGAATAATAAAGACAGAACCAGGTCCGGCGTAAAACGCACAGACAGGATATTCAGACAGAATAATAAATAATGGAACCAGGTCCGGCGTAAAATGCACAGACAGATATATCAACAAAATAATAAAGAATGGAATAACAGAAGAATTTCACCAAGTATAGGGTAGCCCGCGTATACAGGTTATTCCAACAGAATAATAAATAATGGAATAACAGAAGTTCTCTTCATGAATACAAAAGAAATAATACCCCTTACGAGTACAACAAATAATATCCCTTACCATGAAAGAAACTGGATATAAGAGTAGGAAAGTAGCAGAATACTTTTCTATAGTTTCTCTATAATTTCTCTCTCTAGAGTTTCAGTGAATTCGTAAGAAATAATGAAAGAATGAGCTTCTATTTATAGGAGAATGGAAGGGCACTGTTCATGAACGAAATAATTTTGCAGATGAGTCACGGGCGAAAGGAAAATTTCTTCAGACACAAATTAATTATCCCACATGTGAATTTCTTCAAATTCAACGACAACTTATATGTATATATATATATATATATATATATATATATATATATATATATATATATATATATATATATATATATATATACCCCATTTAGATTCCACCTTCCCGACTACAACATTTCCCCTACCAATATCAATTCATAATTAAACAACTAACATTTCACTTTTCCACCAAAAACTCTACTTTTCCACCAAAATCCATTATCATCATATATATATAAAACCAAAATTGAGATAATTTTTCACCGATACTTTTAAAAATGGGTAAATGGGAGTTCATATAATTACAACAAGGACTTCATAAAAATTTTCTCAATATTTTTAACAACATTTATCATTATTATTATAATTCACAATATTAATCGACCAGGTCGTTCCCAGGAAAGAGGGGCTTTTCAATAAAGATTTCTCCCTATTGGCGTATAATTAGGTGACCAAACCTCTCCTCGGCAGAACTTCTAGACATCGTTAATATTGTAATTTATAATATTAATAACTCTTTCATTTCAATTATTGATTTAATAATATATAAAATATCGACAATAATTGAATCAAATAACGTGAGATATTATGCAACAATTACTGTAGCAATAATTGAACAAAACTGAGTAACTTCTCACGTAAGCATCAATAATCAATACCGTGTGCTACTATGCAACCATGCGTATTACTGTACTTTTACTACCGAGTAGTTCAACAGTTTTAACGGTAAAACTTTCGCCGTTATTCTCAATAAAATATTTTTGTCGTTTTCTCAATCCGACAATAATTTCATTGTGGGGTCCACCAATGATTGTGCCGTTGTATGAATATTCCCTCTTAAAATGAATATTTCCCGACCAATCGAATATTATATAACAACTTGCGTACTTTGTAAAATTTATAAATATTACCCACAACTATAACATTATATCAAATTTACTCTATAGTATTAAAAAATGATATTTATAGAAAATTCATCTTTATTCAAAAAGTTGGGGTCTTACATTGTAGATGTTTTAACAAAATTTGTTCAATAATAGAGTTGTGGTCCATACTACTTTAGAAAAAAAAATAGGGTGTCGGCAAGTCCTGCCAAACTTACTTTTGTAAAAAGAAAATAATTTAACAAACATCAGCATATCATACTTATCTTTAATCAACACCTTTTATTCATCAATTATTTACACATTTTCAATCTTTCAAAAATTATTCACAATTATTAACATAGACTCACAATACTGCCAAATAGTTTAATTATATCAAATAATATGAGTTATTGTGCAATAACTACTGTGACAATTATTGAATAAAATACAAAGTGACTTCTTACGTAAGAATCAAATCAATGCCTTACTAATTCAATTAAAAGTCGGGGTCAACACAAAAACATATTTCCCCTCGAATAACATATAAACCAACTAATAATTCATTATTCATTCAAGTTGTCTTTATTTATCGCATAATATCATTTTTCATATTCCAAAATTTCAGAAGTGAATAAAACTTAAGAAATCTAAAACCTCATATATGATAATTTATTCTTAAAATGTCAATTCACTATTATGGTATTATCACCATTTTTATTTTAACAAAAATATTATTTTTGTTTTTATATCATAACTCATTCGTTACTTGTGTGTTTACACCCCGAGACCTCATAAACGTACTAACACTTTTAAAATATTTAAAAATATGATTCTCAACTTTCTAACCAATTTTCACAATTTTCAGATTGCCCAACAATTTTTTATAATTATTTCTATTTATAAAAACTATCATTTAATACTTTCAAAATAGAAATACCCACTCCACATACTTTTATAACTTTAAAACATCATCACTATTAATCTTACATTATTATAATATTTTTCAGCAGAATTCATAATTTTTCACCATTCATAGAATTTCCTATGAATTTTCTCTATTTTTTAAACTAACCATAAATAGCTTAAAAATACAATAAATATTTCTGTTATTCAATAATTTTTCAAAACTGTGCAGAAATTATAAAATAATATTATAAGATTTTTTACCAAGTTTTATTATTTTTCATTATTCATAGAATTTTTTATGAATTTCTTCTATTTTCAAACTAACTATAAATAGTTTAAAAATATAATAATTACTTCTGCTTTTCAATAATTCATCAAAAATTTACAGAAATTCTAAGTTGATATTATAAGTATTCTGTAAAAATATTTCAGCCCAAATAATTTTTTTGATAAATTAATTATAAATTTCAATATTTAAAAACTTCAATAATTCATAACAATTAGCTCTTTTATCAGAAAAATACGAATCTTATGTCCTTTTCATGTAAAATTTAATTCTCTACAACTTTGTAGAAGAAGGTTTTTTCAAATACTGACTCTAACATAGAGAGAAAGGCTTACCGAATATTCTGCTACAAAAATTTCTGTCACCTCCTTAAATTCATAACAAATCATATGTTAATCTTTAATGGTTCAAAATTTGTAAAAAACTACTCCACTTATATATGCATAACATATCCAAAAATTATAATGATCCAACGGTCGGATTAAAAATTATAACTCACGCAAATAGAGCTTAATAAAACTAATTTTTCGGACTATAAGTCCTTCGGACAAATTTCACTCAAACTGTCACCACGAAAAATTCACAAAGAATTTTTGGGTGATTCAAATTTCTGCGTTTAGCTTACTTCTAGGGCTTTCTTTTGATATATGGCTCATCTCCTAATTCATTATACACAAAGAGTTATGGACTTTACAAAATCAAATTGTAAACTAATTTTTTTGAAAATTTCCAAATTTCATTTTTCACTTGATTTCTTGATTTCTCTCATTTGATTCATGTTTATACAAGTTTAAATTATTTAAATCAAGTATAAACAAAATATCTTCATATAAAATTCATGAAAACTTAAATCAAAAAATAAATTAAAATTTTTAAATTTACCTCTTTATCAAATTCTTTTTTATTTCCTTCTTCTTTTCAATCTTCTTCTCATTCTCTCTATTTCTATCATAATTTTTCTAACGAGTATGAGAGGTGGGAATGAGAGAGCACTGATTTCTTCTTCTTCTCTCTCTATTTTTTCTTATTCCTCCTGTGAATGGAAATGACTATCTTTTCTCCTCTCTTTTCCCTTTCTTTCCTTTTCTTCCTCTTCCCCTTTTTCTATCTTACTGTCTCTCTTTTTCCTTATTCTCTCCCGTTAGTGGCCCTCTTTTCTTTCTCCTTCCCTTTCCTTTTCCTCCTCTTTTCTTCTTTTCTTTTTCTTTCTCCTTCCCCACATGTTCCCCCCAATAATTTTCCCACTTACTTTCTTTATTTGCTCATTTATCCGATTAATTGCTCATTTGACCATTTATCAATTTAATATTTTTTAATTTTAAAATAATAATCATAAATTAAATTAGACTTTTATTTCATAAAAGTCGGGGTCTTACAGAACCTATGTTTTTGTAACTTTATTCTAGTAGATCCTTCGTACTCACGGAGTAGAATAAAGGATTTTGAGACTTTTATGTTACGAATCTCTTAAAAATGTGTTATTTATTTTTTGTACTTTATTTTTTTCTGTCATTTTCTGTCACTATACGTTTTTATTTGTGACTGGTTTATGCTAAATTTAAAACTGTGACTTTTCATTTAATTTTTAAAGAGGTTTTCAAATTAATATTCTATTGTTCAAATCAAACAAAATTAACTTGCTTAATTACTTGGTTATAAATTTTAAAGACCCCCTTTCTAAATTCTTTCGACTGCTTTTGAATATAACAAATCAAACTAATTAAAATCCACAAACCAAGTAAACAACAATAGCAAAACAAAAAACAACACAAATATGAAAAGCATCAGTTTTTTTTAATCTCACTACAAAAAAACAAGTCATAGGCGACGGCATCATTTGCGACGGGGATACAGCCGTCGCTAATACTATCATTCTCGATGGCGTAGCCGTCACCAATGAGGCCCGTCGGTAATGACCCTCCCCGGGTCTAAATTTGGTGGGAATTTTTCGCGGGCGTGGGAAAAGGGTATAGGCGACGACGTATGCCGTCGGTATTGAGTGCCGTCGAGAATGAGCTTATATTTAATTACAGTATCGTAATTTTTTTTTTCATTTCTGCTTTCTTCCCCCTTCTACCTCGCGCCATCGCCTTCTCTCTTGTCGTCGCCCATTGACCGTCGCCGTCCTCTCTTGCCGTCACCCTTCTCTCTTGCCGTCGCCGTCCTCTCTCCCCCGTTGTCACTCTCGAGTACTGCAAGTAAGTATTCTCAATTCCCCCAAACATAACCTAAATCCCTTCTTCTACAATTTCACTATATTTTCCCCAAATATCAATTGCAGTGTATTACTATTTCAAATGTTTGCAAGTTTACATGGAAATTTTTATGTGTACAGATATCCAACTATATTGTAGTGTACTATATATTGCAGTGTATAAATTGCTCAAACTCCATTGATAGTAATCTGTTGAGCTTAGAGATAGTGTATAAATGTATATTTATTGCAGTGTATAAATTGTTGTTGTGGGGTGGGGTGGGGTGTGGTGTGGGTGGGTGGGGTGTGGGTGGGGTGTAAAAAAGTTCTTGCTTGGAAATGGTTGTGTGAAAGGAAACACTTGATTACTAAAGATTACAAATATAATAATTAGTGTACTGGTGTATCAATGAGAGTACTGTCAAAATTTATAGCTAATTGTATTGGTTTGAACAATGACCCTAATTGTCAATTTTATTTTGATTTTCATATACTATTAAGAACACATACATTTCAAGGAAGGTCGGGAAGGAAAGGCAAGTATTGGTTTGTGTGACTACTTTGTTCTTGCTTTTGTTAATGTGACTTGTAAGAATCATGCAAGTTAATGACTGAACTGTGCTTATTATTATTTTTAATAAATTGGTCAATATCCTAATTTTACCAACAAAAAAGAGTTTTATATGCCTCTTTTTTCATAATTTTTTATTGTATTAATAGTTTGTGACCTGATAAAAAGCTAGTATTCTTTTTGTTATACAAAAATAATCCTTAATTTCATACGTGCATATGTTCATATAGTTTAGGAAGCTTAGAAACCCGTTTGAGATTCACTTAGTAGGAGTGAATCTCAAATAGTCCCCGTTTTGGGACTGTTCTTGTATGTTTCGATCTCACTTAGGTCGGTGTTAACGACTTGAGCACGTCTTTATATTCTTTGAATTTTCGGTCAGTATATAACTCTTGATGTTCTTCGGGTGCATATTTAGATTACGATGTGTTAGTCTATTTCGTGTACTTGAAGACCATGGGGAGGTGCTGCCGAAATTTCTAAAAAATTTAAAGATGTGTTCAAGTTTTTGGCATCAGTGAGGCGACACATCCGGGAATGGGATAGAAGCCATTTCCTTTAGAGTAGGAGATGAAGTTAGGAAACTCATAAGCTTGCATATACATTAACTTGGAAACTTGATTGTGTTTATTTAACTTTGCATATATATAGCAGACAATTGTCCGAGATGTCTATTGATCGAAGTTGGATGGAACGTAGGGTAGCCACTGATAGGAGTGGGCTTAGCTCTGAGTATCGTAGTGGGGTTGAACAGTTTCTTAACTTCGCGTTTGAGCAAGTCAGCGGCGATGAGATCAGATGTCCTTGTAAGAGGTGTGTGAATGAAGTGTAGAAGGAAAGGAGTGATGTCATGTGCGACTTATTTGCGTATGGGTTCAAGTAGGGTTATACGACATGGATCTATCATGGGGAAACCTGGTTGGATGAACATGAATCAGAATCAGAATCCGGAGGTGACGAAACCTTTGACTGTACTAACATGATAGTCGAAGCTGCTGGTTCATACTTCCAGTGGAATACAGACAGGGATGGCAGTAGCGTCGAGCAAGAGCCGAATGATGGGGCAAAGGGTTTCTATGAGTTATTGCATGAAGCAGCGACGCCACTGTATGACGGGCATGAAAAGCACACCGTCTTATCTGCCGTAACTAAGTTTTTACACTTCAAGAACGAGCATGACTGTAGCGAGAGAGGTTTTAATGAACTGTTAAGCATTGTGAAGGAGTGCTTACCTGCAGGTAATAAGTTACCGGAGTCGTACTATGATGTGAAGAAAATGGTCAAAAGGCTTAATCTAGGGTATGAGAAGATTGATGCTTGTGAGAATGACTGTATGTTGTATTACGGTGATGTCAATAAAGATAAGAGGTCATGTGCTATTTGTGGTATAAGTAGATACTGTGAACAGCGCAAGAAAAAGGAAAAAGACGTGCCGAGAAAGATCTTACGTTACTTTCCTATTGCCCCGAGGCTTCAGCGGTTGCTCATGTCAACACATATCGCCGAGGATATGAGGTGGCACTCTACACGGGACATAGTCGAAGGTCAACTGACGCACCCGGCAGATGGGCTTGAGTGGAAAAATTTTGATAACAAACACCCCTCGTTTGCTGAAGAGATTCGCAATGTTAGGCTTGGACTTGCTACGGATGGGTTTAATCCGTTTAACGGCCCTTACACAAAGCCCTACTCAACTTGGCCGGTGATTATTGTGGTGTATAACCTCCCACCTTTGATGTGCATGAAAGATCCCTACATGTTCATTCCTTTACTAATTTCGGGTGATAAGAGTCCGAGTAAAGACATCAATGTATACCCCAGGCCGTTAGTTGATGAGTTGAAGATGTTGTGGGAAAAAGGGGTTCAAACTTATGATGTATCGATTAAGCAGAACTTTGACATGAGGGCAGCTTTACTGTGGACAATAAATGACTTCCCGACGTTAGGAATGATCAGTGGATGGTCGACTCACGGGGGCTTGTCATGTCCCATGTGCATGGGGTCAGTTAAAGCTATGCAGCTCAAACATGGGGGGAAAATGAGTTTCTTTGCAACATCCAGACAATTTTTGCTGATTGAACATCGTTATCGATGGATGAGTAGACAATTCAATCAAAAAATAGAGAAACGTCAAGTACCTGGTCGTCTTTCTGGGTCAGCAGTGTTGAGTTGGATTAGTCGTTTGAAGTTTCCACCTCCAGGGAAGAATCACATATTGGAGCAAGCTTATGGTTACGACAAGGTTCACAACTGGACACACAGCTCCATGTTCTTTGACCTGCCTTATTGGGCTACACTCTACATCCGTCATTGTTTAGATCCGATGTATACTGAGAAGAACGTATTTGATAACATTTTTTATACAGTCCTAGATGCCAGTCGTAGAACAAAGGACAACAACAAGTCGAGACTTGATTTGGTAGAAATGAACATTAGGGAAGATCTGTGGTTGTATCAGGAGGGTAGTAAGACGGTAACGCCTAAAGCTGAATATACTTTGACCAGGGAACAGTTGATATTGATATGTAATTGGATTAGTGGATTGAAGCTCCCAGATGGATATTCTTCGAATATAGCAAGGTGTTGTAAAGTCGAAGAGCTTAAGTTTCGGGGTCTCAAAAGTCATGATTGTCACGTATTCATGCAGAAGTTGATCCCTGTGGCATTTATCGACTTGTTACCGAAACGTGTGGTTGAAGCACTGACAGAGCTTTCTAATTTCTTCAGAGATCTATGCTTGACGGAGCTTCACCTCAAAGACATAGATAAAATGGAGATGCAGATAGTGGAAATAATGTGCAAGTTAGAAATGATCTTCCCCCCATCGTTTTTTGATTCAATGGAGCATTTGCCTATTCACTTGCCATACGAAGCTAAGTTTGGCGGTCCCGTGCAATATAGATGGATGTATCCATTCGAGAGGTAATGACATTAATATTTTTAATATGGTAAAATGTTCATTCTTTTTTGCTAATCTATATATCACATATGTATATGCGACGTCTAAAGCAAAAGGTGAAGAATAGAGCCCGTGTAGAGGGTTCAATTGTTGAAAGGTATGTTATGGAGGAACTTGTTAATTTCTGCTCGTTGTACTTTGAGCTGGATGTTCAGACGAAGCACAATCGCTTACGTCGGAATCAGGCTGTTGCGCACGAGGAAAATGGGGAATTAACAGCATTTAGTCATCCTATACGTCCGTTCGGCTGTAAAAAAGGTGATTCTTGACCGATAGGGAGTATGCAGCTGCCACATTGTATGCACTTGTCAACATGAATGAAGTAGCACCATACATTAAGTAAGTAGTTATAACTATATATGTCTGGTGTAACTGTGTCAATTTCCTTTACAAAAACATTGAGTATATAACTGTGCTACAGTTAATATGATGCTGAAGTACGTGAAGTGAATCCGAGTATATCGGACGGGGATTTGCAAAATTTGAGAAATGGACAATTTTTGCAATAGTTTAAAGACCATGTAAGTCTAACCTTTACAAGTTCAATGAATCTACCACATAGCATTTATTCTTATGGCGTAATTAACTTTAGAATATGTTTTGTTAATGTACATTAGGTCCTCACAGATGAGTTAGCTGACAATCGGCTAAAGCTTATAGCCGACGGCCCTGAAAGATCTGTAGATACTTATACATGCTGCATTGTCAACTGTTACAGATTTAAGTGTTGTGATATTGGGGATGTTGCTTCTGCTGATTCTGGTGTTGTGGTGAAAGGTAGCTGCTACGATAACATTTGGGATGACTGGTATGGACGATTGCTAGAAGTTGTCGTTCTCAAATATTGGGGTCATAAAGAATTAGTTTGCTTCAATTGTCATTGGTTTGATGTTGAGAATGGAGTTAAAGTAGATAAAAAATTAGGACGGGTGACTGTTAACATTAAGTCAAAACTAAGACTGATGACTGGTATGGACGAGCCGTTTATTTTAGCAAGTCAAGCAACACAGGTGTACTATGCGCGGAGTGTTAAAACTCCTGCAAGCCCATGGCATGCTGTTATAACCAACAAAGCCCGTGGTTTTTAAGGCACAACTCCTCGTCTAGACGATGAACCTTTACAATTCGAGTCTACTAATGTCACACCTGCTGCTGTGACAATTATTAGTGAGTCTAGTGAAGAAGAGGATGATGTTATCGCTGTCGAAAGTGAAGACGATGTTGTTGAGGAGGTAGATATAATTGAAGAAAATGTTGAGGATGACGAAGATGGTCATGACAATGATAGTGAAGATCTACTGCTCGAAGATGACGATTCTGATATTAATGGCTTTGATGATATAAATGATTAGGAGTATGTACTCTTTCTGTCCTTTTAGTTGTATTCAAATGGCATAGTTGTTTCCTTTTAGTTATTTCTGCATATTGTATCCTTTTAGTTGTATGTGCATGACGATTCTGATATTTGTGTTTGTCTCATTTTAGTTGTATCTGCATATTATCTTCTTGATGATGATTTGACAGCATATATACAGATATGGCGCGTACACCACACGGTGATCGTGGTGGGCGTGCTGGTAGTTCAGGCCATGGGGGCCGTGGAGGTAGTGCTGGTGATGATCAGGCCGGATCATCAGGTATAATTACATGTTTTGTTGTTATACATCTTATTGTTTTTAATTTTATATAATATTGACATTATATTCGAGGATACTGCATATTGTTGTATTTCACTACATAGGTGATCGACGTAGGCCTCCGCGGGGACTAGCACGTGGATTGCTAGGGAATCCCCCCCAGGCACTGCTTTATATGCCGTGTCGGGACTACTAGGTAATATATATACATTACGTTTGTATTAATTATTTAGTTCTTATATATTCTTTGCAATTTAGAAATTTAACTGCCTTCAATTTTAGTATCCTTGATGTGACACCAAGGAACACGTTGCTTGGGATCGTCCGTAACCGATTCTCTAGCCCGTGGCTGAGGTGGGCGGATGTGGATGACCGCACATGTGGGCTGATTATTGCTGAGTTTAGGGTAAGAAGTCATTCATTCATATTTAGTTTTAATTTGTGCTTTTGAATATTTATTTACCGCTTTGCTTTATGTTGTCTACTAATTAAGTAATTGATGATATTCATATGTTGTATTGCAGATATATTATCGCTTCGAGGACGGGCAGGAAGCCCACGGCAGCACTGTGCTCGGGAAGTATCTCAAGATGAATTGGCACAAGTGGGTCTATGACTGGAAGAAGAAGGCCCAGACCAAGATGGCGGATGGACAGACACTTAGAGATGTCCGACCAGATTTCATTGGTGCTGCGGTGTGGGAGCAGATGTGTGATATTTGGGAGGACGAAGCATTCAAGAAGATGTCGGCATAGCGTACAGCTGCACGACAGTAGAGTCGTCTCCCACACTGCACTGGGAGTCAGTCGTACGACCTCTATAGGGAGAGACTCGAGGTGAGTCTAAAGCACTGACCTTCTCGCCTCGAGTTTTGGTGGCACGCTCACCAGAAGAAAGGTGACGGTGGTTATATCTCACCTGAGGCAGAGCATATTGCGGTAAGTAATTTAATTATTTTATTTAGTATGTATTTGATGGCTTTGAAATTCTTTTGTATTTTCTTAGCAAAATACTTGTTTTTCACCTATTTCTGTGTTTTTTCATAAACGGTTCGAGGACCTTTCTGTGGTGCGGAGCAGCCAGAGAGGTGACACTCCAGTGGCTGATGCTGAGCGTGACGACGAGGAGATGGAGGACTGGCTACAGGCTAAAGGGGGGCCGAAGAAGGGTAGAATTGTGGGCATTCCCCGTGTCCCAGCCTATACTATAGTCCCTGCTGCGAGATCTCGACGTCGCCGACCCACCGGAGGTAGTGGTACGAGTGGATCAGGCGCCGACCCTTCATTATCCGATGACTTCTTCAGGCGGATCATTGAGGGGTGCATGGCGAGCAGTGTCGTGCAGTCAGGCGCACCATCACGCGAGCGGATCTACCAGCTTGCTCAGGAGGTTGTCCACGGCACCATAGATCCTACAGCTACCGCGGACGACCTCATGGATGTAGTCCGGGAGGAGGCCATCCGTGTATGTGCAGTTGTCTTGGCCAACATCTTTCCTCTACATATTCGACAAGTAAAACTTATTATTGTTGTATTTCCTTATTTGTAATTATATTGCTTATATAAACTGCCAAATAACTAGTTAACACGCAAACACACACATAGCACCGCGTAGGTAATAGACACGCATTAGAACTGACGGGACTCGATTTCGACGTACGGAGACCGAGTTACCGCCCAGTTTACAAAACTCGCCAACACTTAGGCAAAAAGCCGAAAAAGAGGTCAAAACCCACATTGTCCGTCTGAATGACACGCAAACACACACATAGCACCACGTAGGTAATAGACACGCGTTAGAACTGACGGTACTCGATTCCGACGTACGGAGACCGAGTTATCGCATAGTTTGTAAAACTCGCCAACACTTAGGCAAAAAGCCGAAAAAGAGATCAAAACCCGCATCGTCTATCCGAATGACACGCAAACACACACATAGCACTACGCATGTAATAGACACGCATTAGAACTGACGGGACTCGATTCCAACGTACGGAAACCGAGTTACCGCCCAGTTTGCAAAACTCGCCAACACTTAGGGAAAAAGCCAAAAAATAGGTCAAAACCCACATCGTCCGTCCGAATGACGCGCAAACACACACATAGCACCGCGTAGGTAATAGACACACGTTAGAACTGACGGGACTCGATTCTGACGTACGGAGACCGAGTTATCACCCAGTTTGTAAAACTCCCCAACACTTAGGTAAAAAACCGAAAAAGAGGTCAAAACCCACATCGTCCGTCCAAATGACACGCAAACACACACATAGCACCGCGTAGGTAATAGACATGCGTTAGCACTGACGGGACTCGATTCTAACGTACGGAGAGCGAGTTACCGCCCAGTTTATAAAACTCGCCAACACTTAGGCAAAATGCCGAAAAAGAGGTCAAAACCTACATCGTCCGTCCGAATGACACATGAACATACACATAACACCGCATAGGTAATAGACACGTGTTAGAACTAACGGTACTAGATTTTGACGTACAGAGACCGAGTTACCGCCCAGTTTATAAAACTCGCCAACACTTAGGCAAAAAGCCGAAAAAGAGGTCAAAACCCACATCGTCCGTCCGAATGACACGTAAACACACACATAGCACCACGTAGGTAATAGACACGTGTTAGAACTGACGTGACTCGATTCCGATGTACGGAGATCGAGTTATCGCCCAGTTTGCAAAACTCGCCAACACTTAGGCAAATCTCAAACTAAAATAATTTAAATATGCTCTATTTTGGACTTCGTTATTAATATTTTAATGTTGTAGGGTCTTGTTGATGAGACTCGTGGGGGTAGAGATGGCGGCACAGGTGATGCCCGTGGAGGAGATGGTGATGATCGTCGGGCTGATACTGATGAGACTATGGAGGATGGGACTAGAGGTGGGACCGACGATGGGACCGGAGGCGATGGCACAGAGATTCTTGATCTTGGGCAGTAGTTAGTTTATATTTATATTTTGACTTTCATGTATGTATTTAGCTTTTGAGTTGTATAGACTTAAGTTTGGTATCTAATTATATTGATTGTTGATAGTAAAAGATATGATTGTTATTGATATGCGTACATTGTCATTATTTATTTTTTTTAGTTTATAATAGGTAAAATGTATATGTAAATGAATAGGGGAATTTTGCAATTCCAATAAAATTTTTTTTTGAGGTGGGTCATTGGCGACGGGGGCATTGGCGACGGGGTGCCGTCGGCAATGACATGTCCGATAAATCCATAACTGAGCTAAATAAAGGTCATTGGCGACGGGGGTAAAGCTCAATGGCGACGGCTATGCCGTCGGCAATGACTGAATTTATTAAAATTTAAATATGTCTATGACCGACGGTGTGGCCGTCGCTTTGGCCGTCGCTAATGACATATTGCCGTCGGCAATGACCCCGTCGGCACTGACAAAGTTCCTGACGACGAGTGACGGGAGACAGGGGCGACGACGGCATACCCCGTCGCTAATGACAGCATTACCGACGGCAATAGGGTCACTGGCGACGGCAGTGCCCGTCGGCAATGATTGATATTTTTGTAGTGTTTGTCAATTGACTATAATTTATTAAACTAGAATATCTTTATCAACTATTGGAATAATACAATTGGGGGTCATCAATGATTTGATAAGGATTGAAAGTATGGGTGTATTTGATAAGAATTGAAAGTATGGGTGTAAGATGTCAAGAGATAAGGGGAAAAAGTAAAGAGTAGAGTTGGTAAGACATTTGTTTTTTGAATAGGAATAAAACTTATCCTTTGGATCACCAACTTGACCTTTGAAAGTATGAAAAATTGAAAATACAAGAGAGAACTTCACCAACATGATCATCTTTCTAATAAACAATTTGAAAGTAGAATTTTCACATTCTTGCATAGTTACATAAATCTATGAATTATAAAAGGACAAAAACACAAGAATACAAAAGCAAATATACAAATACAAACTTCCATAAAATTTCTTTTACATATAATTTCAACAATGAATAATAGTTTTACCCTATTATAGTATGAATAAGTTGGTACTATAGTATTTGGTGTAGCATAGATTATGTTTGAAATTATTTAAAAAATGTGATTAGTGGCTTCGATTATTATTTTTGTTTATAATTAGTTTTTAAAAAATAGTTATGATTGGTAAAGTAAAACCATTTAAACTAGTAAAAAATAAAAGTATTTGGTATAAAAAAATTGATTATCACTTATTCCATTGTAATGAATAAGTAAAGATAGGTAATGAATAGAATTAATAAAATAAATAGAGATAAATTAATAATATACGTTGTCAAACATTATTATTAAATTTGACAAACAATCAGAAGATTCAAATTAGAACTTCTAATTATTTTCATAAAAAATGATTATAAGTAATTTAAAAATCAAATTATCAAACACTTTCTATGTAATACCCGAAAAAAATAATATATTAAATAATAAAAATTATTTTGTTTTAAAACATATTAATTTAACTTTGTCATTTATTAATAGTCATTTAATTTTTGTGGGCTAATGTATTAATAAGTGTTGGGTAAATTAAATTGATAAAATTGGGCTTTAAATTAAGTGGGTCAAATTATAATTGTGTAATTTTAAAATATAAACCCTATAATGTATTAAGAACATCATTCATCTGATATAATAAAAAGAGGGGCGGCTGCTAAAAGAAACGAACAAACCAAGCGGAAGGTTGCTGCGTGATCCAATTAGTTTGCTACGAAGTCAATATTTTTATAGCTTGTAATCGGGGTAAGTTGTCTTGGTATACATTCAATAATAATAGTAATAATAAAAAGATTATCGGTAATATCACATCAGCTTTACAGATGCATGTTGTATGGAAAACAAATGGATTGATTAATTAAAAGAACATTTTTCTAAGTTTAATAGTAAGAATAATATAATGTATAACCAATTCATCTATTCTCCACACTTAATGCATCAGGTGGAAGATTACATCATGAGGGATATACAAATTGGAATGTTCAGAGTAATAATAATAATAATAATAATAATTTAGTGTAAATTAAACTTCAAATATAGTTATTAAATTTATGAGTAAAACATGACATTATTAAGTCTAATGAATCAGGTCGCATCACGTTTGTTTAATTTACATATGTACATGTATAGTCAATATGTTTGTATGTTTTTGGACATAATTCTGAGTGGTACCAAATATACATATATAATATAAATAAATGAACAAATAAAATTAATGTTGATAATATTTTATAATATAAAAACATAAAAGTTAAATTATTAAATAACTAAATATTATAATTAATAGTATTTTATTATTGTGTTATATTAGACTGGATTGAAGAAGATTAGCAAAATTATATTTAAATTTGGGTATTGCATTATCGATTCCAGGTACGAATTTCGTACTCATTCAGCGATACTCTTTAATTTTAGTTTATTCGTTTTGCTTCTCGTTTTGATTTCGAATATTGTCTCGATACCTTGATCTTAGTGAAGTTCATATGATAGTTTATTTTGATCTTTAGAATATCATAACTTGTACTACTCTTTGAACTCGTTTAGTATGTTCAATATTTATTTTGATTTTCGTAGTGATGTACATGTTAGTATATTTTTGGAGACTTGTGTTGATAATTCGTTCGATTTAACATGTACACGTTAGAACCCCTTTGTGTTGATATTGTGTCGCATGCGTTGTGACATGGTATTTTTGTTAGAATATAATGTAGGGTATACCTGATCTATAACCACATGTGGGGGTACCACATGCATGTCCTCTTGGCACCGAGGCATGACACCTTCCGTGGCGGTGTGATCAGTCTACGGCGTCTCCGTTTTGTGCTCCGGTGGGAGTTGGCCATTTAGTATTTTGTTGTGGGAGGCGTATGGGCCGACCTCAGTTTTATGTTCTGTTTTGTTCTGCGGATTGGTGATGTTTGTGCCAAACACACCTTCTAATTTTTACATGCATCTGGATTGCGCAGTCCGATGTGTGATTGCCTATGTGGCATTATTTGACTTAAATGTGTGGCATTATTTGACTTGCCTGTGTGGCAAGGTATATTACTATTTATTTTGAGCTCGGTATGAAATAACACCCAGCCATTTGAATCCGCCTATCATTTCGTTGTGTTAGTTTTGTTCGTTACAGTTCAGTTCATTTAATTGTGTTAGTTATTTTGTTTCATTATTCTTTTATTCTATATCCGTATTGGGCATTTGGCTCATGCTGTGTTTTTCTTCTGGCAGATAATCAGGGGGGTCAAAGGCAAGTGTGATGAGAGCTCCCTTCATTCCAATGGTTTAGAGATATTTTGTTTAGGCTTGATATGTCAGTTTATTTAAATTTGTAATAATTACCTTAGAATATGGTTTGAGCCAGTGTGACATTTATTATAGTTTGTCTTGTGATATTTAATCATTATGAGACCATTCTTTTATGGCATAAAACTTTTATTTTAATTTTGTTATGTTTAAGTAACCTCTCTTTCTATTTAGAAAGGGGGTGTTACAGAGTTGGTATCAGAGCTTAGGTTCTTTCTTGTAGAAAACCTATTTAGGTTTGACTTGTGAGTTATGGGTAGACTTCTGGGTTAGGTTTTTGTTCTGTTTGATTTTCTGTTCAGCTATCATATCCGCTATATTTGAATTTGTCTCTAGTCTGCTTTGTTTATATTCGTGATCTCTTTCTTAGATGGCCCATAGATCCGCTAGAGTTGCTGGGAGGCGAGGTAATAATAGGGGAAGAGGTGGTGGTCAGCCCAATGAGCAACCTAATGATCAGGTTAATGCTCAATTGGCTACCTTGGTGAATCAGGCGGTGGATCAGGCTTTACCTCAGTTGGTGGCACAGGTTGTACAGGCAATGCAGCAGCCGCCACCAGAAATTCCTGAGCAAGAGAACCCGTAAAATAATGGTCCACATACAAACGAAGTGGAAGGGAATGTAAATGATCTTGATCAGCAGGGGGTTGCAATGTATGTATGGTTGGAAAGGTTTTAGAAGCAGAAACCACAGTCATTCAGTTTTGCTCCGACTCCAATTGATGCAGAGAATTGGATTGCCCACCTAGAGAAGATCTTTGATGTGTTGGGGTGCTCAGATAATCAGAAAGTGTTGCTTACAGCTTACAAGCTAGAAGGGGATGCACAGAGGTGGTGGAAAGCGATGAAAGTAACAAAGGGCAATGGTTATGCTGAGGCACTTAGCTGGGCAGAGTTTTGTGAGGTCTTTTATCAGCAGTACTTCCCAACCGCTGATAAAGAGGCCTATGCTAGAGACTATCTCTGTATTCGACAGAAAGATAATGAGTCCATCACAGATTTTATGATGAGGTTCACCAGGTTGGCAGGCTTTGCAAGAACCTCAGCGGGGACCGCAGCGGAACAGGCAGAGAAGTTTAAGTGGCGAATTCATTATAGATATCGGTAACATCTCATTAACACCAAGTTTACAGATGCGTCAGTAGTGGCCAATGCGGCCAAGAATATTGAGATGGAGCGACAGGACTTTCGGTCTTCTAAATCGGAAGGGAGTCGAAAGAGGGACAGAGATGACCAGTAGGGTTAAACTTCAGTTCAACATGGGAAAAGTCAGGGTGGTCAGTGGAATAGGAACCGTGGTGGCCAGCAGGGGCAATGGCGTGGACAGAATCAAAACAAGGTTTATCAGCAGATGCCTCAATAAGGGCAAAATCATCAGCTTCAGCTACCTTGGCATGGTCAGAATCGTCAGCAGTGGTAGAATCGTTAGCAAGGGCAGAATCAGGGTCGTTATCCAGGACCAGCTGGTGGGGGTAACCCAAATCTCATTCCGATAGCTCCTTATGCTACTTGTGGGGTTAATCATCCAGGGAGGCAGTGTCACAGACTCACCGGTGCATGCTTCTTATGTGGACAGATGGGTCATATGGCCAGAGATTGTACCAAGCCACGTGGAAATGGTGGAGGTGGTGATAATGGTGGCAATAGAGGTCAGCGTCAGGGTGGTCGAGTGTTTGCCTTGACGTATAACCAGGCGGCAGGTGCACCAGGTACTATTTCTTGCACTCTTTTAGTTGGCAATCGCGAGGCTTCTATTTTGTTTGATACGGGTTCTACTCATTCTATTGTTGCTCAGTCTTTTATTCGGCACCTGGGTGTGCCATCTCAGTCTTTAAATTCTGTTATATCTATTGCTACCCCGATGGGGACTTCTGTTGTTATTTCTGATTTATATCGAGGGGTGTGCGATCAGTTTTGGAGATAAGATTTGTAGAGCTAATCTTCTTTCGATGAGTATACACGATTGTCGATGTCATTCTTGGGATGGACTGGTTGGATAAGCACCAGGCCACTATCAATTATCAGACGAAGAAGGTTATATTTGGAGATGTGAAGTCTCCAGAGTTCATCTTTCTGGGCTCACAGCCCAGTATAGTAGTGAAGATAATTTCAGCTTTGAAGGCTAGGAAGTTGGTGGCAAAGGGTTGTGAGGGGTATTTAGCGTTTGTAAAGGATACCTCTAAGGGTGAGTCTCGTATTGAGAATGTTCCAATTGTTCGTGATTTTTTTAAAGTGTTTCCTGAGGAGTTGTCAGGGTTGCCACCGTAGCGGGAAGTGGAGTTTGATATTAAGCTTGTTCCTGGTGCAGAGCCTATCTCTAAGGAGCCGTATCGGATGGCACCGTTAGAGTTACAAGAGTTGAAGGAGCAGTTGTAGGAGCTGTTAGGTCGTGGTGTGATTTGGCCTAGTGTTTCATCGTGGGGTGATCCAGTCTTGTTTGTGAAGAAGAAGGATGGGTCTATGAGGCTGTGTATAGACTACAGGGAGTTGAACAAGATTACCATCAGGAATCGGTATCCATTGCCGAGGATTGATGACTTGTTTGACCAACTTCAGGGGGCGAAATATTTTTTGAAGATAGACTTGAGATCGAGTTATCATCAATTGAGAGTGAGGGATGAGGATATCCCTAAGACAGCTTTTCGCACTCGATATGGGCATTACGAGTTTTTGGTGATGCCATTCAGGTTAACTAACTTTTCGACGATGTTTATGGATTTGATGAACCGGGTGTTTAGGGAGTATTTGGACCAATTTGTTATTATCTTTATTGATGACATTTTGGTTTACTCCAAGTCTAAGGAAGAGCATGAGGAGCATCTTCGCACAGTGTTGGAGATTTTGCAGAAAGAGAAATTGTATGCTAAATTCTCTAAATGCTATTTTTGGTTGGAGCAGGTTGCATTTTTGGCCCACGCTGTTTTTGCTGAAGGCATTATGGTGGATCTTGCGAAGGTTGAGGTTATCACTAAATGGCCGAGACCTACTACGGTGACAGAGATTAGAAGTTTCTTGGGTTTGGCAGGGTATTATAGGCGATTTTTGTGAGGGTTTTCCTTGTTTGCCTTACCATTGACTCAATTGATGAGAAAGGGCACGGAGTTTGTGTGGAATAAGGAGCGTGAGAAGAGTTTTGAGGAGTTGAAGAAACGACTTGTGACAGCTCCTATAATTGCATTGTCGTTGGGGACTGGAGGTTACCGGATTTATAGTAATGCTTCTAAGAAGGGTTTGGGATGTGTTTTGATGCAACATGGTAAGGTGATTGCTTATGCTTCTAGGCAGCTTAAACCTTATGAGGTGAACTACCCCACTCATGATTTGGAGTTGGCAGTAGTGATCTTTGCCTTAAAGATTTGGAGGCATTATTTGTATGGAGAGACTCATGATATCTTCACCGATCACAAAAGTCTTAAATACATTTTCACTCAGAAGGAGCTCAACATGAGGTAGAGGCGTTGGTTGGAGCTTCTAAAGGATTATGATGCTAGAATTCAGTACCACCTGGGGAAGGCAAATGTGGTTGCAGATACTCTTAGCGGAAAGAGTTCTGGGAGTGTAGTAGCCCTTATTACACAACCTCAGCTTATTTCGGATATGCAGCGGCTAGAGTTGGAGTTGTATGTGGAAGGTTCAGATGGAAATTTGGCAGGTATGAGAGTGGAGCCCTCTCTTATCTCGCGGGTCAAAGAAGCTCAAAAGGAAGATGGGGAATTATGGATTATGACGCAGAATCTAGAGGAGGGCAAGCAGCCCGAGTTTCGTATTGATGACCACGGTGTGATTTGGTTGGGTGAGCGGTTGTGTGTACCGTCCGATCCAATCATTCGGGAGGCGATGTTGGCTGAGGTTCATAGTTCGTCATTTTCTATTCATCCAGGTTCTACGAAGATGTATAGGGATTAAGAAGAATTTTGGTGGAATGGGATGAAACGAGACGTGGCTGAATATGTTGGGAAGTGCCTCACTTGTCAGTAAGTGAAGATAGAACATCAACGAGCTAGTGGTTTGCTGCAACAGTTAGACATTCTAGTGTGGAAGTGGGAGGATATCACGATAAATTTTGTGATTGGTTTACCAAAGACTTTTAAGAAGAATGATGCCATTTGGGTAGTGGTGGACCAGTTGACCAAATCGGCACCCTTTTTGGCTATCCATGAGGGTTACTCGGTGGATAGGTTGGCACATATCTTTCAGCAAGAGATTGTTAGACTTCATGGTACTCTGGTGTCTATTGTTTCAGATCGAGATCTGCGGTTCACTTCACGATTCTAGAAAGGGTTTCAACGAGCTTGGGGTACTAGGCTCAACTTCAGTACTTCTTTTCATCTGCAAACTGATGGGCAATCTGAACGAACTATTCAGACGTTGGAAGATATGTTGAGGTCTTGTGCACTTGAATGGTCGGGTAATTGGGATGATTACATGAGCCTAGTTGAGTTTGCTTATAACAACAGCTAGCATGCAAGTATTGGAATGGCTCCGTTTGAGGCATTGTATAGTAGGAAGTGTCGGGCACCAACTTGTTGGGATGAGATTGATGAAAGGGCCATAGAAGGGCCCGAGTTAGTCCAAATCACTACGGAGAAGGTAACGGTGGCTAAGGAGAAATTTAAGTCGGCTCAATCACGGCAGAAGTGTTATGCTGATAAGCATAGGAGGACTTTAGAATTTGAACCTAGTGAGCATGTATTTCTAAAAGTTTCTCCTTGGAAGGGCATTCAGCGATTTGGGTTGAAAGGGAAGCTTAGTCCGCGTTATATTGGCCCATTTGAGATTTTGGAGAGGGTTGGTGAGGTTGCATTTCATTTAGCTTTGCCTCTACAGCTAGCTCATGTGCATAATGTGTTCCATGTGTCGGTGTTGAGGAGTTACCAATATCATCCATTGCATGTGGTGCAATATCCGTTCGATAAGATTCGGAAGGATCTTACTTGTGAGGAACAAGCCGAGGCGATTTTGGATCGTCAAGTAAGGATTATGAGGAGGAAGACTATTCCGTTTGTTAAGATTTTGTGGAGGAATCATTCAGAGCGGGAGGCTACATGGGAGATGGAGGAGTCTATTCGAGCGGAGTATCTGCATCTCTTTGAAAATTAGGTGCGTTCCATTCTTTTGATTCCGGGGACGGAATCCTTTTTAAGGGGTAGGTGATGTAATACCCGAAAAAAATAATATATTAAATAATAAAAATTACTTTGTTTTAAAACATATTAATTGGATTTTGTCATTTATTTTAGGTCAAAATAGTCATTTAATTTTTGTGGGCTAATGTATTAATAAGTGTTGGATAAATTAAATTGGTAAAATTGGGCTTTAAATTAAGTGGGTCAAATTATAATTGTGTAATTTTAAAATATAAACCCTATAATGTTTTAAGAACATCATTCATCTGATATAATAAAAAGAGGGGCGACTGCTAAAAGAAATGAACAAACCAAGTAGAAGGTTGTTGCGGGATCCAATTAGTTTGCTACGAAGTCAATATTTTTGCAGCTTGTAATCAGGTAAGTTGTTTTGGTATACATTCAATAATAATTGTAATAATAAAAAGATTATCAGTAATATCACATCAGCATTATAGATGCATGTTATATGGAAAACAAATGGATTGATTAATTAAAAGAACCTTTTTCTAAGTTTAATAGTAAGAATAATATAATGTATAACCAATTCATCTATTCTCCACACTTAATGCATTAGGTGGAAGATTACATCACGAGGGTTATACGAATTGGAATGTTCAGAGTAATAATAATAATAATAATAATAATAATAATAATAATAATAATAATAATAATAATAATTTAGTGTAAATTAAACTTCAAATAAAGTTATTAAATTTATGAGTAAAACATGACATTATTAAGTCTAATGAATCAGGCCGCATCACGTTTGTTTAATTTACATATGTACATGTATAGTTAATATGTTTGTATGCTTTTGGACATAATTCTGAGTGGTACGAAATATACATATATAATATAAATAAATGAACAAATAAAATTAATATTGATAATATTTTATAATATAAAAACATAAAAGTTAAATTATTAAATAAGTAAATATTATAATTAATAGTATTTTATTATTGTGTTTTATTAGACTGGATTGAAGAAGATTAGCAAAATTATATATAAATTTGGGTATTGCATTATCGATTCTAGGTATGGATTCCGTACTCATTTAGCGATACTCTTTAATTTTAGTTTGTTCGTTTTGCTTCTCGTTTTGATTTCGAATATTGTCTCGATACCTTGATCTTAGTGAAGTTCATATGATAGTTTATTTTGATCTTTAGAATATCATAACTTGTACTCTTTGAACTCGTTTAGTATGCTCAATATTTATTTTGACTTTCGTAGTGATGTACATGTTAGTATATTTTTGGAGACTTGTGTTGATAATTCGTTCGATTTAACATGTACACGTTAGAACCCCTTTGTATTGATATTGTGTTGCATGTGTTGTGACATGGTATTTTTGTTAGAATATAATGTAGGGTATACCTGATCTATAACCACATGTGGGGGTACCACATGCATGTCCTCTTGGCACCGAGGCATGACACCTTCCGTGGCGGTGTGATCAGTCCACGGCATCTCTGTTTTGTGCTCCGGTGGGAGTTGACCATTTAGTGTTTTGTTGTGGGAGGCGTATGGGCCGACCCTAGTTTTATGTTCTGTTCTGTTCTGCGGATTGGTGATGTTTGTGCCAAACACACCTTCTGATTTTTACATGCATCTGGATTGCGCAGCCTGATGTGTGATTGCCTGTGTGGCATTATTTGACTTACATGTGTGGCATTATTTGACTTTCCTGTGTGGCAAGGTATATTACTATTTGTTTTGAGCTACGTATGAAATAACACCCAGCCATTTGAATCAGCCCATCATTTCGTTGTGTTAGTTTTGTTTGTTACAGTTCAGTTCATTTAATTGTGTTAGTTATTTTGTTTCATTATTCTTTTATTCTATATCCGTACTGGGCATTTGGCTCATGCTGTGTTTTTCTTTGGACAGGTAATCAGGGGGGTCAAGGGCAAGTGTGATGAGAGCTCCGTTCATTCCAATGGTTTAGAGATATTCTGTTTAGGCTTGATATGTCAGTTTATTTGAATTTGTAATAATTACCTTAGAATATGGTTTGAGCCAGTGTGACATTTATTATAGTTTGTCTTGTGATATTTCATCATTATGAGACCATTCTTTTATGGCATAAAGCTTTTATTTCGATTTTGTTATGTTAGAGTAACCTCTCTTTCTATTTTGGAAAGGGGGTGTTACATTCTACTTCTTAAAATTTATTATAGGCAAGGTTTGACTAATTATAATTGATCCCAAAAACCCTTTAATTTTTTTGATCAAACAATTCAAAAGACTGAAATATATTAAAACTGTAATCTATTATAAAAGATGAAAGAATTACAAAAACTAAACTCAAATAGTAATTTTTTCAAATAAAATAACGGATAATCAGGAAAAAGGTCAATCGTAGCAACAACGCTAGTGGATACCAAATAAATACTTGAAATACAGTTATATCCTCAAAATAACGATAGCATACGCAAAACCAGACTGTTATTCATCACGAACAATGAAAGAACAAGCCGCAATGGAAGCGCCACATTCAAATATGAATAATCCATCTTTAACAATTTATATACGAGAAAAAGTCTCACGAACAAAAATAATTTCTCAAAAGGAGAAAACAAAATCTCCCAAACGGAGAAAGCAAAATTTCCCAAGAGATGATAATGAAATTGTTAGTAAAATAGAATGGACACTATATATATATATATATATATATATATATATATATATATATATATATATATATATATATATATATATATATATATATATATATTAATTTATCTCAAACTGCAGAAATTAATTTGTCAAGGCTAGTACTTGGTACTATATCCTTGAGACAATTATGCCCTAATTACGGTGCTCAGAGTTGATATCACTTGTCTCCTAGGATACAATGACAATATATACTATAGTAGCACTCATTCATTACTCAATGGATTTGAGCTTCTAAATACTTAATTTAATCTACTCATGGAGTAGAACATATTGATATGTGGATTCACTTTAAATAATTAATAAAGTCCACTTTAATTTTGGCTCAAATTATAACAGAAATCTCCTCACAAAAGAAAAAGAAATCAGTCTTTTCATGGAGAAAACAAGTCCCATAAAGAGTGAAAACTGTGACGCCCCCAAAATAGGTATACACAACTCATTCTGAGTCGTCAAATACATGGTACACAATTTAAATACAAACTTAATTTATATAACTGTCGTGCAAAATATGACAACACAGTAGCTTTAATACAAATATTGTCTCGTAGATAATATTCAAACTCAAATAAAGTCCTCATTACAATTATTTTCACACTATTTTATCGAATAGTGAAGACTACTATAGCAACCATCTTGGACCGTCACTCCATTTTCCGACTAGTCACAGCTATATTCTCATTTCATGAAGAGAACAATGAAAGAAAAGGGTGAGCTCAACTAGTCCAGTAAAGATTTTTATGACTAAGATAATGTAGAATAAATTATCCTTAGTCTTCAACAGTATAAAAACTGATAGAATACAATAGACAACAAGTTTAACTGCAGTGGAACAAGCAATCCATTAGAAGAGTCAAGTAGAGCATGATGTCTACTATCTTCTATGATTTAAAAGTTTATCATCAATATTTTATCTCTGCAACACAATTCAATAAATAATCAACATCACTGAATTATCCATGCACTACGGGCCAATGATATTCGTTAGTATATCCACATCATCGAATTATCCATGCACTACGGGCCAAGGATATTCGTTAGTATCACATCCACTAATCATCCGTGCACTACGGGCCAAGGATATTCGTTATTATCACCTTTGATCATGATCATGTCAAAAAATTATCCATCAATGCACTACGGGCTAATGAGAACTTTTACCACATCATTTGTAATATTACAGGTCATGATTATACCAATACATAATTCCTGATCATAATCATACCAATCAATAGTCCATCTATGCACTATGGGCCAAAGATGACTTTCACCACAATATAAGCATGAGGATGAAGATAATGATATAAAAATTCAATCAAATGAGATTAATGATAAATATTAAAGATTTATAATTCAATTTATCCAGAGTTTAAGAATGTCCAAATTGTCAACATGATAACTAATTTGTGGAGTAAAATTCAAGAATGATATTCATGTATCAAAAATAATTTGGACAGAAAAGAAATCAATTTTTATCGTGAATAGTACCCTGTAAATAATATTTCGTGAATAGTACCGTATGTATAAATAGTAACATATATATGAATAGTGTCGTATATATGAATAGTACCTATGAATAGTACTCCGGCATGAAAGATTAAAATTTAATAATAAAGCTCAGAAAAATATTTTCGTGAAACGATACTAGATGAAGTGCAAAATTCAAGGATATTCTACTAATTTTAAGGAGTATAGAAGCAATACTTATCAAAATAAGTGTAGATTTAGGAATATAAAATGAAATATTATTACTTACATACTATAGAGTATGGAAGAAAATATTATTTCTTACGAATATTGAACAAAATAATATCCCTTACAAATATTGAACGAAAATAATATTCCTTATGACTATTGAACGAAGATAATATCTATAAGACCCCAACTTTTATGAATAAAGAATTTATTTTCTCTAAATGTTATTTTGACTAATAAGGTGTGGATTTGATATAAAGTTATAGGTATGAGTAGTATTTATAAATTTTGCAAAATAAGCAAGTTGTCATAAAATATTTGTTTGGCCGAGGAATATCCGTACGACGACATAATAATTTGTGGACCCCGCTACGAAATTACTGTCGGAGTTAAAAAACGACAGAAATAACATTTTATAAA
This sequence comes from Panax notoginseng, assembly GCA_016801055.1. Classification (NCBI taxonomy): domain Eukaryota; kingdom Viridiplantae; phylum Streptophyta; class Magnoliopsida; order Apiales; family Araliaceae; genus Panax; species Panax notoginseng. Next base: position 46,241,709 of record CM029017.1, read on the forward strand.
AAATAACGACAAAAGTTTTACCGTTAACTGTTGAAATACCCGATGATAAAAGTACAGTAATACGCGTGGTTGCATAGTAGCACACGGTATTACATAGTATATTTTATTATTGATGCTTACGTGAGAAGTCACTCAGTTTTACTCAATTATTACCACTGTAATTGCTATATAGTATCTCACGTTATTGATTCAATTATTGTCACAATATTTTATATTATTAAATCAATAATTGAGACGACAAAGTTATTCATATTATTATTTACATTATTAACGATGTCCAGAAAGTTCTGTAGAGGAAAGGAGTTTGGTCACCTAATTGTGCGCCAATAAGGAGAAGTCTTTATCAGAAAGCCCCCTCTTTCTTGGGAATGATCTGGTTGCTAGTATTGCGAGTTATAATATTAATGATGAATAAATGTTATTAAAAATATATTTTGAGAAGCCAAATTAGTGGTGCACAAATGGCCCGAAGCCTGCAATCCGGCCTTGGTCCGGCCTGGTCAACACCAGGCTTGGTCAAAGCCTGGGCCAGACAGGCCCGACCCACTAGACTAAGAACAGACCTTGATTTTAAGGCTAATATCTGGCCTGACCTGGCCTTCAAAATAGTCCGGCCTGGCCCGAGGCCTGGACTGGCCCGAGGTTCAAGCCTGGCCCTTATACAACATGTTTGGCTTGATCCTTGCTATACCTTTTATAGAAAAACACTTCTTGACTTTCATCAAATACTAGATGTGGGACTTGGTTATTTTGAAATAAATGGGGTAAGGATTGTTTTTATAGTGTGAAGTATAATATTTAATTCAAGTTTAACTCAATGTGGGACTAAGATTTTAGACTTCAAATCATTATAAAAGGTCTTGCACTATTGTTTCCTTGTTGGGTTGATCAACAAAAGAATGAATCCTCCAGAAAATGTACACAGCGAATACATGAACTGATGAACATGTACATATACATTAGTTCACTCTCGCCTGATAAAATGGAGAGGAGCTCACATCTGTTGTGTACTGTAAAAGGAATTCTTTGTGTTACCATAGTCATCCCAAATGACAACTTCCTTTTTCAACAGCTTTAGTATACTTAACACAAAGTTGACTAATATACCAAAGAAAAGTTCTTAAAATGAATAATGTGAGACTTTTGCTAAAACTAAAGATTTTGAAGCACAACTAACAAAGTGTTGGACAGAGACTTGGAGCGAAGAATTTTTTACCGAAGATTGGGTTGTGAACGTCTTTGTTAGGGGATTAAGGGAAGAAATCAGAAAGTATGTAGAGTGGTGTTCCCCAAATTCCTTGCAAAGAGCAATTGATTTGACAAAACAACAAGTGTTATGTCATGCAACTAAGGTGTTTAAGGAGTATCTTTGAAGCATGGATACTTGACTATTGTTCAGAAGTCCCATTAACAATTTAAAAGTCCCACATAGCCTACTATTCCTCTCTTCTCCTTCCTTTGTTTTATAAATAGAAAAGAGTAAGGTTAATGTTTCAAAAATCCCACATTGCTTACTATTCTTTTCTTCTCCTACTTATGCTTTATAAATAGAGAAGAGTAAGTTTAATTTCTTAAATCATAGTTTGCAAATTCACCCTTTTGATTTTGAATGAGTATCACATCAATAAGTGTAATTTTAGAACTTGGAAAAGGTGGAAGAAAAGGCAAATAATAAATATATATTTAAAAAGATAAATTGTATTAATGAACACAAGTCTAATTATCCCTATTTTAAAATATAAAAAATTAATATCAAGAACAATGTTAAATTCTATTGTAATTGATGGTTAAGAAAGCTTTAAAAAAATCAGCCCCACATCGATACCTCAAGAAAGATATGTTTAACAACAAGCTATAAAAGTGAGGTCTTTTTAGCTCTAATGTATCTTTGTTTCAAAGTCCCATATCATATGTTATTCTTTTTTTTTCTCCTACTTTTGTTATATAAATGGAGAATAATAAGATAAAATTTTTTTTAGCAAAACTTGGAAGTCCAAATTTGGATGTCCGAAGGCCTGGCCTAGGTCTGGGTTGGGCCTGGCCTGATCTGATCTATAGGCCTTAACAGGCTTCATATTTTGTTGCCAAGCCTGGCCTGGCCTGGCCTTGTAGTCCAATAGTCAAAGTCTGGCCTGGCCTGGTCAACGGTAAAAGCCTGGCAGGCCCAGGCCGGATCAGGCCAGGCCGGCCTGTTGTTCATCACTAAGCCAAATGATTTGTGATAAATAGAGGGGTATTTTATGAAGTTTTTGTGTAAGTTTGGCTTATTACATGGACCCTCACTTACGCATTTTTCAAAATCGTCGGGTGAAAGTTATCTTAGTTATTGTTTTATAGTAATAAAACAGAAAACTTTATATATACAATAGAAAACTTTTTATAAATAGAATATATTATATTTTATTATATTGCATAATGTTTTTACTATGCAGCATAGTACTATATAGTGTCTGCATAGTGTTTGCATAGTATTTTTACTATGCAGCATAGTGTTGCATAGTAAAATCATGTGAATTCAAAATTCGTCCATGAATTCTAAAATTTTCGCCCGTGATTCTTCCCCTACTGTGCGTCCAAATAGTATCCTGACATTCTCTTATAAATAGGATGCTTAGTTTAGAAATGAAAATCACACTAGAATTAGAGAATTCTTCTTCTATAATATTGAGCATATTTCTTTTGAGTTTAAGGAAGCTTTGAGTGTAGAAAACAGTGCAAGTTTTTTTCAAGAATATCTCCGCTATACCAGTGGAAATTACTCTCCTACTAAGGTAATGGGTATTATTTATTTTATATTCGCTTACGATATTATTTTTCGTATTCGTAAAGAATTTTATTTTCGTTCAATATTCGTAAGGAATATTATTTTTGTTTAATATTCGTAAGGAATATTATCTTCTTTCAATATTCGTAAGGAATATTATTTTCGTTCAACAGTCATAAAGGATATTATTTTTGTTCAATATTCGTAAGAAATAATATTTTCTTCCACACTATGTAGTATGTAAGTAATATTATTTCGTTTCATATTCCTAATTCTACACTCATTTTGTTAAGTATTGCTTCTATACTCTTTGAAATTAATAGAATATCTTTGGAATTTACGCTTCATCTAGTATCGTTTCATAGAAATATTTTTCTGAATATTCTTGTTAAATTTTAATCTTTTCATGTCGGAGTACTATTCATGGGTAATATTCATACATACGACACTATTCATATGTACGGTACTATTTATACGTACGACACTATTCATGAAATACTATTCATGGGGTATATTCATAGGATACTATTCACTCGGGTACTATTCACCTGGGGTACTATTCACGATGAAAAATTAATTTTTTTCTGTCCAAATTATTTTTTATACGTGAATATTATTCTTGAATTTTACTCCACAAAACAGTTATCATGTTGATAATTTGGACATTTTTTTAAACTCTAGATAAATTATAAATCTTTAAAATTTATCCTTACTTTTACTTAATTGAATTCTTATATCATTGTCATCATCCTCATGCTTATATTGTGATGAAAGTCATCTTTGGCCCGTAGTATATAGATGGACTGTTGATTGGTATGATTATGACCAGGAATTATGTATCGGTATAATCATGACCTGTAATGTTACAAATGATGTGGTCAAAGTCATCATTGGCCCGTTGTGCATTGATGGACAATTGTTTGGTATGATCATGACCATGGGTTCTCTTCGCCCGAGGGTGCAAAGATGAATTGTTGTTTGGCATGATAATGACCACTGGTTAAACTAACGAATATCCTTAGCCCGTAGTGCATGGATAATTCGTGGATGTGATAATAAGGAATATCCTTGGCCAGTAGTGCATGTATAATTCATGGATGTGATACTAACGAATATCCTTGGCCTATAGTGCATGGATAATTCGGTGATGTGGATTATTTATTGAAATGTGTTATAGAAATAAAATATTGATGCTAAACTCTTAAATCATAGAAGATAGTAGATATCATGATCTACTTGACTCTTCTAATGGATTGTTTGTTCCGCTGCAGTTAAACTTGTTGTCTATTGTATTCTATCAGTGTTTACACTGTTGAAGGCTAACGATAATTTATTCTGCATTATCTTAGTTATAATATTCTTTACTGGGCTAGTTGAGCTCACCCTTTGCTTTCATTGTTCTCTTCAGGAAATGAAAACATAGCCAGGACTAGTCAGGGAATAGAGTGACGGTCCGAGATGGTGGCTGTAGTAGTCTTCACTATTTTATAAAATAGTCTGATAATAATTCTAATGAGGACTCCATTTGAGTTTGGATATTGTCTACGAGACAATATTCGTGTTTAAACTCTCAGCTACGTTTTGTCGTATTGTATAAATGAAGTTTCTATTTAAGTTCTGTACCATATATTTAGCGACTCAGAATGGGTGATGTATACCTATTTTGGGGGCGTCACAGTTGGTATCAAAGCTTAGGGATATGATCCCTAGCTGAGATTTGAGACTAGAACTAGGAGGGGAGAGACGGGTAAATCCTTTGCTAGTATGACTTACCTAAGCTTTATTGTTATTTAATTGGTCGGCCAGAATATAAGGATAATATGTTGCATGTCAATTAACCCTTATTTTGTGGCAGTGTTTGAAATGACATCTAAAAATGTTGAGATAAGAAATAGAGCACATTAGACCGTTGAGTCATCGATGATTAATAACCAGGATAATGTGCATCAAGAAGGCAATAATCCTCAGGTTAACAACAACACCGACCAAATGATGAACGATGGGATGTTTAGAGGCTTTTTGCAATTCATGCATCATCAGGCAAGAGAGACTCCTATACAAAATGTAGGTGGAAACACTGACAACTTTTGGTTGGTCACTGCTAAGAAATTCAAGGAGCTAGGACCACCAGAGTTTTTGGGAAAGCCAGAACCACTTAAAGCAGATACGTTGATTAAGCAGATCACCAAGATATTTGATATCTTGGGATGCTTCGAGGAGCAAAAGATTCCCTTTGCCATCTTTATATTGCGAGGAGAGCCATATCATTGGGGAAATCTGTAAATTGTACTCAGCCTGCCGCACTAAAGATGTCTTGGGAGAAGTTTCAAGAATTGTTCAACGACGAGTATTTTCTCGAATGTATTCGTCACATGAAGGAGGTAGAATTCATTATGCTGGAGCAAAATAATATGACCGTGTCACAATACGAGGCTAAATTTGCTGAGTTATCCCGGTTTGTATCCCATTTGGTAGTAAATGAGGAGCGTATGACGCAAATGTTTCTACGAGGTTTAAAACCTGAAATACGTCAATACCTCATTTCTCACAAACTTTGTTTATATTCAGATGTTGTGAATAGGGCTCAGTTATTGGAGCGAGATAATGAGTTAGCCCAACCAAAAGATAACGACCAACAACACGATAATAATCGTACCAGTGGCAACGACCATCGGGACAATGATAATCATCGTGGAGGAAATTATCATGCCAGAAATGGTAACCACTTCGGTGGTAATCATGGCCAAGATAATTGGAGAGGTGAACTAGATGGGAATGACTTTAAGAAGAGAAGATTTAACAATGATAGAAAGACATCGGCAGCAGCACCATCATCCATTTCCAAGGAAGGAGAACAACCACCGGTCGTATGTTACAAATGCGGATAGGAAGGACACATACGTCCAAACTGTATGCATCAACTCAAAGCCTGTTTTAATTGCGGAAGAGAAGGTCACCTAGATCGATTTTTTCGTGTAGTGAAGTTAAGTCCAGCTGGGATGGAGACACCAAAGGCCGTCCCAAACAAGTCAAAGTCAGTAGTTTAAGGGAGAGCATTTTTCGTGACGAGGAACCCGAATAAAGTTATCACGGGTAAGTTAATCATAAACTCTTGTGAAGTTTATACCTTATTTGATACCGGTTCTGTGACGCCCCCAAAAATTAGGTATACATCACCCATCTTGGGTCGTCAGATACATAGTACAGAATACAAATACAACTTAATAATACAACTATCGTGTACAATACGACAAAATATAAACTATGAGTTTGAATACAAATATTATCTTCTAGAGAGTATTCATACTCAAAAGGAGTCCTCATTACATTATTAACACACCATTACATAGAATAGTGAGGACTACTAACTAATACTATCATTCGGACCATCACTCCGTTCCCCGACTTGCCCCAGCTACGTTCTCATTTCCTGAAGAGAACAGTGAAAGAAAGGGTGAGCTCAACTAGCCCAGTAAGAAATATTACGACTAAGATAATGCAGAATAAATTATCATTAGCCTTCAACAATGTTAAACTGATAAAATATAATAGACATCAAGTTTAACTGTAGCGGAACAAGCAATCCATTAAGAGAGTCAAGTAGAAAATAAACTCTACTATCTTTTATGATTTAAAAGATTTTCCAACACTGTGATCGCTGAGACTCAGCTTAATAAAATAATTCACATCATCGAATCACCCCTGCACTACGGCCAAGGATATTCGTATATTCATTAATGGTCATGATCATGCCAACAACTGTCCATCAATGCACTACGGGCCAATGAGGACTTTTACCACATCATTCGTAACATTACGGTCATGATTACACCGAATAATCCCTGGTCATAATCATACCAAGTCCATCTATGCACTACAGGCCACAGATGACTTTCAACAGAATATAAACATGAGGATGATGACAATGATATAAGAATTCAATAAAATAAGTTCAAGAATTAATTTATCCAAGAATTAACAACGTCCAAATTGTCAACATGATACTACTTTGTGGAGTAAAATTCAAGAATGATCAGGAGAATATTTTCATGAATAGATACTAGATGAAGCGCAAATGTCAAGGATATTCCACAAATTTCATGGAGTATAGAAGTCAAAACTTAACCAACTGAGTATAATAAAGAATGGAATAACAAAAGAAATCACCATGCATGCGATAGACCGCACAGATAGGTTATTCTAACAGAATAATAAATAATAGAACCAGGTCCGGCGTAAACGCACAGACAGGATATTCCGACAGAATAATAAATAATGGAACCAGGTCCGGTGTAAAACACACAGACAAGATATTCCAACAGAATAATAACAAGACGGAACCAGGTCCGGTGTAAAACACACAGACAGGATGTTCCAACAGAATAATAATAAAAACGGAACCAGGTCTGATGTAAAACACACAGACAGGATATTCCAACAGAATAATAGAAGAATGTCACCAAGTATAGGGTAGACCGTGTATACAGGTTATTCCAACAGAATAATAAGAAATGGAATAACAACAGTTCTCTTCATGAATAAGAAAGAATAACACCCCTTACCGTTTTAAAGACGAGCTGAAATAAGGAAGTAGTTAAGTAGCAGAATACTCTTCTTCTCTCTCTCTATAGTTCTCTCTATAGTTTCTCTCTCTAGAGTTCAGTGAATTCGTAAGAAATAATGAAGGAATGAGCTGCTATTTATAGAAAAATAGAATGCATAGTAACTAATCCATGAACGGTCCAGATTGATTACTTTAATCTGACGGTCCATATTTAAAGAAAAATCTTTTAAATAAAATATAATATATTCTATTTATAAAATAACTTTAATAAAGTATTCTGTTTTATATAAAAAGATGTTTCTGTTTTATTACGTTAATAATACGAATAAAACAAAACGTCATTATCGCTAAATAATTCATATTATTAACTGACAATAATTGAATCAAACTGAGTGACTTCTCACATAAGCATTAATAATCAATACCGTGTGCTACTATGCAACCACACGTATTACTGTACTTTTACTACCGAGTAGTTCAACAGTAACAATGGTAAAATTTTCGCTGTTATTTTTAATAAAATATTTTTGTCGTTTTCTCAATCCGACAATAATTCCGTTGTGGGGTCCACCAATGATTGTGTCGTTGTACGAATATTCCCTGTTAAAACGAATATTCTCCGACCAATCGAATATTATATAACAACTTGCGTACTTTACAAAATTTATAAATATTACCCATAACTATAACATTATATCAAATTAACTCCATAATATTTAAAAATGATATTTATAGAAAATTCATCTTTATTTATAAAAGTTGGGGTCTTACAGGTTCTACCCATTCTTTTATTTCTCCTACTTGCACTCAACGTTTAAATTTAATTCTAGAGAAATTAGACTTTGCCTTATCTGTTGAAACTCCACTAGGAGAAACCTTCATAACATCTATTGTTTATAAATCTTGTTTGATTCAAATAGGCACCCTCACGTTACCTGTCGATCTTATCTCCTTGAAAATACTTGCATTTGATGTGATTTTAGGGATTGATTGATTAACTACTCATCATGCTAAAATTAATTATTTTCGTAAGGTTGTTAGCTTTCATATTCCTAACCAACCTATTATGCGAATTTAAGCAACCAAACTACTAAAGTCAATCACTGTCATATCAAGCCATAAAGCCATTCGTTTATTGAAAAATGGATGTTAAGTTTTCTTAGCCCATGTTACTGATTTAAATAAAAATACGTCAGATTTGAAGGATATTTTTATTGTTAATAAATTTCCTAACGTATTCCCTGAAGAACTTCCTGGCCTACCCCCTAGAGCATGAAATCAAATTTTGTATCGACCTTGAACCAGATACAAAACCCTTAAATATTTCTTCACCCAGAACGAACGTAACATGCGCCAAAGACGTTGGCTCGAGCTATTGAAAGATTACGATTATACTATTCAATACCATCCTGGAAAAAGCGAACGTGGTAGCTGACGCGTTGAGTAGAAGATCGTATGCGAATACGAGTGCGACGTCGTTAACACAAAAAACCATTTCGTATAACTTACAAATGATGGAGATAGAGTTAAAGACTCTAGGGATCCACGTGATGATGTCAAATATACGAGTAGAATTGATATTAATCGATAAAGTTAAAGCCGCTCAAACTACACACCCGGAGCTGATGAATATGAAGAAGAAATTACAAGAATGTGTTATTCCAGAAGTAAGAGTCGATAAAGAGAGGAAATCTCAACCCTCGATTTATTGGTTCATTTAAAATTCTCGATCGAGTAGGAAATGCGGCCTATAGACTCGCCTTACCGCTAAGTATGTCTCGTAACATTTTTCACGTATCTATGTTACGTAAATATGTGGACACTCGAACCACATTATTGAATTAGAACCAGACGAGATAGCGGAAGATTTAACGTATGAAGATGTAACTGTTAAAATCTTGGATAAGAAGAAATATATTCTACGCTCATAGGTTATACCTAAAGAGTTAGAATCTGAAATAAAAATAAGGTATCCTCACCTCTTCGACATACCAGGTACGTACCCTAATTTTGATGACAAAATTTTATAAAGAGGGGAGGTTGTAAGACCCCAACTTTTATGAATAAAGAATTTATTTTCTCTAAATGTTATTTTGACTAATAAGGTGTTGATTTGATATAATGTTATAGTTGTGGGTAGTATTTACAAATTTTGCAAAGTAAGCAAGTTGTCATAAAATATTCGTTTGGTCTGGGAATATTCTTTTTGTCGGGGAATATTCGTACAACGACACAATCATTGGTGGACCCTGCTACGGAATTACTGTCATAGTGTGACGCCCCCAAAATTAGGTATACATCACCCATCTTGAGTCGCCAGATACATGGTACAGAATTCAAATACAACTTAATAATACAACTGTCGTGTACAATACGACAAAACACAAACTGTGAGTTTGAATACAAATATTGTCTACTAGAGAGTATATAAACTCAAAAGGAGTCCTCATTAAAATTATTATCACACTATTACATAGAATAGTGAGGACTACTAATGCTATCATATGGTCCATCACTCCGTTTCTCGACTCGTCCCAACTATATTCTTATTTTCTGAAGAGAACAGTGAAAGAAAAGGTGAGTTCAACTAGCCCAATAAGAAATATTATGACTAAGATAATGCAGAATAAATTATCATTAGCCTTAAACAGTGTTAAACTGATACAATATAACAAACATCAAGTTTAACTGCAGCGGAACAAGCAACCCATTAGAAGAGTCAAGTAGAGAATAAAATCTACTATCTTCTATAATTTAAAAGGTTTTTCATGACTTTTATCGATGGGACTCAGCTTAATAAATAATCCACATCATCGAATCACCCCCTGCACTACGGCCAATGATATTCTTTAGTATCACGACCACAATTATCCATGCACTACGGGCCAAGAATATTTGTGTATTCATTAATGGTCATGATCATGCCAACCACTGTCCATCAATGCACTACGGGCCAATGAGGACTTTTACCACATCATTTGTAACATTACGATCATGATTATACCGAATAATCCCTGGTCATAATCCTACCAAGTTCATCTATGCACTACAGGCCACAGATGACTTTTAACAGAATATAATCATGAGGATGATGACAATGATATAAGAATTCAATAAAACAAGTTCAAGAATTAATTTATCTAGGAACTGATAACGTCCAAATTGTTAACATGATACTTCTTTATAGAGTAAAATTCAAGAATGCTCAGAAGAATATTTTCATGAAAAGATAATGGTTGAAGCGCAAATATCAAGGATATTCCACTAATTTCATGGAGTATAGAAGTCAAAGTTTTAACCAACTGAGTATAATACAGAATGGAATAACAAAAGAAATCACAATGCATGCGATAGACCGCACATGCAGGTTATTCCAACAGAATAATAAATAACGAAACTAGGTCCGGCGTAAAACGCACAGACATGATATTCCAACAGAATAATAAAGAATGGAACCAGGTCCGGCGTAAAATGCACAGACAAGATATTTCGATAGAATAATAAATAATGGAACCAGGTCCGACGTAAACGCACAGACAGGATATTCCGACAGAATAATAAAGAATAGAATAATAGAAGAATTTCACCATGTATGCGGTACTTTGCATAAACAGGTTATTCGAACATAATAATAAAGAATGGAATAATAGAAGAATTTCACCAAGTATAGGGTAGTCCGTGTATACAGGTTATTCCAGCAGAATAATAAAGAATGGAATAACAAAAGTTTTATTCATGAATACAAAATAAATAATATCCCTTACGGGTACAACAAATAATATCCCTTATCTTGAAAGGAAGAGTACTGGATATAGGAGTAGTGAAGTAGCAGAACACTTTTCTTCTCTCTCTACAATTTTCTCTCTCTAGAGTTTCAGTAAATTCGTAAGAAATAATGAAAGAATGAGCTTCTATTTATAAAAAAATGGACTGCATAGTAACTAACTCATGAATGGTCTAGATTGATTTACTTTAATCTGACGGTTCATATTTAAAGCAAAATATTTTAAATAAAATATAACATATTCTATTTATAATCTAATAAAACAAATAACTTTATAAAAGATTTTACTATGCAAATACTATGCAGGTACTATACATAATAAAATATAATATATTCTAATTATTGTCTAATAAAATAGATAACTTTATAAAAGTATTTTGTTTTATATAAAAAGATTTTACTATTAGCCTAATAAAACGAAAAACTTTATAAAAGTATTCTGTTTTATATAAAAAGTTTTTCTATTTTATTACATTAATAATACTAATAAAACAAAATTGAGTGACTTATCACGTAAGCCTCAATAATCAATACCGTATGCTACTATGCAACCATACGTATTACTGTACTTTTACTATCGAGTAGTTCAACAGTATTAACGGTAAAACTTTCATCGTTATTTTCATAAAATATTTTTGTTGTTTTCTCAATCCGACAATAATTCCGTTGTGGGATCCACCAATAATTGTGCCGTCGTACGAATATTCCCCGACAAAAATAATATTTCCCGACCAATCGAATATAATACAACAACTTACATACTTTGCAAAATTTATAAATACTACCCACAACATTATCTCAAATTCACACCATAATATTTAAAAAATATTTCGAAAATATTAAATCTTTATTCATAAAATTTGGGGTTTCACAATCTCCATTCCTTATGAAATTTCGCCCTCAAAATTTATGTACGTACCTAGTATGCCGAACAGATAAGGACACTTCGTCATATTCTAACTCTTGAGGTATAACCTTTGAGTGTTGAATACATTCCAGGATTTTAACAGGTACATCTTCATACGTTAAATTATCCGCTATCTCGTCCGGTTCTAAATCAATAATGTGGTTGGGGTCGTCCACATATTTTCATAACATTAATACGTTAAAAATGTTATGAACACGCGACATACTTGGTGGTAAAACGAGTCTATAAGCCACAGTTCCTACTCAATCGAGAATTTCAAATGGGTCAATTAAATCGAGGGTTGAGATTTCCTCTCTTCATCGATTCTTGCTTCTAGAATAACGCCCTCTTGAATATTCTTCTTCACATTCATCAGCTCTGAGTATATAGCTTGACCGGCTTTAACTTTATCGATTAAAGTTGATTCTAATCGTATATTCGTTATCTTCACGTGGGTCCCTAGAGTCTTTAACTCTATCTTCATCATTTGTAAGTTATACGAAATGGGTCTTTGTGTTAACAATATCTCACTCGCATACGATCTTCTACTCAATGCGTCAGCTACCACGTTCGCACTTCCACGATGATATTGAATGGTACGATCGTAATCTTCAACAGCTCAAGGCAACGTCTTTGGCGCATGATACGTTCGCTTTAGTTGAAGAAATATTTAAGGGTTTAAGAAATGAGTTTTGTACTGGGGTCAATACAAAATTCGATTTCACGCTCTGGGGTAGGCTAAGAAGTCTTCACGAATACGTCAGGAAATTTATTAACAATAGAAATATTATTCAAAACTGTGACCCTCATCCAAGAGTTGGATAGCACGTCACATTGATACCTATCAACTTGCCATCATCATTCACGACGTCGCCTACAGAAAGTCTGGCTTCGGTGCATTCCACATAAGGAAGTCACCAGATAAAGGCTCAGGGCTTTTTACTAATGGCTTAATATGACAATGATTGACTTTAGTGGTTTGGTTACTTTGAATTCGCATAACAGGTTGGTTAGGAGTACGAAAGCTAACAACCTTACAAAAAAAACATGATGAGTAGTTAACCAATCGATTCCTAAAATCACATCAAAGACAAGTATTTTCAAAGAGATACGATCGACAGGTAACATGAAAGTGTTGATTTGAATCAAACAAGATATATAAATAGTGGAGGTAACGAAGGTTTCTCCCAACGGAATTTCAACAGATAAATCAAAGTCTAACTTCTCCGGAGTTAAGTTGAAATATTGAACACAACTAGGTGAAATAAAAGAGTAAGTAGAACCGGTATCTAACACGGTATAGACTTCAAAAGAGTTTATGACTAACATACCCGTGATAATTTTATTCAGGTTCCTCGTCACGAAAAAAAAATGCTCTCTCTTAAACTACCGGCTTTGGCTTGTCTGGGACATCCTTTGGCATCACTATCTCAGCTGCACTTAACTTCACCACACGATAAAATTGAGCTAGGTGACCTTCTCTTCTACAATTAAAACACGCTTTGGATTGTTGCGTACAGTTTGGACGGATGTGTCCCTCCTGTCCGCATTTGAAACATACGACCGATGGTTATTCTTCTTCCTTTGAAACGGGTGCTGGTGCCGACGTCTTCACATCATTGTTGAACCTTCTCTTCTTGAAATGTCCATTCTTATTATTTTGGCAATGATTACCACCGAAGTGGTTACCATTTCTGGCATGTTGATTCCCTCCATGCTTGTTGTCACCTCTTTGATGACTGTTATCACCGGTATTATCATTTTGTCGGCTGCTCTCTTTTGGTTGGGTTGACTCGTTATTGCACTTTAATAACTGAGTCCTATTAACAACATCTGAATACAAACACAGTTTATGAGAGATAAGATATTGACGTATCTCAGGTTTCAAACCTCTTAGAAACATTCGCGTCATTCTCTCTTCATTATCAACCAAGTAGAATGTAAATCGGGACAACTCGGCAAACTGGGCTTTGTACTGCGACACGGTCATATTGTTTTGCTCCAACTTGATAAATTCCACCTCCTTCATGTGACGAATGCTTTCGAAAAAGTACTTATCATTGAACAACTCTTGGAACTTCTCCCAAGACATCTTGAGTGCGTCAGGCTGGGTACGTTTTATAGATTCCCACCAGTGATCTACCTCTTCACGCAACATAAAGGTGGCAAAGGGAACCTTTTGCTCCTCGGAGCATCCCAAGACATCAAATATCTTGGTGATCTGCTTTAACCACGTCTCCGCCTTAAGTGGTTCCGGCTTTCCCAAAAATTCCGGTAGTCCCAGCTCCTTGAATTGCTTAGCGGCGACCAACCGTGGGTTGCCATTTTTTCCTCCTGCATTATGAACAGGAGCCGCATTCGCCTGATGTTGCATGAATTCAAAAAAACTCTTAAACGTACCGTCGTTCGTCAATTGATCAGTGTTGTTGTTTATATGAGGATTATTGTCTTCTTGTTGCACATTGTTCTGATTATTGATCTGTGGAGACTCAACGATCTCATGTGCTCCATTGCTTATCTTAACATTTTCAGATGTCATTTTTAAATACTGCAACAAAACAAGGGTTAATTAATATATCACATATTATCCCTATACTCTGACCGACCAATTAAATACCAAATAAACCTAGGTATGTCATACTAGCGAAAGAATTCCCCCGTCTTTCCCCTCCTAGTTCTTTCCTCACATCTCAGCCAGGGATCATATCCCTAAGCTTTGATACCAATTGTGACGCCCCCAAAATTAGGTATACATCACCCATCTTGAATCACCAGATACATGGTACAGAATTCAAATACAACTTAATAATACAACTGTCGTGTACAATACGACAAAACATAAACTGTGAGTTTGAATACAAATATTGTCTACTAGAGAGTATACAAACTCAAAAGGAGTCCTCATTATAATTATTATCACACTATTACATAGAATAGTGAGGACTACTAATGCTATCATCTGGTCCATCACTCCGTTTCCTGACTCGTCCCAACTATATTCTCATTTCCTGAAGAGAACAGTGAAAGAAAGGGTGAGCTCAACTAGCCCAGTAAGAAATATTATGACTAAGATAATGCAGAATAAATTATCATTAGCCTTAAACAGTGTTAAACTGATACAATATAACAAACATCAAGTTTAACTACAACGGAACGAGCAACCCATTAGAAGAGTCAAGTAGAGAATAAAATCTACTATCTTCTATGATTTAAAAGGTTTTTCATGACTTTTATCACCAGGACTCAGCTTAATAAATAATCCACATCATCGAATCACCCCTGCACTACGACCAAAGATATTTTTTAGTATCACGATCACAATTATCCATGCACTACGGGCCAAGAATATTTGTGTATTCATTAATGGTCATGATCATGCCAACCACTGTCCATCAATGCACTACGGGCCAATGAGGACTTTTACCATATCATTTGTAACATTACGGTTATGATTATAACGAATAATCCCTGGTCATAATCCTACCAAGTCCATCTATGCACTACAAGTCATAGATGACTTTCAACAAAATATAAACATGAGGATGATGACAATGATATAAGAATTCAATAAAACAAGTTCAAGAATTAATTTATCTAGGAACTGATACCGTCCAAATTGTCAACATGATACTGCTTTGTAGAGTAAAATTCAAGAATGCTCAGAAGAATATTTTTATGAAAAGATACTGGATGAAGCGCAAATATCAAGGATATTCCACTAATTTCATGGAGTATAGAAGTCAAAGTTTTAACCAACTGAGTACAATAAAGAATGGAATAATAAAAGAAATCACCATGCATGTGATAGATCGCACAGGCGGGTTATTCCAATAGAATAATAAATAACGGAACTAGGTCCGGCGTAAAACGCACAGACAGGATATTCCAACCGAATAATAAAGAATGAAACCAGGTCCGGCGTAAAACGCACAGACAGGATATTCCGACAGAATAATAAATAATGGAACCAGGTCCGGCGTAAACGCACAGATAGGATATTCCGACAGAATAATAAAGAACAGAATAATAGAAGAATTTCACCATGTATGCGGTACTTTGCATAAATAGGTTATTCGAACATAATAATATAGAATGGAATAATAGAAGAATTTTACCAAGTATAGGGTAGTCCGCGTATACAGGCTATTCCAACAGAATAATAAAGAATGGAATAACAGAAGTTCTCTTCATAAATACAAAAGAAATAATATCTCTTACGGGTATAACAAATAATATCCCTTACCTTGAAAGGAAGAGTACTGGATATAGGAGTAGTGAAGTAGCAGAATACTTTTCTTCTCTCTCAATAATTTTCTCTCTCTAGAGTTTCAGTAAATTCGTAAGAAATAATGAAAGAATGAGCTTCAATTTATAGAAAAATGGACTGCATAGTAACTAACTCATGAACGGTCTAGATTGATTTACTTTAATCTGACGGTCCATATTTAAAGCAAAATCTTTTAAATAAAATATAATATATATTCTATTTATAATCTAATAAAACGAATAACTTTATAAAAGGTTTTACTATGCAAACACTATGCAGGCACTATGCAAATACTATGCATAATAAAATATAAAATATAATATATTCTAATTATTGTCTAATACTCCCTCCGTCTCAAATTATCTGTTGTTCTAGAGTTCCACACAGATACCAATATGTGTGATAAAAATACTAAAATACCCTTATTAGTGGAAATATGAAAAAGGTGTTTAAAAAAGAGTGCATGAAATAGTATGTAGAAAGAGAAAGAGAGAGAAAATATGAGTGCATTAAATAGACAAATAGTCTAAAGAGAGAGAAAGTATGAGTGTATATATGTGTGGAGAGAGGAAGAGAGAGAAAGTATGAGTGCATATATATGTGTGGAGAGAGGATAAGAGTAATGACTATCAATAATTAAGTAAAGGGGCAAACTTGAAAAATAATGGAAAAAAATGCATTGAAATCTTGAAAAAGCAGATATTGTGGGACAAATTTTTTTTGTTAAAACAGCAGATAATTTGGGACAGAGGGAGTAAAACAGATAACTTTATAAAATATTTTGTTTTATATAAAAAGATTTTACTATTAGCCTAATAAAACGAATAACTTTATAAAAGTATTCTGTTTTATATAAAAAGCTTTTCTGTTTTATTATACTAATAATACCAGTAAAACAAAACTGAGTGACTTATCACATAAGCCTCAATAATCAATACAGTATGCTACTATGCAACCACACGTATTACTATACTTTTACTACCGAGTAGTTCAACAGTATTAACGGTAAAACTTCCACCGTTATTTTCATAAAATATTTTTGTTGTTTTCTCAATTCGACAATAATTTCGTTGTGGTGTCCACCAATAATTGTGCTGTCGTACGAATATTTCCTGACAAAAAATAATATTTTCCGACCAATCGAATATAATACAACAACTTGCATACTTTGCAAAATTTATAAATACTACCCACAATATTATCTCAAATTCACACCATAATATTTAAAAAATATTTCGAAAAAATTAAATCTTTATTCATAAAATCTGGGATTTCACACATAGTTAGAAAACGACAGAAATAACATTTTATATAAATAACGGCAAAATTTTTATCGTTAACTGTTGAAATACCAGGTGATAAAAGTACAGTAATACGCGTGGTTGCATACTAGCACACGGTATTGCACAGTATCTTTGACTATTGTTGCTTACGTGAGAAGTCACTCAGTTTTACTTAATTATTACCACAGAAATTGCTACATAGTATCTCACGTTATTGATTCAATTATTGTCATAATATTTTATATTATTAATTCAATAATTGAAACGACAAAGTTATTCATATTATTATTTGTATTATTGATGATGTCTAGAAAGTCCTGTCGAGGAAAGGGGTTTCGTCACCTAATTATGCGTTAATAAGGAGAAGTCCTTATCGAAAAGTCCCCCTCTTTCCTGAGAATGATCTGGTTGTTAATATTGCGAGTTATAATATTAATGATGATTAAATATTATTAAAAATATATTTTGAGAAGCCAAGTGATTTGTGATAAATAGAGAAATTTTTTATGAAGTATTTGTTGCAAGTTTGACTTATTACATGGACTTTTACTTACGTATTTTTCAAAATTGTCAGGTGAAAGTTATCTCAATTTTTGTTTTATAGTAATAAAACAGAAAACTTTATATATAAAACAGAAAACTTTTTATAAATAGAATATATTATATTTTATTATATTGCATAGACTTTTTACTATGCAGTATAGTACTGCATAGTGTCTACATAGTATTTTTACTATGCAACATAGTGCTGTATAGTAAAATCATGTGAATTCAGAATTCGTCCGTGAATTCTAAAATTTTTGCCCGTGATTCTTCCCCTACTGTGCGTCCAAATAGTATCCTACCATTCTCCTATAAATAGGATGCTTAATTTAGAAATAAAAATCATACCAGAATCAGAGAATTCTTCTTCTATAATATTGAGCGTAATTCTTTTGAGTTTAAGGAAACTTTGAGTGTAGAAAATAGTACAACTTTTCTTCAAGAATATTTCCGCTAAACAAGTCATAATTACTCTCCTACTAAGGTAAATGGTATTATTTATTTCATATTCACTTAAGATATTATTTTTCATATTCGTAAGAAATTTTATTTTCGTTCAATATTCGTAAGGAATATTATTTTCGTTTAACATTCGTAAGGAATATTATATTCGTTCAATAATGGTAAGGAATATTATTTTCATTCAACACTCGTAAGGGATATTATTTTTGTTCAATATTCATAAGAAATAATATTTTCTTTCATACTTTGTAGTATGTAAGTAATATTATTTCGTTTCACATTCCTAATTCTACACTCATTTTGTTAAGTAGTGCTTCTATTCTCCTTGAAATTAGTAAAATATCCTTAAAATTTTTGATTTATCTAGTATCGTTTCACATAAATATTTTTTTGAACATTCTTGTTAAATTTTAATCTTTTCATGCCGGAGTACTATTCATGGGTACTATTCATATATACGACACTATTCATACGTACGACACTATTCAAACGTACGACACTATTCATACGTACGACACTATTCACGGGGTACTATTCACTCGGGTACTATTCAACTGGGGTACTATTCACAACGAAAAAATAATTTTTTTCTGTCCAAATTATTTTTGATACGTGAATATTATTCTTGTATTTTACTCCACAAAGCAGTTATCATGTTGATAATTTAGACATTTTTTTAAACTCTGGATAAATTATAAATCTTTAAAATTTATCTTTGCTTTCACTTAATTGAATTCTTATATCATTGTCGTCGTCATCCTCATGCTTATATTGTGATGAAAGTTATTTTTGGCCCGTAGTGCATAGATGGACTGTTGATTGGTATGATTATGACCAGAAATTATGTATCGGTATAATCATGACCTGTAATATTAAAATTGATGTGATAAAAGTCCTCATTGGCATGTAGTGCATTGATGGATAGTTGTTTGGTATGATCATAACCATGGGTTCTCTTCGGCTAAGGGTCCAAAGATGAATTGTTGTTTGGCATGATCATGACCACTGGTGATACTATCGAATATCCTTGGCCCGTATTGCATGAATAATTCATGGATGTGATAATAATGAATGTCCTTGTCCCGTAGTGCATGGATAATTCATGGATGTGATACTTACGAATTTTCTTGGCCCGTAGTGCATGGATAATTCGGCGATGTAGATTATTTATTGAATTGTCTTACAGAGATAAAATATTGATGATAAACTCTTAAATCATAGAAGATAGTAGATATCATGCTCTACTTGACTCTTCTAATGGATTGCTTGTTCTGTTGCAGTTAAGCTTGTTGTCTATTGTATTCTATTAATGTTTATTCTGTTGAAGGCTAACAATAATTTATTTTGTATTATCTTAGTCATATTATTCATTACTGGGCTAGTTGAGATCACTATTTGCTATCATTGTTCTCTTCAGGAAATGAGAACATAGCCGGAACTAGTCAGAAAATGGAGTGATGGTCCGAGATGGTGGTTGTAGTAGTCCTCACTATTTTATAAAATAGTATGATAATAATTATAATGAGGACTCCATTTGAGTTTGGATATTGTCTACGAGACAATATTCGTGTTAAAACTCTCAGCTACGTTTTGTCGTATTGTATAAATGAAGTTTGTATTTAAGTTCTGTACCATGTATTTGGCAACTCAGAATGGGTGATGTATACCTATTATGGGGGCGTCACAATATCCCTTACGAATATTGAGCGAAAATAATATTCCTTACGAATATTGAACGAAAATAATATTCCTTACGAATACGAGAAATAATATCTCTTATGAATATGAAATAAATAATAATCCTTACCTTAGTAGGAGAGTAATTTTGACTGGTATAATGGAGATATTCTTGAAGAAAACTTGCACTGTTTTCTACACTCAAAGCTTCCTTAAACTCAAAAGAAATATGCTTAATATTATAGAAGAAGAATTCTCTGATTCTGGTGTGATTTTCATTTCTAAACTAAACATCCTATTTATAGGAGAATGACAGGATACTATTTAGGAAATAATCACAGACTGCACAGTAGGAAGTTCACAGGCGAAGAAAAATTCGGCCAAAAATTTTGATTTTCACTATGCAGCACTATGCAAATACTATACAGTACTATGCAAACATTATGCAGTACTATGCAATATAAAACAAAAACTGAGATAACTTTCTACCGACGATTTTAAAAAATGAGTAAGTGGGGGTCTATGTAAAAGTCAAATTTATAATAAATACTTCATAAAAAATCCCTCTATTTATAACAAATCACTTGACTAAATACATTTTTAATCTTTCAACATTTATTCATTATTAATATTATAACTCGCAATATTAACAACCAGATCATTTTCAGAAAAGAGGGGGCTTTCCGATAAGGACTTCTCCATATTGGCGCGCAATTAGATGACCTAACCTCTTTTCTGGATAGAACTTTCTAGACATTGTCAGTAATGCAAATGATAATATGAATAACTGTGTCATCTCAATTATTGATTTAATAATATAAAATATTGTGCACATGATACTGTGACAATAATTGAATCAATAAAATGAAATACTATGCAACAATTATTGTGGCAATAATTAAATAAAACTGAGTGACTTCTTACGTTAACATCAATAATCAGAGATACTGTGTAATATCGTGTGCTACTGTGCAACCACGCGTATTACTGTACTTTTATCACCGGGTATTTCAATAGTTTAACGGTAAAAGTCTTGCCGTTATTTTTATTAGAAGGTTATTTCTGTCGCTTACTAAATTCGACAGTAATTTCGTTGTGGGGTCCACCAATGATTGTGTCGTCGTACGAATATTCCC